>CM063510.1:177470404-177480404 GCA_032207245.1 Pardosa pseudoannulata | reverse complement strand
CACACTAATATTACTTTATCGTCGTAATTTTTTACACCGTGTTTTTCATCAATTTTGTTCAGGTTCCTGTTGCCCTGTTACTATTTTGAACAAACTTGTTGATGGTAGATTATTCCATTCATCGCATGTCTGCCGTTTTGAGTCGTTTTTAACGTCTTGAGTTTTGATCAGGCTGTGTTCCTTTTTACACTCACTTGCATTTAGAAAATTGTGCAATGGAAGCGAGTATCCCGTCACCTATTACAGGAGCTAAAAATGTCGGCAAGTATCCAAATTCGGCAGCGATACTGAGCTGCCAAGCTCGTATTCCTGTCGATGAAATAAATGCAAATTAAATGGAATACAAAAATACATTTTTGTGTATGGATATCTGTTCATTTGCTTTAATCCACTTTGTTAAACCGTTTGAGTGCTTAAGAGTTTTCTTATACATATATATGCTAATAGTGCGGAATGAAATGCGTACTCTTTTTTTTTTTTTGGAGAACAATATGAACAGATGAAATGATTATAATTAACACTAATTATTATGTAACAAGTCATTTTTACCAACAAAAATATACTTTATTCTCACTTATTTCAAGAATGTTTGGCTGCACGAATTCCACGAATACATTTTTTACATAGAGCGCAAATTGAGTTGGATCGTCTCATTCCATGACCATTTTTTTTAACCGCATACATCAGATTGTTGCAAATTTCGCCCGGGTCATTTTTATATAAAAAACTTTGTACTTATGGGTCGTCTTGTGGCATTTTTGCCTGTTAACCATTCCTCCTCTGTAGCATCCATAACGATCAGTATAACACTTGTCGAGAAATTGAAAACAGTTTCTCATTTCTATACAACAACAAAAATTTTTTTTACCACAAATAAATAAACAAAACACGCTCATTTTGTGTACAGTACTCCCATCCACGGCTCTACTGCGTGACTACTTACCATTGCATTTTATTTTAATTCTTATTAAAAATCACAATTGAGTCAAATGAATACAAACTGCTGTTGATAGGAATTCAGCTGCTCTCAATAGATGCGAAAATGATACTAACCAACAGCAACGTCTCCGCATTTTTGGCACTTAACAAGCGAAGCGCGATACGGCTTCGCCGCACTCAAACGGTTAAAATATCGCGGTCGACTAAAATTTTCTGTACAAAGTATGGAATAAAAGATCCGGGGGAGGGGGTGCAGGTCTTTTGGCTTTGCACGCAGCAGCATACAAACTGTATGTAATTGTGTGTCCCATTCAACGTGTGTGCGAGATGTAGATATAGAAGAGCGGTCCATTCTGGCACGCAAGGTGCATCCGGGGGTCGCGGACAGGAAATCCCTCCCCGTCTGTGCGATCCAGATGAAACGGACGGATGGCGTGGTCATTAAGGAAAGGTAAGATCACTTAACAAAAGGGGGACTTTCATCGACATAGCGCCCTGTCGACTCCTCGCCGCTTCGCGTGCAGCCGTCGATCTCGATAGAGATAAACACTTGGCCGGACTATTTTAACTTCAGATAAATGAGGACGGAGGAAAGTGAAATATCTTGGACGATTTATCCGTGCCCGTTATTTTGTACATTACGTTCACAAGTTGCACTTCGCTATAGTGAACTTCTTTTACTGGTTTGGAATATTGGTTCGCTTATTTAACTAAAGTTATTATTTGAAACGCTTATAGCGAACTGTCGAGAAATGGACAGCCTCTTCGATAACCCGAAAGCGTCTATTCCATAGACTTTATCCAGTTTTTCGAATGTAATTTTATAAATATGAAAGGGTCAGTCTAGGACGGACTCTTCACAAAATATTTTCTCTTAATACACTAGCATATAGCCCGTCATATGACGGGATCAATAAAATTTTCAATATTCCAGAATTGTAAAGTACCCTTTAAGGCAGGTAAAAAAAATGGTTTGTTGTTTGGCTGAGAATTATTTTACAACAAAATATTACCTTAAGAAAATTATTTACGTAATATCTAAGTTTAGTGATAAAACGTGTGGAAATAATGCAGAAGATATTTAAATCTAAAATAAATGATTAAATGAGATGATTAAAGGAATGATATCATAATGCTAGAATTTTTTTTTTTTTACCTATTTATTATGTGATAAATCGATACATTTAATCACCTGCTCTTAAATTGGAGCTTGATATAATAATGGTAATACTTGAATTTAATAAAAAAAATCATAAATATTTGAAAAATTGTAAAAATTTAAAAATAATAAAACAACTTTAGGAATAAGAATTCAAAAGAAAAAGCAGAAATTATTAAATTAATTAGACATTTAGATAAATTCGGTTACGTCGGGGGCAGAACCATTAATCTGAGAAGTACGACGATCAAATGGGCAGACGGGATCTACCCACTCCATGTGCCAGCTTACACGTGGTGAAGGAAATCGTTAGAATATATAAAGGTCAAGTAAAAACAGTCCAGAAATTTAAATATTGCACTCCGCCCTCGCCATCCTATAATAATGAATTTAGTATAGAATAAGGCTTGAAATAATAGCATTAAATGCTCGAAAAGTAGGGGATGAGGTGGATTTCGAACTCGCTTTAAATTTCACTAACCCTAACTCATAAAAAATCCAATATGGATGCCTGTATGTATTCCAGGTACAACCGCTTCATAAATTCGCGGACAGACAACTTAGGCTATTATTATATAGGGGATAAATGTTGTTCCATTTTACAATCAGGCTGACTAAAAATTATTCGTATAAAACTTTACTCACTTTGAATTTTCCTAACCCTGATTGATCAAGATTTCAAAATGAATGTCTTATCGCGTATTACTACGATATTAAATTAATTATACACGTAGTTTGAGCTATATTATATTCTTATCCCCTAATCAGGCATAATAATCCAATAAAAAGAAACGAAACATTTTCCAGTCTTATTAGAACAACAACTTTTTATTCCATACTAATTTTTATCAAAACTTTATATCAAAAACCAAAACATGCAAACGATAAACTTGTAACAAACTGCAAACGATTTTTAAACTAAAAATAAATCATTGAGTCTGTGTTACCACAGTCTCTTTACATTCAAATTTCGGCGCTATAGTATCAGGAAAAAATTACTTGGTTCGTTGGCGCCATCTATTCACTAATATATTAACTAAAAAAAAGGTCATATTTATAATAAAAATATTTCCCATTCATTCCACCATCCTTTTGTGATGATTTTAAAAATTTGAGTAATCATGTAACATTGCAGAAAGATATTGTTAATTATAAAGGATTTGAAAATAACATCCATGCTTATGAGTTTGTTGACAATCCATGTCATCCATGCCTTGGCCCAATTTCTTTTAAATGAAGCAATGAATACAAAATAAAAACCAGAAAATAAAGAAAATGAGTACAGTCAAAATCTTTTAGAAGAAGCTTTTCAAGTTTTTCCCAGTACCTCTGAATTTGCAGAAGGCCAGGCATATGTACAAAACAAATTAGGTAATATTTCTGCAGGTATAAAGTTTATAATAGAAAACATTAATTTTAAAAACTTAAAAAAAAAGATGAAAATAAGAAAAATTTAAGTAAAAATAAAAATTAATTTTAAAAATTGTCAAAAATGTAAATAAAATATTAGAAATGAAGCAAACATTCTAAAGCTCATTTCTTAGCAAAAATTAATTTTATAAACTTAAACCGACAAAAAGTAACAAAAATGAAATTTAAAAATTTAAAATTCAAGCAAAAAAAATAAAAAAAGGAGAAAATAGAAAATTAAATTAAAATATTGTTAAAAATAATAAAAGAACTTTAAAAATAATAAAACAGCTTTAGGAAAAAGAATTTAAAAGAAAAAGCAAAAAATATATAATGAATTAGACATATAGAAAAACTTGGTTGCGCCGGGGACAGAACCATCAAGTCGGCTGTTACGAAAATAAAACGGGGAGGCACTCTAACCATCATGCCACGCTTTCACATAACGTGGATCCTAATTAAAGCATATCACAATTAAACTAAAAGAGTATATAAACTTAAATATTATGCTCCGTTCTTGTCATCCTATTAAGAATGATTTTAATATAGAAATTCATTTGCTTTTACTTTAAACATGAACTGGTGAGAACTCTTTCTATTTACCGACCCTATGTTAGTTGCCAGCTTTAGTTTATCTTGTCATATTAATGATAGGATGGAGAGCAGAGGTTTTAATTGACAGTGATTATTTGGTGGTATATATGAATGGTATCGAAAATGATAAATTTAATCACCTGCTTTTAACGGAGGGAGAATAAGGCTTGAAATAATAGCATTAAACGCTAAAAAAGTGGGAGGATGGCTTAGATTTTGAACTCGCTTTGAATTTTGCTAACCCTAACTCATAAAAAATTCAATATGGATGCCTGTATCCGTTCCAGGTACAACCGCTTCAAAAATTTGCCGACAGACACCTTAGGCTATTATTATATAGGGGATTGTGTGCTGGTACATTTTGCAGCGGAACGGTACCGGAGCGGGCGTTTTGCGAGTAAATTTAGTTACTCAGTTAAATCTCAATAGACCGAAAATTATTTCATTTTTTAACCCACTTTTCGTATTTTATATTGAAATATATAAACAAATATGTAAATAGACAAACAAATATATACATAAATACAAATATTGATATAATATATATATATACATATATATAATATCATTGTCGCAAGGATAAATATATAGTTAATTTTAAATGTAAATTGATTTTTTTAATCCACTTTTCATTCTGCGGTTCCGAATCGACTGGCGTAAAAACTAGTTTTTATTTGTCTCCATTTTTCCAGAATCTATGTAGTAGACGGGAACATTCGGCTTCGTTTACCTGTACATACCGTTAGTTTTGTACTCACCCACAAATTATGTTGTGACACTAACCCGTACTAGTACGTGTCGTGCGCTCAAGTATCCATCGTCAGAAAACGTACTAGTACGTGTCCCGCATACAATGTGTTAAAAACGGGCACTTCATAAAATACTTCTTGTTAAAAACGAATTTTTGATACTTTTCCCTTCTGCGTTTACTACATTTGAGTGTTTACTTAATTGCATGGTACCCAATTTCAGTATAATAAATTCAGTAAATAAATGAATAAAAAATTTAAGTCTGGAATGAGTATCGTCAGAAGTTATTCATCCAGTGTTTCACCTTTAATCGTGTTATGTTTTAAAATGGAAAAAAAAATAAGTCCTGGAATGAATGTATTGTATATTTATAAATCTGCATATGTTTATATGTGTCGACGCAGACCAAAAACAAATGCACAAATGTAGACAAGAATAACATTTGTCTTTTAACATTATTTTAATGACTATAATGCTAGCAGTCACGCACGGCTATCACTGACACAAGTTGGACTTATTTATTTAAAACCCGTTCGGAAGTATGTCCCGGTTCGTGAGCAGTAAACAGCAGCGCTCCAAACCAAACTAAACCTCGTCATTTAGGAGCTAGCACCCAGCTGAACAAAGCTAGGCTTGCCATCTCCAAAGCTATCGTTTGGGAATTTGGGGCGACCAAGAATGTATTTGACGTGTTTTTCAAGAACATGTCAGATATTTGGCTGGCTTGGCCATCCAATCGCTATCGAGATCGATGTCTTTGCTGACTGAACTCCCGCGGTGGCTGCAGGTAAAAAGTAATTGGTTTTGGGGGCCGCGGTAGCTTGGTGGGTAGAGCGTCAGTCTCGTAACCTAAAGGTGGCGAGTTTTGTCCTCGTCTCGACCGTGTTGTTAATGGCAGTTGGGGCACGTTAAATACATCGTGACTGCAAAGTCCTCCAAGTTCCCATAACAAATGATACCTTTGGGGGTACTGAATCGGGGATGAGTCGGTGTCTGGTTTGGATCGAAATTCTGACTTGCGGATGGATGAATTAGGTCAACTGCCCCCTAAATGAGTTGTTTCTTGTGTATTCAAGCTAAGTCGAACTTTCAAATTAACGGTGCTCGTTAACAACGAAAGGTGAAAGTTCGACTTCGAAAGTTCCTAAGCTGACCCAGGCTTTTTGCCTATACAGCAGCTATTACTGTAGACCAGTCTCTACGACCGCAACCACGACAGCTATAAAGCTGACCTACGAGAGGCCCGTTATGGCTCGAGAATTAATGTGGTCAACCCCAGTAAGGAACAAGCACTACAGAGGCAAGTTCGAGACTACCAGGGAAGACACTAGAAACACAGGGAGGACACAGGGAAGACACTCAGGTAAACCGCGGGCTCGCGACACCCGTGTATATCTAAAGGAGGCATACCCCTGAGGTTTTCTCTCATTTAGCACTACCCAGAGGATACGTACGGCTTGAAGTTCGTGGCCGCGGACGCGAGAGACGTTACCCCCTCGTTAACAACGAAAGGCGCACACTTCTGCCTTAATTCGAGAGAACAGCGCTCATTCGAGCTTTGTATAACCAAATGGCATTAAACCCACCCTCCAGTGATTGCTTCCAAATGATCCCCTGAAAAAAGTCGAAGTCCATCGAAAGCGCATTTAATGCGAGCGATCCTGTCTAGAATGGGAGGACTCTTACAAAGGAATCTCCTCGCGTTCTGTTTTTACTGTCTTATAGTCCTCCAAATTGGAAATCCCTCGGAGAATCTTTCGACCACTCCTAGCAATCTGTTCCTTGGAGCAAAAAATCAGGCGTCGAGGATCCCCTCCGGTTCTGCCACCTTTTACTTTATCCAAGGCCCATTTCCCTTCTTTATTCACGCCAGAATATCCTCGAGATATAAACGCCACCGAACCTTAGAGGAGCTGAAGAAAGAACTCGAACAAACCCTTCGGTACTAGCTGGCGAGCGAGCCGCATTCACACAATCAGACAGGATGAAGCCATTCATGGAAGCTAATGGTGGGCCGGCCACTGCTTCTTGGGACGGTTGGCGAAAAACGATTAGGGAACCTTCATTGTTGCTCATTGTCGAGAAATCCCAAAGGAAGCCGTCCTTGGAGCGTGTGTGCGTCCCACCCCCTACGCCAAGGTTGCCCATTAAAGCCGCGTCTTAATGACCACCTCGAGAGGCGTGAAGAGTGGACAAAGCTCTTCCCAAATGACGGCGCTTTCCAATGAATGAGACATACACATACATGCACACATACGCACGCACGTCTGCATCACGCATGTGTATATAAAATCTAACATTATGCGAGTGAGTCTTGTACATTTTCTCCCCCATGTATTAACACTTGGCATGTGGGTATATTTCACCGCCAACTTACGAGTGCAGCGGGCGTTTTTTCGTGAATCGTTATCGTTTAGTTATTCAAAAAAATCGCAGTCCATCGAAAAGTACTATGTTTTTAGGAACGAAACTTTTTTATTTTACACTTTAATATAGACTGTATGATTATTTAACAAAAAAAAAATATTTTTACGAAATCACAAAAATAAACGATTATTAAAGACAGATCATCTGTCAGCGCCTATTTCTTTATCACTCTCTTTGTCACGACGGCTCATTTTATCCATTTTGTATTCGACAATAAAAAACCAAGCTTCCAATTGACAAAACACGACTCGTACGTTCTGGAGCTAGGAATTCGATGGAAGACGAAATAACGCAACGAAAGACCGAGTCACTCGACAATCCTAACTTGTGGAAAGAAAAAATGAAAACAGCACGCCTATAATGTCACGCATACATATAATTAGACGTATTGAGTAGATTTGTGGTGGTTAGTGGGTATCCACCACCAATCTACTAAATACGCATTTTTACGTGATCCGCGCTCCAGTGACAGACTGCAAAAAACGTAAAAATACGTTGCCCGCACGCGAAGTGTTAAGAAAAGTGAAATTGAATATTCGAACCAATACTTTAAACGCATAGAAAAAGATTTTTGAAAGAAATATACCATTATTTCACCAACGAATATTCGTTTCTTTTGACACGTTTTAAATCGCTTCCTATTTAAAACTATTTTAATGAATCAATGTTTCCTAAAAATAAACTGTCAATAACTGCCGGGTTCGTTACCACATTGTGTGCGGGACACCGAGATTTTGATAACAGTAACCGATATATAACAATAGACGATATGCAAAATTAGATCAATTTAACCCCCTCCCTTTCCACCTACTAAATTTCAAAACAAAATGAAAAAACTCATCTTATATGTATTTACTGTATATTACCCTTTAAAACATAGGAATTGTATGCATCATTAAAAAAATGGATCCATTGTTGACTGCCTACAGGTTTTTCCAAGAAGCTCATCGATAAATGGTTCGTCATCATAATCCACCTGTTATAACGATTTAAAATATCGATATTTAGTTTTAACGTTATATCGTTTCGCTTTTCTGGCTTCCCTATCGACAAGCTGCACGTAAGCGAGCAAGGCATCAAATGGGAATACGCTCCTTCTCAGTTACGATAAGGGTGTTCGTATTTCTAAAAAAGTCCAGGAACGTGTAATACCCTCCTCCTCTGTTCATTTCCCATTTCCCTAGGTGGACTAGGAAGAATTCGCAGAAATTCAAACAACACCGAAAGGAAAAAAAGAATCGGTTTCTTCTGAATACATTGTGCATATTCCTTTGTCAGATAAAATGAGGTTCGAAAATGGATATTTTAACATCCAAATGAATAGAGAAAATCGGTACCCAGTGAATTCGATAACAATGAGCGATGGATAACATGAACCGCGGTCCCATTAAGCGGAATCCACTGTATATATATATATATATATATATATATATATATATATATATATATATATATATATATATATATATATATATATATATATATATATGTGTGTGTGTGTGTGTGTGTGTGTTTGTGCTATTTTCAATGCAATTCCGAGGCTGAGAAATTTTTAACTGGTCTGCAGCATTGCGTTGGTTCATTTTTGGTAACCTGTGATAACGATTTAAAATGTCGATCTTTCGTTTTAATGTTAAATCACTTCGCTTTCTGGTTTCCCTTTCGACAAGCTGCCTGTAAGCAAGCGAGGCATAAAATGTGAATACGCTCCTTCTCAGTTCCGATAAGAAGGGTTGCCTTCTGCTTATCTGACAACCATTGACCACTAACAGAGTGTGCATATTTTTGAAAAATTCCAGGAGCGTGTCATTCCCACTCCTTTGTTCATTCCCCATTTCCTTAGGTTGAAGAAGAGAATTCTCGGAAACTCAAACAGCGAAAGGAAAGAAAAGAATGGGTTCCTTCTGAATAGATTGTGAACATTCCTTTGCGAGTGAAAATGAGGTTCGAAAATTGATAACATTGACCGATGTCACGATCCCATAAAGAGATCATTTTAACATACAAATTGTCGTGGCTGGTTCTTAAGAGTGCAAAATTTTAAAACAAAACAATAACAAAACTTTATTTAACGAATGAGCTGCCCTACGCCGCAGATGCGTCCTCTCTCGACGCTCTCTACACAGACTCTCCGTCCCTCAACATACATCGTACCGCTGCAATCAGTGCCATCTATTTACAATATTTACATTTACATTACAATATTAGCATTTTAAAACAAAATTAAAATCCAAACACTACACAAAGGAATAGAGAAAATCGGGACCCAGTGATTTCGATAACGATAAGCGATTGTTAACATGAACCGCGTTCACATTAAGCGGTATCCACTGTAATTGAATTTTGACGACTGTTTTAGCACGGGACACTGTTTATCTAATGAGCAAGCCTAAATACGAGATATTCAATATATACTCTGGAATCCCATCAGAACAGGATATCGGTTTGTATCCTGTGCGTCTTGAAATTCTGAAAAGACTGAATTAAAGATTTTGTATGACTCCCACACAAACGCGAGATGTCCTACAACATTAATAATTGACAAAAATATGTGTTGAGAAAGAAACTGAAAGTTAATTTCAGGAAGCCGCGGTAAGTTTCACTCGGCTGCATGGGAGGTGAAATCTCGAGATTATCGCTTGGTTCGAGACATTCTTCCGACCAATCGATCCGCCGCTCTTCCCTCTGCTGCAGAAGATGGTAATCTCCTGACAGTTCTTT
>CM063510.1:177457904-177465404 GCA_032207245.1 Pardosa pseudoannulata | reverse complement strand
AGATCGAACTATCTAATTAGGGAAAGTTTCTGACAGTTCCTGATTTCTACATTACCTTGAATATTTAGTTTGCTCTTCATTTACACACACACACACACGCACACACATATGCAACATCTAATTTGAAATCAGCCTGTCTAAAGGGTGTAAAGTAGTAGTGTGTTCAAAGGAAATAGTCATAATTTGACGGGTTTAAAGCAGAAGATGACACAGTGGGAAGTACGAAGGAGGTCCGATATATATGTGTGTGTGTGTGTGTGCATTTTATGTTGACATTTATGTTTGCGAATGTCCCCGCCGTCCCTCCTCGGAGTCAGTGGAACGTGAGCGGCACGCTCTGAGAAGCGCGAACGCGTTGCCAGAATCCTTTTTTTCCCATCGGCAGACGATTCCATCTCGATTAGGCCGAAGGAAATGCGTAACCGAAATCATTAGAACAGCCCCTTCTGACACGGGCTGGAATCAGGTGAAGGTGACCTCGGTGTTCTGCAGGCCGAGTTAAATGAGACTGAACGCATTCTTCGTCTGCCATATCCGTTCCATCTGCTTTCGCTCCCGAATGGATTTTTAATGTTCGCGCTCCGACACGTCGTGGTCAGCGTCACACCGAATCGGGGAAGGTTAAAACCCGCGATGTTCTGCAGGGAAGCGATTCACCACCTGTTGAATCTATACTAGTTGCTGGTGTGTCGACTATGTCTCAACTAGAAAACATACTTTCTCTAAGAATAATAGGTACTCGGTCTGTTCATTGCCGTTTGCAGTTATGTGTTTAGCACAAAATTGAACCTGGAAAAATTGACTTGCGTACGTACGACAAATATATAATCTACAAGGAACTTTTGAAAACACACGCCTGAAATCTTCAAAATGAATCATTCAGGAAACGGGATTCAAACACAACTTAAAAAACCAACGAAGACTTTTTTGGTGATCTCTTCTCTCACTAGGGTGTTTACATTACCTCTACGGCGACTTCCCTTCTTTATGTGTCTGTAATCTTTCATCACAAGCTGGCCTCTATGTTGAGTAGCCTATCTATCTTTGAGATCTCACAAAATAAACAGGCAAATTCGGTACCAGGGTCGAACCTCGCTGATGGCATGGACGTTCGTAGCCGTCCTGAATTTATGAAATAATAATTTCGAAGAATCTTTGCTTATGACTAAGCTTCCAAGAGTGGACACAAAACTGTAGATATTTATTCTAACTGTAAACATACCGATATGTAGCAAATTTACAATATACGCTATATTGCCAATGATGACCGGTCACTTTCGATTTTAGACATTTTGTCGAATATCTAGAAAGATACACGAGGAATTATCCTAAAACCTCGGACGTGTCAACAGGAAGGTAGACGTCCTATTTTCAGGGAAGAATGTTTCCCGAAAGCCCATAGGGAACCGTCAATAAATTGAAGGAAAACGAATACGCTTTGGATAACCCTGTAAAAAGTAATGTACAGGGTGTTTCAAAAATGACCGGTCTATTTAAAAAATCAATAAAAACTATACGGACAGTGATGGAAATTCAGTTTATGGCAATATGCTTAGGACAATAGCAAATTTTCAGACACACAAACTTTCAAAATTAGTTACCGTATTCCCCAACAGATGGCGCTGCAGTCTGGAAAAATCTAAACTACGATATTATTCTGTGGGGAATTTTAAAAGACCAGGTGTACAGCCACTGTCCAGAAACAATCGAATAGCTGGAACAGTACATCTGTTCTGTATGGGAAGCCATCCCGCCCGAGACGTTGACACGGGTTTCTGATTATTTCGTTCTGAGAATAAGCCATAATATTACCAAGCCTGGTAGATATCTGGAAAATATAGTAGTTTAGATTTTTTTCAGACCAGCGCCATTTGTTGTGGAATATTGTAACTAATTTTGAAAGTTGGTCTGCCTGAAAATTTAATATTGTCCCAAACATATTGCAATAAACTGTGTATTTCTATAACTGTCTGTTTAGTTTTTATTGATTTTTCAAACAAACCGATCATTTTTTAAACACCCTGTATGAAAAGAGTCGAAACTTTTACACATGATTAAGATGCTTCTTGCAATAATTTGTGCTCATAGCTCATATACTCGTGGAGAAATGAAGGTTTTTATAAAAACAATCCTAAATTTCTCCAAGTGTTTCGTTTATAATTTGTAGAGTTCTCGATATCAAAGAATGTTATTTTCAGGAAGCATGTCAAACGACATTGTACACAATACCTTGCAATCGAAATTAAAGAACTATAAATATTAGATGAAAAATGTGTAGGTTTACTAAATAATGTTTCACTGCGCATGCGCGAATGCAATCAAAATATAATGTGCATAATATATTAGCTAAATGTATAGAGCCACTTTTGCGGAAGTCTCCAAAACACATCTTGAAATTTCTGAAAGGGATCGTCGATAGAATAAACTCGAAATCCGTTGTTCCGTTAAGGAAGAAGGGTTGGTTTGATCCAGCCTCCGGTTGGAGGTAGTTCGGAGTTTGTGGGTTAGAATCCCACTATGGCATGGATGTTCGTAGCTGTTCGGAATCGGCTTGAAGCCGTAGGTCCCGGTCTCATTAACCTTCGTGTTGAGAAAAATAGACCGTAGCGCTCCAAAACAAAACAAAACCGGTTTGAGGTAAACTGACGAATTGGAGACCAAAGATCGATCAGAGGTCTTTATGGAGAAATTCCAAGAGGAAGGCACTGGGATGTCCTACCATCTATGATGACGAGGAAGATATTTCTCACTAATATTGAAAATTTTTTTGTTCAATAAATTATCTTTACCTTATGAATACGAAACTATGTTTCCGAGAAATCTTCGCTTGGAGTCTCTCCATTTTTTTGAAATTTAACTATTCTTAAGTTTTTTTGTTGAGTAATAATCGTGTTCATCCGATCCATCGATAAATGAACCTTTGAAAAATCGAAAATGAAATTGAATCTCCATTTAGGATTCTGTCATGGACGATGATGTAGGATTACCGTAAACGAGTAAAAGGTCGTTAGATCCCATGGTTAAATCTTATCTCTTGCAGTATCTCTTCCCCGAAGAGTCATTACGATTTCCTAGTTTGTTTAAATACAGTATTTTTTTACCTTAGCGGTGTGGGTGGCCTGTTCGTTTGTCTATAAGGCAATTTGTCGCAACGTCACGAGCTACTATAATGCCCTTCCTATTCATTTTCATGTTTACAACAGCCACTAGACAAACAATAAACTGCCCTTCCGTTTGAAGCCAGAATTGTCATAATTTGAGAATTTGCCCTACTGCGTGAAATTGCCTTATCGTGGAGGTAGCATTACTTTTGTCTCATGGCTGGTTCGTTCTTTTTAAGTTGATTTAAATTTTGTTGACCATTAAATACGCTAATTGTCTTATGTTTTATGTTAGTAATAATTAAATTGAGTTGTATACTTTCAGACCAGGGTTGTTTTTGTTGTCGTCTCGAGCCATTTTTATTTTCCATTGCATTTGAGTTAAGATATTAGAGTTACTATCTCCAGGAAGTAACAATGGTGTTTTATTACTCGCCGCATGAAGAACATTTATTTTGAATGGGGTTGGGCAGACTGTTGATCTACGATGTGGTAGTAGGAGAGATTGAAATGGTAGCCTTACAAATTCCTAATTTCGAGAGAAAGAAGAATTCTGCAGAAACGAGGTCGGCCGATCCGCATCCCGATTGCTTACCGGACAGTTTGGCTCTTGAAAGAAATGACCCTGACGACTGTCCTGCTTCGGTGATGCACAGAGAAATTTGGCTCTCAGAAATGGGGTGACCACATAGAAAAGAAAGAAAACCGTCAAAATTATTTCTGCATTTTGACTATTTTTTTTTTAACCAGCTCCACTTGCATCAGCATTTGAGAGATTTTTCTCTCTTTGTTTAGTTTGCGGTGAAGTGCGCAACCATTTAGGACTTTTCCGAATAGATTCTAGCAATGACTTTCAAGGGATTCCTCGAGAAATTTTTTAACATGACGAAATTCGGTAAAGATTCAGAATAAGGTGCCCCTTTGCAAATTTAGTGAAATGATTGGCAATGCTTACTAAAATACAAAGGTATTTCATCCGAACATTGTGTTCCTTACTTTTTTGGAGAAATGATTGGCGATGTTTACTAAAATATAGAGGTATTTCATCCGAACATTGTATACCTTGCTTTTTTGGCGAAATGATTGGCTATGGTTACTAAAATACCAAAACCATCCGAACCATCTATTCCATCCGAACATTGTATTCCTTACTTTTCTGGCGAAATGATTGGCGATGGTTACTGAAATACAAAGGTTTTTCATCCGAACATTTTATTTCTTACTTTTTTGGCGAAATGATTAGCGATGGTTACTAAAATACAAAGGTATTTCATCCGAACATTGTATTCCTTACTTTTTTGGCGAAATGATTGGCGACAGTTATTGAAATACAAAGGTATTCCATCCGAACATTGTATTCCTTATTTTTTTGGCGAAATGATTGGCGATGGTTACTGAAATACAAAGGTATTCCATCCGAACATTGTATACCTTGCTTTTTTGGAGAAATGATTGGCGATGGTTACTAAAATAAAAAGGTATTCCATCCGAACATTTTATTCTTTGCTTTTTTTACGACTTTAATGGATGCAGAGTGCGCCATCGTATAGAATTATATCCTCTTACTCAATGAACTCAAACCACTCAAACCGGACATTTCTATATATGGGCAATGAATCCCTCGACAGTTTACAAAACCATCAGTTCCAAATGATTAAAAATGAGGCAGACTGAACCATTAATGGTTCAGTCTATCTCATTTTTAAAAAAATTCCGCACATTTAACATGTAAGAAAAGGGTTGCAGGAGGAGATCTGAATCAATCTATATATATAAAAATGAATTTGTGTCTGTCTGTGTGTACTCTGTAGACTCAAAAACCATGCATCCAATTGACATGAAAATTTGGGAGATTTTTAGGTATATCTCTGGGAAGGTTTTTGTAAATTTTTATCGTTCGAAATCCATTCCTTCCCCCTTTTTCGAGCATTTTATGTGATTATTTCAAGCATTATTTTCCCCGGTTAAACGCAAACGATTAATTTTTTAATTTATCGCATCATAACTAAGTGAAAGAAGCAATCATTTCTAGCAATGGGACGCCATACCAAGTAATTGTTTTAAACGCAGTTTTCCTCGGTTAAAATCAGGAGATTAAAATGTTCAATTCATCACATAATAAATAGGCGAAAATGATATTTTTCTATCATTATGACGTCATTCCTTTAAATATTTCATTTATTCATTTCTTATTTTTGTGTTACTTAAAATCGATTGCGTAGTATCCATTCGATTTACCGGAAATTGAGATATAAAGTATTCACTTTCATTTCTATGTGACGAAATTATAGCATTTTTATACTAAAATAATTTTAAATTTAATTCTTTACTTTTTACGTTACAATGAAATGCTTATCAACATTATCTTCATATTCATATAGTTGTCGATATGTTTCATACAAAACCATGTGGTTTGTCATAAATTTCCTTAATTTTGGACAACATTTATTAATACCACAAAAATTGCACTGTTGCTGTCAAAACCTCTGCTTCCTATTCTACCAGGTAATATGGCAGGGTATATTAACGTTGCTAATCAACGTACTGTAGTAATACAGTAATGTAATTTAGGGTTAAACTTTTATTTTACCATAAAAAAAGTTTGAGCAAGTTTAATATAAGACACAAATTCGATTATAAAAACGGAATAATGTTATAATACGCTTATGATAGAAATATATAAATATGTCAGTTACTCGAAATGAACTGTAACGAATTTAGAGAGTTATTCACGAAAAATAAATCTTTGTTTAAAAGTAATATATTAAGTTCACCGTAGCGAAGCACGGGCAAACTTGCTAGTCTATATATATAAAAATGAATTTGTGTCTGTCTGTACTCAATAGACTCAAAAACTATGCATCCAATCGCCGTGAAAATTTGGGAAATGTTTAGGTATATCCCTGGGAAGGTTTTTGTAAATTTTCAACGTTCGAAAATCATTCCTTCCCCCTATTTCGAGCATTTCATGTCATTATTCCAAGCATTATTTTCCCCGGTTAAACGCAAACGATTAAGTTTTTTAATTTATCGCATCATATCTAAGGGAAAGAAGCAATATTTCTAGCAATGTGACGTCATCCCAAGTAATTGTTTTAAACGCAGTTTTCCACGGTTAAAAGCAGGAGATTAAAATGTTCTATTCATCACATAATAATTAGGCGAAAATGATATTTTTCTATCATTATGTCGTCATTCATTTAAATATTTCATTTATTCATTTCTTATTTTATATTATTTAAAATCGTCTGCTTAGTATCTATTCGATTTGAACTGGAAATTTGAGATATAAAGTGATTCACTTTCATTTCTATGTGACGCAAATTATAGCATTTTTATATGAGAACTAATTTTAAATTTAATTCTTGGTTCATTTTTAGGTTACAATGAAATGCATATCAACAATATTCTAAGTACAAAAAGTACAAATTTCAGTGACTCTCATGGCCAAATAAAAACCTATCATTTTATATAGTTATCTTCATATTCATATGGTTGTCGATATGAATGTGTGTTTCTGTTTCATACAAAACTATGTGGTTTGAATTAAATTTCCTTAATTTTGGAAAACATTTATTACTACCAACAAAATTAGCACTGTTGCTGTCAAAACCTGTGCTTCCTATTCTATCACGTAATATGGCAAGATCTGTTAACTTTGCTAATCAACGTACAGTAGTAATACAGTAATGCAATTTAGGGTTAAGCTTATATTTTACAATAAAAAAAGTTTGAGCAAATTTAATATAAGACAAATTCGATTATAAAAACGGAATAATGTTATAATACGCTTATGATAGAAATATATAAACATGCCAATGACTCGAACTGAACTGTGACGAATTTAGAGAGTTATTCACGAAAAATAAATCTTTGTTTAAAAGTAATATATTAAGTTCACCGTAGCGAAGCACGGGCAAACTTGCTAGTATAATATAAATAAAAATACAGATACAGATTGTTTGGATACGGCGAGATCGGTAGAAAACGTTAGGCTACCATGTTTAGAGCTTTATCGCCAAGTTGGCGGGGGCACCCTTTTCTGATGTCAAACTTCTTTTCAAGTTCTGGTGTTAAGGTAAACTTAAGGGTAGCCATGACATCTATTTAGGAAATGAATAAAATACTTTATGTTTCATAAATAACTATTTTAGCTAAACATTTTATGATGTTAACGAAAAGGGATAGAGATATTCAAAATCCACCTGCCCTAAAATCTCGTTTTTTTTTATTGCTTTTGTATTTAATTTTAAATTTTAATTAGTCCGTTTTTACTACATGCAATGACTTTTTAAAATTAATTTGTACTTTGTGATTCTTAACAGATATGCAGACAAATAAAACAAGTATATATAAAATGCAATACTATTTTAATATTTAGTATAATTATCTACAATGG
>CM063510.1:177445304-177457804 GCA_032207245.1 Pardosa pseudoannulata | reverse complement strand
ACAATTTTCAGATGTCTCAATTAAATACTTCACTGTTTTTAATGATCTAAGCTCTTTTTTACAGTCGAGAGCGCTGACTAAGCTACTTTCTCTGGGAAAGAATTCGTCTCCGCATCTCGCTCTGGGGTTCAATCCTGTAATTTACACATGTTTCCATATTCATGCTATCTCCTACCTTTGACAGACTAATATGTCATTTTCATAGCTCTAAAATAAAAATAAGATTGAAATTCTGTTACGGTGTCGCCATTTTCTTTCCAAAGTCTAGTTGCTTAGGCTTGTCTTTACTCAATAGCCCAGGCAAGTAAAAACAATAGGGGCTACAATCTATGTGACCAGTGGATTAGTTTGCTTTGGTTATATGTTATGCATTGGTGAGGAATGAATAAAAAATATATATTATCTTGTTGGAACGAAAATTTTCCACCCAAAAAGTTCTTAATACAGTTAGAAAAATGGAGGTACCTTTATCCGCACGAAAGGAGTACCTTTAGTGCGGATAGTCATCACCACCCAAATCGATGATTTTTTGCCAACGTTTTGGTAGTTTTCCAATACCTTCGACCCAGAAACTGGATGGCCGCCAGTCCAAAGACAGATCAACTTCATTTAGGGGCAGAACGGAAGATAGCACCAGCAGGTGTGAAAAAAGGTAAAAGTCTGAAAGAGCGGTATCGGGGCTATAGGGTAGGTGTGGGAAAAGATCCCATTCGAGCCCAGCCGGTGAATGCAGACTCACATGGTCTTGGGTTATCTTGATGGAACATTACCTTTTTGCTCCGGAACCTCGGTTCGACGTTTTTCCTTGATGTCAGCGTCGACACGGACTAGCATCTCGCTGTACACCTTACTGTCGAGGGTTTTACCCTTTTTATAGATATTCTTTGTGGATAAGACCACGACAATCCCACCAGATACAAAGCAGAATCTTTTTGTTGGTCAAATTGTGACGGTGCCGACGGGCTCACCGGGGACATACCAACCTCCTTTCCAGCTTCTGTTGTTGAAGTAAATCCACTTTTCGTCACAAGTGAAGATCCGGTCCAGAATTTTCCCCTTGCTTCGATATTCGAGAAGATGAGTGCAGGTCCGAACACGTCTGTCCTTATCTGCTGGAGTCGGCACCCAACGATTGAACTTGAACGTCAAGTTTATGACGACTCATGGACGTGGCACTGATGTCTAATTCCTTAGCTAGCTCTCGAGGGGTTGCACACGGATCTTCTTCCACAATTCCTCGCAGGCGGACCTCCTCGACATCAGTACGGCGGCCAGAGTGCTTTGTTTCTTGGATGTCATAGTCCTTCTGTTTTTGAATTTCCGGTACCAAACCCTCACAGTGTCATGTGATACAAAATGAGTGACTAAAGCTGTACACATAATCTGGCAACATTCTGTTGCTGACTTTTTGCAACAGATCTGAAAGAAAAGGATGGTTCTATTCTGGTAGTGTGATAGTTCCATTTCTGACACCTTTTATTTAATGATACACTTTTTTTTTGGCAAATTTTCCAACACAGTGTTCTAAAGCAAATCTTTTTCTTTCAAATGCAAAAAATCGTTTGGAAAAATATGATTAAATACGCCAACGCGAACTGTTTGTACAGACGATATTTGTGGAGGCGGGAAACTTTCGTTACAACCAGATATTAAAGTTTGGTTATAATTGGATGCCTCAAGCTATTTTGCTACACACCAGGTATGATGTGAATTGTAATCAATTTGGTGACTTCTTTTAATCGGAAATTTGAGTAATTTTTGATTGGTCCGACAAATTGAGGTTGCAGGTGCTTACTGAAACACTGACCCTGTAATAGTAATAATACCCTCCAATTCTGATTACACTTGGTCAGATAGTTGTTTGGAAAGTCTTAATAGATTTAGAAGAAAGTAAGAAAATAGTATATTCAGAGAAATGCGGAATGGGTTGGTCTGGGATGCAGAACAAAAAGGCTGCCCCCAAAATATTGTTATTGTATTTTGGCGTCCTCTACCGGACCTAATCGTCAGTTAGGACCTCGATACTGATTTTGACCATTGCGTCATCGATGATTGTACAGAAGCATTTTCTAGACTATGCAGTATTATGTAGCAGTCATCACGAATAAAAGAACTCCTTTATGAGAATTACGAATGTTACTGCCGAAACCGAATTCATTATTAGCACTGAAAAATAGTACATTTTAAATTGAAGGTCAATATTTCAATAGATATTATACTTTTAATGGGAAACTGTTTTACTTCTATTTTTACTTTGACTGTCGAAAACATCAAAGTCAAAACTGTAATTCTGTTAATATGTAGTTGGACGAGTTTGTTTGCTGTTATTAAACGTTTGGTCACCATTATTTTAGAATACTCGCGTTGATACGCGAGAGAAAAGTAGATGAATCAATCCAATTCAATATTTTTATTATGATGCATTTAACTAACTACGTAAGAACAACTCTCCCTTACGTAATATCTACGTACAGTAAAATAAAAGGGGCTTTCATTTTTTATCAAAAAATAACATGTATAGCATATATTACGCAGAGGTCCCATGCGAGAATCCAAACTCAGAAATGAGACTCTTTGGTGTTAGGGTTAAGAATCCCCAATGAAGATGCAACAAAATACTAACTGTGCGCCAATTTTAGGTCTTTAGTAACTCGAACCCTCTTCGAAGTAAGTGGAATCGGAAGAAAGCTGTCCGAAGACAATGCTTCTGAGACCTTTTTGATATTAGTCAGAAAGGATGCAACACTTTACCAAGTCCCACTCGCGGCTCGTAATAGCTTCATACTCATTAAAAAAAACAGAATGAATTGACGATAGCAGAAGTCCACGAAACCCGAGGTATTAATGTCCAAATACATGCATAGATATGTGTGTGTATACTTATATAATTTCAGCTTATCTTGACCTTGCGCAGGGGTTTACCGCACCGCGCGCACCCGGAGTTCGCTTGCGTGAGGACACTCGCGTAACTCTTCTCTCCCTTTCTTTTTATTTTCTGCGAGATTCTTTCTTGGCCGGAGTAAGACGGGGAAAATATTTCGCTCCGTCCGAAAGGCCGCCCACGTTCGAAAGAAAAAAAAAAGGGGCCCTCATCATCTGGAGGAGAGTGAGACACGTCACCCCCGGAAGGACGCTAGTGTCGAGCACGCATTGCCCCGATTGGCGACACGGCGACAGTCATGTTTTGAATTGATGACTTTGTAGTACATAAAAAAAACCTTGCAGTTTTTGAATTAAAAATTTTAAGGAGTATTTTTGAGGGTATCCGGGTAAATGGTGTGTATGGAGAGAAAGGTCAAATATTGATTTATACAACACAATTTATAAAAATATGGATATAATTATTTTCCTCAGCATTTAAAGGTTAGGATAGGCTGGACACATCCATCAGACTGCATGACTGCAGTTCCACAATATGTTTTCATGTTTCAACCAATAGAACGACCCAAACTCAGATGGCTTTAACCTCCTGCCTTTTGAATAGAGCGACGATTGCGTGTGCCATTTTCGACGAAAGCTTTTCTCGTGCGTCGTGACCAGAAGCAGTTTCATCACTCACTCAATTTTGCACACGTTTTCTTTTTACAGGACAAACTACAACGCTGTCTTCAGACGTATCCAAATCGGTATCTGTTTCGGTTCCTAAGGTGTCATCGGGACACTTTCCACCACCGTTAGTAGTATCCATTTTTCTTTTTGTTATTAGGTTAAATTTTTAAAGAATTTTTTTAAGCACCAACAGTTAATTATTTATTGCATATAATATAATACTCTATTGCAATGACGTCTAAGAATAAACGGCCCTTTCTTCTATTGCAACTGTAACAAAGAATAAAGCAAAAACAAAAACTTTGTTGCCTAAAAACAATAACATGTCTGATACGAGTTTTTCACTTTTGGCCAGACAGAATCACCCCGTGTGTGATACGAGGTTCTCATTTTAGGCACAACAGTACGATCACGTCTCCCATACGTCGTTTTAAGGCAAAGGGTTAAAAATTATTAGTTGGAAGTCAGATGTAGAACTGCCTGGTATCGAATTCTGGAGAAGTCTATGGACCAACCAGAGCTGTCATGCCACTGAAGAAGAAGAAGACTTTTTGTTACAATTTTAATTTAACACAGAAATGTAAGTTTTGGGCAAGACTGGAAATATTGGAAGGCAGAGGATCAAGGTCTTTAGATCTCAATTGGGATTTCAATTTCGTCTCGTTTTGAGCATCAATAACTTGACGGCTTGTCATTCTCACAGGTACTTCATTACTAGAGTCATGTCCCATTTTAGGAAGCTTCCTAGTAAAGTGCCATGTCTTGACTTAATATACAATTAAAACAATTTCTTGTGTAACGAAAAGGAAGGTAGATAGAGATTTGTACAGGCAACAAACTGTGCATTTACAGCAAAGTGACTCAATTTTGCGCCCTTCTCCATTTATCTCTTCTTCACCGCAGAAGAGGCTGTTTACCAACACAAATCATATATTGAGATTTAAGATATTGTTCATGTATTGAGACGTCCCGTAGTTGCCATGAAAAGTTGCCACTCTTGTCAGTCTATCATCATTTTCAAAATCCAAGAGTTCCTTTCCATTCTTTGCAATCGTTGAGGTCGTATTAAAGCTGAATTGTTGAATGCCTCTTTCCTCCTTTATAAAAAGCGTTGCAAAGATTTAGTAACAGGTTTGGGGGATTCGAAAAACATTCTTTCTTTTTCCCCTTTTCGGAATTTTCAAATATCTGTGGCTGTTGATATGGGGTTTTGCAGTTCTCAGATTCATTAAAAAACTATTTATATTGTTAATACAGTGGATTCCACTTAATGGGATCGTGGTTCATGTTATCCATCGCTTACTGTTATCGACATCACTGGGTCCCGATTTTCTCCATTCATTTGTATGTTAAATTTAACGTTTTATGACATCGGTTCATGTTATCCGTTTTCGAACCTCATTTTAACTGGGAAAGGAATATTCACAATGTAATCGGAAGGAACCCATTCTTTTCTTTCCTTTCGTTCTTGTTTGAATTTCCGAGAATTCTCCCTCTTCCACCTAGGGATACGGGGAATGATCAAAGAAGTTGAAAATTACAAGTTCCTGGTTTTTTTTTTTTTTTTTTCAGAAATACGCACACCCTTCTGGTGGTCAATGGTTGTCCGATAAGCAGAAGGCAACATATTCTTATAGGAACAGAGAAGGAACGTATTCCCATTTTATGCCTTATTTGCTTACGTGTAGCTTATCGGTATGGAAGCCAGAAAGCGAAATGATTGAACGTTAAAACAAAAGGTCGAAATTTTAAATCGTTATAACAGGTTACCCAAAATGAATCAGCGCAATGCTGCAGCGCAGTTAAACATTTCTCGGCTTCTGAAATGCGTTGAAAGTGTCGAAATGGGTAGTACAACACCGCTCCGATGACTTTAAAAAACATGATGAATAACAATTTATCAATGAGCTTCTTAGAAAACACTGTAGACAGTCAACAATGGATCCATTTTTTTATTTATGTATACAATTCTCACGTTTTAAAGGATAATATACATTACATAAATATAAGGTGTGTGTTTTTCATTTTAATTTGCAATTTAATTCATGTGAATTAAAGAAAAGGGGGGGGAGAAATTTATCTCATTTTGCAAATCGTTTATAGTTATCAATCGGTTATTTTTATCGAAATCACGGTGTCCCAAACGGATCACAGTAAGCGGAGTCCACTGTGTAAACAATACAGGGTAGTGGATTGGGTGATGGATTAGATTTTTTACAAAAACTTCGAAAGGGTGCTATTTCCCAATCACTTATACAAAAGACTACAAAGATAAAAGCTATCAAATGATTCGAACGCAAAGGGCAGTATCCTACCTGTTAGGCCATCGTCCTGAAATTAGGTCAGGGGGAGTCAAACTTTTAGTTAGTTCTGTGTATGTGTGTGTGTGTGTGTGTGTGTGTACAGGTTATTTCAAAAATGACCGGTATATTTGAAAAATCAATAAAAACTAAACGAAAAGAAATACACAGTTTATTGCCATATGCTCGGGACAATATTAAATTTTCAGGCAGACAAACTTTCAAAATTAATTACAATGTTCCACAACAGATGACGCTGCAGTCTGGAAAAAATCTAAACTACGATATTTTCCAGATATCCACCATGCGCAGCAATAATAGGGCGTATTCTCAGAACGAAATAATCAGAAACCCGCGTAAACGTCTTCGGCGGGATGGCTTCGGATGCAGAACAGATGTACTGTTCCAGTTATTCAACTGTTTCTGGATAGTGGCGGTACACCTGGTCTTCTAAGAATCCCCACAGACAAATATCGTAATTGATTTTTCCAGACTGCAACGCCATCTGTTGTGGAATATTGTAACTAATTTTAAAGTTTGTCTGCCTGAAAATTGATGATTGTCCCAAGCTTATTGCAATAAACTGTGAATTTCTATCACTGTCCGTTTAGTTTTTATTGATTTTTGAAATATACCGGTCATTTTTTAAACACCCTGTATATTCATTAATGACTGCCAATGGAAAGCTCACTCGGCTCCTAAAAATTGTGACGAAAATAAGAAACGAAACGAAATGAAATGGTGTACCGAATTGTTTACCATTCACTTTTCACTATTACCTTTGTTTAAATTGATGCAATCGCTTAAAAACCTTAGTTTTCACACAGAATATGGAAAAGAAAAGATCTAGGGGCGTGCAGAAGAGAGTACTTCCCCGAGTATATTACTCATATAAGTACATATATTCACATAACCGTTGCAATTTCACTCCTTTTTCAGTTTTGTACATTTGTTAATATCGCTCAATAATTCTGGTAGGACTTAAATTCCAAGCATTTATTACACACACGCACACATATTGTATGGATATATAGAGTGTGAATGTGCACGCGCAGACACTTTATTTCAATAAGCTTACGTTGCTTCGTTCACTTGTATCACTTGTTCACTTGTATCGACAGCGACTGGACAGTACACGACATTTGAAAAGAATTCTGGCGCCGTTATGTAACACACAGTTGAAGTAAAAAAAACACTCTTCGACTCGAGTTTCCTTTGGAACAGATGCGGCTGCGTGCGAGAGGCGGGGGTCGTTCGAAATATATGACATCCCCAAAATATCCTTCGCGGTTCGAGGGCCTCGTCTAGCATCCCATATCGGGGTGACAGGCTGTGTTGGCGGAGTCGTTGGCGAAATCAGCAATTTTTCTTCTTTTATTGTTATTCTCGTTGCAACCCTTTATTCGTTCCCTTCTCCTCTTCTTCGGATGCTAACTCCATACTGGCCCTCGCGTGAGTTCGAAAAACTTTAGCTCCGTCTAATAACCGAAGGGGGAAATGCCAGCTCTATCGAGTGACCGCCTCGAATGACCATGACCTTCCGTTGCTGAACGTTCTCGAGTTCGGAATCGTTGTTTTCCATTTCTTTGGCGATTTCTTTTTCTGTCGAGGGGGAAAATCCCCGCTGCTGCCGCCAACGCGATGTTTTGGGACGCAGCGCACTAAGTTGTTGGCAGCCGCTCCCCCCACCCACCTGTAATCAGTCATCGTCATCGCTTCCGCAAACACTTTCGATTTCGAAACACGGCCGCCGAACATGCGTCGAACGCTGATGGATGCGCGACAGGAAGTGTAAAACGCGAAAGCAAACTCTATTTCGAGAAATTAACCCAACCACTTGTTAATTCGTCATTGACCCGAGATAAAAGCTTCTTCCGTGAGACATCGCTCTGCAGATATGACGACCAAAGGATTTATCACTGACCCCAAACCGGTTAACTGCAACTGACCAAACACTTGGACATCGTTCTTGCTTCGCCAATTATTTACAAAAATTCATTTCCTTTCTCCAAATATCAATGACCACCTCTACGTAACTGCAACCAGACGACGAACATCTACTTTTGACCACCTTGCAAAAGTGTCTTGCCTGATAGTCTAGCTAACTGAACACGAGATAATCCAAACCACCACGAGTAACCTTAGGAGTGGACTATGGTCAACCATTGATTATTATTCAGACGCAAGCCAAACCGAGATAGCCAAGCAATCAGAGTCCAGAGGACAGTTTCTGCAGCCCTAGGAGAACACTGACCGAGACAGACATGCATCTGACCCTTGCCTTCGTGGTGTGGTCCCTTCTACCGTTGGCATCGCAGGGTGTCCCCAGAAACCGAACCTCCCGGAGAGCTGCGGTGCGTCGCCAGGTCCGGCAGGTGAAGGAGGGCGTGGTACGGCTGATAGGTGGTCAGACGCCTCGCGAAGGCAACGTCGAGATCTACCACCTGGGCACGTGGGGGTCGATCTGCGACGACGAGTGGGACCTGCGAGAAGCACACATCGCCTGCAGGAGCCTGGGATTCCCCAACGCCACCAGGGCCACCCACAACTCCGAATTCGGAAGGGGCAGAAGTAAGTCTTCTTTTCGTATACCTCCTGTGCATGTATATGTATGTAAATGTATTGCACGTATAGTGTATAGTTCAATGAATATATATGCGGTACTGGGTGTTTTAGACCCACTAAAACAATGGTTTTCTTGGTGGAAAGAATGAAGTCATTGGCTATGAAATGAAAATCAATATTTGGTGATAAAATCGTTGAGTTTTTTTTCAAGCAATCCCTCTTTGGCGACTTTTTTCAATCCCTTTTACAGCAGTGTCGGGCTGCAAGCGAGCCAACCAACGAGAATGTTAAGAGTAAGTCCCACGAATCGGAATTAAGTTACCGTAAAGGAGTTATATAAGAATAATCGTGATGAACAGGCATTCATTTTGGTGTGCGCGAAGTCTGCAATGGTTACCACAATCGGGAGAGAAACAAAAGCATTAATTTAAGAGATAGAATCGACAGAAATTTATTTTAGAATACAATAATAATTAGGCCGGTTAAAATATCATTGCGTATACATTAACATCTCTACCAACACACTTGTAAACAGAGATAAGGACAGAGAAAGATAGTGTATCTATAGATACAAAAATAATATATAGATAAATACTTATATCATATAATGTCAATACATGTCTCTATGCATGCCATTCTATACCTGAGATGATTGTGCGGTACGCATGCGCGATGTGAGCATGATAGCGGTGAGTCAGAGGGGATTCCTGACGAACAATGCGGAAGCGAATCGTCTCGCACCGACCTTGGCCCACTTGGCGCGTCTGACGCCGATTACATAACGCCAACGTCCCATTGCACTACACATAGACGTCTATAGAAAATAACAAGACACTCTTCGAAATATTTAATTCTTGATTCAGAAAAAAAAAATATTTCTTTAAAATAACAAAATCCTTTTTAATTGTATTTATAGAAGGACATAGACCTTTCGGTACAAAAGCCTCGGTTCTAATCGTCCAAAAATAATAAGTTCTGCTCCTCATAGAACGATTTTTTGGAAAGTTCTATAACAAAGCTCGAAAAAAGATATTTAGTTTTGTGGTTTCAAGTAGTATGTATCCCCTATACAATAATAGCCTAAATTATCTGTCCGTCTGTCCTCGAATTAAGGAAGCGGTTGGACCTGGAATCAGTGGCGTACGCAGAATTTTTTCAAGAGGGCTTCATAATTTTCAAGGAAGGAATTCATAATTCTAAAAAATAATAACCCGCTTAATTTCTATTAAAATGTTTATTTTTGCCATTTTTTCTGAGCTCAAGGGGGGTGTTTAAACCCCTAACCCCATTGCCTACGCCCCTGCCTGGAATGGATACAGGCATCCATATTGGATTCTTGATGAGTGAGGGTAAGCAAAATTCAAACCGAGTAAAGTTTACCTTCTCCTAAACCATCTATCTCATTTTAAAATAAATTGGTATAAATAGGCTTCCTATCGCAGCAAAAAATACTGTCGTCTTTACAACGTTCGAAATTCACCCTTTCCCCCCTTTTCGAACGTTTAATGCCATTATTTCGAGCCCTATTTTTCTCGGTTAAGAACAGGCGATTCAATTTATTAATTTATCACATAATAAAGAGGCACAAATAACATGTTTTTTCTAGCATTATGACGTCCACCTCATTGAATTATTTCTTATTTTAAAATATTTAAATATCGTCTGCACTATTTTTGTACGTTTTATCACTAAACTTAGATATGACGCAAATAATTTTCTTTTATATTTGGGCTTCAATAATAGATTAGGTACATATGGTATAGTTTTAAATTGAATCCTCGATTATTTTTCGTTGCCATGAAAATTTTATCACCGGTATTAACAACACATTCTTTTCATAAAAGTCTAAGATTCTATTTCACGGACTCATATGTAGCGTTTAAGTTATATATCTTTAAAAACTAAGAAGTTTGTTCTTTTGTGTGTTTATTTTTTATACATAACCACACATTTTGCAAAATTTTGGACATTATGTATACCATCGAATTATCGCTGTCAATCCTAAATCCTCTGCTGTCTATCCTATAACAATAATTTCAACGTAGCTAAGAAAATTGTGAATTATCTTTCTAAATGAATTGAACGTGATTCTAAACTGCATTCCCAGTATCGAGAGACTTTAGAGGAGTATGAAGATAATCAAATTATCGATATACCAGATATTATCGTATGCCAGATAATTCTCAGACAGAAAACATTTTTTTAATTGCCTCATAGGGTACTTTACAATTCCGGAAAATTAAAGATTTCACTGATTATGTCATATGTCGGGCTATATGGTAGTTTCAAAATATAATCCATATGAAGAAAAAGGAAATTCATTTACCAGCCAGACAACTTCTGAAATATTTTTTTAAATAACACTTGCCTGTTAAGTAATTCAACCCCGTGGAATGGATCGGCCATTTTGTGACGGTCGGCGAACATCACTCTTTAACCCTTTCGTGGGCCATTTATTCCACGTTTCCAAACTTTCAAAACAGAGCTGCTAATTTTTATTTAATCGATCGAACAATGGATGACAGCGCAAAACCGAATCGGGAATCAGTCTTCAATAACAAGACCAATCTATTAGAATGGGTTTTGCGCTTCCCACAGGTGTATTTTGTAAGATTGGGTAGGTGGGAAGTCATCTTCCCACGGTCAAAGAAAGGGTTAAGACAATGCAAACAAACAAAGTGGATTCTCGGACCAAGATCAGATTCAGAGACGAAAATGACATACCGCTCAACGTTATTCAAAATCAAATCGAGTCGCCGACAAAGGGAAGATTGTCCGAAATTTTTCACGTTCTCGTGTTCGACGGGACACTCCCTAGTCCCATACAGAGATATACGATACAATGCCATGCGTGGAATTAACGATATCGAATGCGGAATGAGTAAAGTGCTACAGAGAAATTTATAAATAAAAAACGCTCACAAAAATGGCTCCCTTTAAATTAACCTTAAGCACTTATAGGGTAAAATATGCTGATATCTATACTATCATGCTGATCATTTGTTTCCATTTTTTGTACATTATTATAGTATGGTTCGATAAATGACTAATGATATTTTTTTGTTTATGCGTTTGTGTTAATAATATTTATTCCTTACTTTCTTTTCCATATGATGTGTTTGTCTTTCAACTCTGTTTCTTAAATAACCATATTTTAACACACTGTATGCGGAACCCGTACTAGTACCCCGGAAAACCCCTGGAGAGTCGTTGCGGAATCTAGGTTTTCACGGAACGTACTTTGAGAAACCCTAAACTATAGTTATAGAAAATGCATTTTGTTATGAAGCGAGGGGAATTAATGTTAGTCACTCTAAATAGGTTAGGACGGCACCGGGAAAGTAAAGCTACTTTTTAGAGTTTCGGAAATCCGAAAATAACAATTGGGGAACTCGTCTGCCAGCCGCCTTACCTGCAGCAGGTACGGTTGGATCTTGCACGTTATTTGGATGCACAAATAAGTCGATGCTGATTCTAGCGTTAACAAAATTATACAAAGATTGATTTACAAAAATCTGGACCACCAAAAGTAAAATAAAATTGATCACGGCAGAGAAGTCTCAAAAGAAGAAAAAGTTTCGATGGCGTTCAGTACCAGGAAAGAAAGCAAACTCCTAAAATGTCTCCTATTCCCTCGTAGACAACGAGATATGTTTATTTGTCCTAATCTCTAAAGGTCCAAATATTCCCCGTCAATTTCCTCTAAAGTAGGGGTGCCCAATCCAAATCCGTTGGTGGGCCAAAGAACAATTTACTGAACGGATGTGGGCCGCACATATAAAAATAAAACAACAAATTATCGTGCAATATTCAAAATATGCACAATGCCAGCTGCGACTGTAGATAAAAGTTGTGTTATACATATATCACAACTACAACTACAATAAACATGAACTAGACTGTATTTATAATCACCCCCAACACCTTACCTTCCTCCCTAACCATGAGGGTCAAAATATTATTATTATATTTATACTATAAATATATATCTTGTAGTTTATTCACGAGCACTACCACATGTATTATTTTCAAATGAATGCGAGATTTGTTTTTGCATTTTACTAGAGATTTCGTTAATATCGACGG
>CM063510.1:177427804-177440304 GCA_032207245.1 Pardosa pseudoannulata | reverse complement strand
AGTAAAATAACTTTTGCTATTATATGTAGGGTAAGTAGCAATTTTACTATCGTTTCTCCTATTATTCTCTCTTTTCTAATTAAGTATATCGTAAGAATGATGGTAATTCTTAAGTTCGCTACTTCCGAATGGTTCAAATGTTTTGTTATTTGTGTGTGCTTTGTATCATAGTGTATATTATAACTGTCGTTTTAAAAATAAGTTTCATTTTATTGTTTGATCTCATTAAGGAGTTTATAATTACATAATACAACATTTAATATCCGTGAGTTAAATGTATTCTAAGTTATGTTAAAGTTTCGTTTTTGCTGTGTATAGCAACTCGGTTATTGTTGATACCTCACAAATTACAATTTCTGTTTTCTCTTAAAGGAAAACTTTTTTTATTACCACAATAAAAGATTAATGTTTCCTTATTTCATTGACTAATAATGTGTTTTTAAGGAGCTTTATTAATAAAACACAACCACAACAACTTCTTTCACATACCACAACAGCAACTGGGAAATTTCTATGTAGAATCAATGATATCTACACTTTAAATTGTTTCTGATTTCTCAGCTTCATATTTTTTAAGTCCTGAGCTCTTTTTCCAAATCTTCATTTTAACTTTCTACAATCTAAAATTTTGAATGTCGAAGCGTATAGAAGACATATCTAACAAAAATTAAACTACCAAAAGAAAATTTATAAATGTAAGAAAAAATTAGTCTAAAGTAATCAACAGAAGCAATGTTTTTACACATTTTTATTATAAAAATATAACTTTTATTCAATGCTGTACTATTTCATAATAGGTAGTTTCTCGTTTAATCTGTAGAAAAGTAGTTAAATAAACATGCTTAAATTTTTTGAATAGTTATGTCCCACAGCCAAAAGTAGAAAAATCCCATCTAAATAAAATTTGCAAGCTCTTTTAATTGTATAATTAAATTTTAAAACTTAAAAAAAACTGTATTTACACTTAAAGTAACATTTATGCATTCAGATATTTACAAATGTTTTATTAAAATATAACAGTAATTTTATAGCAAATGATAATCAACTCAATTTATTAATAACAGTCACTTTCTTAAAAATGTAATAGATGATATACACTCATGTCCATATATTAAGGAGATTGAAGTTCAGGCAATGAAAAAGACAAAAGCAAAACAAATTTGACTTATTTGTAAAGTCTATTTATTAAACAAAAGGTAAAGAGCAAAAAAGATGCTATATGTTTGACATAATTAATAAAAATTGCGATTTTTACACCCTGGAGCAAATTTCAAAAAAGAACCTATTTACAGAAAACAGTATAACATGGTTAGTATGATGGTTAATACGGAGTATGTCTCCCGGACGATGCAATACAAGCGTTAAAACGCCTACGCATGCTGAGTATCAGATTATCAATCTGATCTTGGGGAAAATTACACCACTCATCAAGCAATGCCCTCCGAAGTTCCGATAGACAGTTGGGAGGGGGTTGACGGGCTGCAATTCGTCGGCCAAGCATGTCCCACACATGCTCTATTGGATTCAAGTCCGGTGAGTATGCTGGCCAATCCATACGGGTGATATCCTCCGATTGAAGGCATTCGTCTATAATGTTTGCACGGTGAGGTCGGGCGTTGTCATCCATATACAGAAATTCAGGACCCATGGCGCCCCGAAACAAACGTACATGTTGTTCCAGAATGACATCCCGATAGATGTGGCCTGTCAACGTTACACTCTGAACATGCAGGTCTTTGCTACCATTCCTTATATACACCTTTCATACGCTCTCGTCATTGTGACGTACTATCCGCGCCATCTGGTGGTTTCCTGCAATTTGCATATTCTTCTTCAAGATGTGTGTGATAATTCTACAGGTGAATTTTTTTATTTTAGAGCTCAATTTCTGTGTGATTCTGAATTATCCTTAATTTATGGACATGAGTGTAAATAGGTCTTCTAAATTATGCATGATTGTTTACTTCACTCCAAATTTACAATCGCTTAAAATCCTAGACTTTATTAACTCGACTATCTACAAAATATACACGATATAAAACAACATCGTTTGGTAGAGAGAAACAACCTTCTCTACCCTCTAGCCCCGACTGCCTTCTTCTTGAAAGACCCCTCGCAAAAAGAGGGGGGGGGAGAAAAAGGGCTGAGAGCAAGGGAGTGGTCAATGATAGCCGGCATTCCACACAGATGTATACAGGGACATAAAAATCCGAAACCCCTCTGGATCTGGAACTCCTGCTTTTTTCAAGGAAAGAAATTCCCACGGGTCCTGAAAATGACCGACCCTCTCTGGTTCTTTTGTGAACAGCTGCCACAACATATAAACATATAATAAATCAGTTCAAACATAATGAATTGCATGCTACAAATCATCAACGGTCAAAATACATTAAACACGTGGTTGAAATCAAAGCGATCGTAGCTAGAGTCAAAAAGCAGCAATAGACAGGTTACTATACTTTCATAGAAATTATCGCCAAGTGAAAAAATGTGCCAAACGAGAGCATGCGCTGTGACGATTCTCATACGGAGCCTATTCTAGATCGAGCTTCTACAGTGAAAATGCAGAACACTGTAAATACCAATAATAAAGTACAAAGAATCATTTTTATTGAGAACTTTACAAAAAAAATGCTTAAACGAGCGATTGTCACCTGCTATATAGGTATCGCATCAGAGTCAATTATAATTACTTTGGAAAATTCCTGGCATTTCAGAAGGGTCGCTTATTCGGCAGAGAAAATCCTCCGAGTTGATGGGTGCAGCAAACGTTCATTTTTAGCTGTTTCCAAATAACAAAATGTAGAATGGACTGACCAGAAGATTCGAGAAGCCGAGAGACTAGCTTACGACGGCCAATTTCTATTTTCAGAAAAGAAATGTCCAGACAGTTTCGCCCAACCCTGAAGAACTGTGTTCGTATTTGTATCTTTATCGTTTTCGCGAAGTTTGGGTAACTTGTACAAAGAACAAGTTCGTTCCCTAATGTTGCCTATGCAAACGTTGAAATATTCACTGAATGCGAAATGACATGTTTGGTAAGCGTCGCGAGTAACGTCTTACCGCTTTTACGTCAGTTCTGTACATAAGATGCTTGATGCCTTTCAAGGTTTTCGAATGTTATGCATCTATAACGACAGGTTGAGCGAAAGGTGGCGTCTCACCCACTCAAGAGAAGGTACCCTCTCAAGGACTCCTCATCGGTAAAGGAACTCACACTGTATTAGGAAAGTTGTTTCGCTAGGTTCGATCGCTACTCACAGTTATGATCATTAGTTTTGTTGCACATTGTATACGCACATACGTACCGGGTGATCTAAAAGTCCGTATAAACTTTAAAAATTCATAATAACTTGAAAAATAACCAAAATAAAAAAACGGTTTGCAGGGTTCATATCGCTAGGACATGGTTTTTTTTTTTTTTTTACCAGAAAAAACAGTAACTCAAAAAGAGCCGACAGATGGCGCTGGTACGAGCGACCTCGGTGGAAATATGCCAATGAGACTGTTATAAGAACTTGCGCTCCTGTAAATACACAACCAGTTCTCCGCAGTAAACCATGTATGCGAAGGATAAAGCTTTGTTGGTGAAGTTGTTTTACGTCAGCCAGAAATGAGCGACCGCTGCCTTGCTTAAGTTCCGAATTCATAAGAATGTCAGGAGTGGAAAAGGGCCTTTAACAGTGACAGGCCTCATAAAGATTGTTCAACGGTTTGGGGAAATTGGAACGTTGGAGGATCGTGTAAGAACCGGGACTGCTACACTCAGCCGTTGTTGGATTTGTGACTCGCCTGCAGTGTGTTATCCCCTGTGGTGGTGGTCATGTGAAACACATACTGTTGTAATAAACGATTAGGTGGCATTCTGTTTTTTATTTGCGTTTCTTTATCTTTGACTTGTGTACATCAGCGAACTCTATCGACTCTTTTTGAGTTATTTATTCATGTTTAAAAAACTCCCATGCCCGAGCGATACTAACCCTGCAAACCGTTCTTTATTTTGGCTATTTTTCCGGCTATTATGAATTTTTAAAGTTTATACGGACTTTTTGATCACCCGATATATGTGTATACAACAAAAGCGATATTTAAGTAACGTTTTGCTAGGGACACATTTTTACACATCTATCTCTAACTTTATGTAATATTTAAGCAAAGTAGTAAATATTTAGACGGATATTTATAAATTAAAACTCGTAAACGATACAAAATTCTCAATTTTAGAATACTTAAAACTGTGATATTTTCAGTTTAGTACATTACCCTCTATGTTTCATTATAAAATCTTAAACTGAACAAAAAAAAAACTTAGTGTACGAGTTTTACTCTGACTGATTGTTCTTTTCTTTTTTCAGCTTCAGAAGCACAAGAACCTGGAGGTTCGTCTTCGAGGTGGCCGGTACCCTTTCGAAGGGCGTGTGGAGGTGCGCTTCGGAAAGAGGGACTGGGGGTTGGTGTGCGGGGACGGATGGGGACTGTTCGAAGCCAACGTCGTCTGCCAGCACCTCGGACTCGGATACGGTTCGGCAGCTGTACAGGTCAGACACTAAAATATACCGGTCATATATACCGAATATAATATCGGTATATTGCCGATGTCGATATTTCAATAAGATTTCATGTGTACACATATATGTAATATATCAAAATTATTAAGCTTAACCCATCGTGTGCGGATCCATTTAGCAGCGGAATGGTACCGGGAGCTGGCGTTTGGCTCGTGCATCGAGTTATTCAGTTAAATCTTGATAGATCGAAAATGATTTCAGTTTTTAACCCACTTTTCGCATTTTATATTGGAATATATAAACAAATATATAAATAACGACCCTAAGAATTTTGTAAACAAAAAATATATTTTTGAGTGGATAAATTTATAATAGTATCGTAAATATGAAAAATCAAATAGAAATAATAGTATATAGTTTCCATTTTTTTCCTGTTCTATGGTTCCGCATCGGCTGACGTAAAAACTAGTATTTATTTGTCTCCATTTTTCCAGAATCTATGTAGTACACGAGAACATTCGACTTCGTTTTCCTGTATATACTGTTACCTTTATACCCACATACAAACCCTGTTGTTACACTAACCCGTACTAGTACGTGACCCGCGCTCCAGTATCAATCTTCAGAAAACGTACTAGTACGTGTAATATAATACGATAAATTATAAGGAAAAGCAGATGACATAATAATTCAGTATTGCTCCTATTGATAATTTTAGTTGAAAAGACATGAAAAATACACCGTCTAAAAGCAACGGAATGAAGCGTACACATACCATAGCAAAGCAACTATAAGCGGTCGAAAACTGACTGAAGCTGGAACCGGTTCAAAGAAATTTCGAGTGCCTATTTCGTACTTTAAAGATTAAGTAAAGGTATTTCTATAGAATATCTAGCCAAATCGTAGAATTCTATTATTTTATATACTTTAACCCTTTCGTGGGCCATTTATTTCTCACGTTTCCAAACTTTCAAACAGAACTGCTAATTTTATTCAATCGATCGAACAATAGATGAGAGCGCAAAACCGAAGCGGGAATTAGTCTTCCCGTCATTCCAATACTAAGACCAATATATTAGAATGGGTTTTTCTCTTCCAACAGGTGTGCTTTGTAAGATCTTGTAGGTGGGAAGTAATCTTCCCACGGCCCACGAAAGGGTTAACTGATTTGTCTAATTATTACATGAAATACCTAGTTACTCCATGCAATACCGGATTTCACACTTTAACTGTAACATCCTGTTTGATCTTTGTTGGATCGACATTTTGGAGCCATTTTGTTTTATGTGGCAATAATGAAGCATAATGAGTCAATGATTTTGTGTTCCAGTCGTGCTTAAAATGGTTCTTGATAATTTTTGACATTTACTATCCAGAGAGCTTTCATTTAAAAGTAGTGTTTGGGTGACCCAATTCGACAACTCATAAAGAACCATTGAATGCGGACTCCATGCGAATTTTAAGAAGTTTTTTTTATAATGCGAACATTTTGGAGAATTCGAAAACGCAGAAATGACTTTGACTGAAACTCGGAAAACGCTTTCGATTTTGGAATGCCACGTTCGAGCTGTTGAAGCCAACTGTTCAAAGGATAGCGGCGTTTCTATAGCTTTGGTAATACAGTGTACTCCGCTTAATGGGATCGCGGTTCATGTTATCCATCGCTTATTGTTATCGAAATCACTTCGTCCCGATTTCTTCTATTCATTTGTATGTTAAAAAGATCGCTTTATGGGATCGTGACGTCAGTTAATGTTATCCGATTTCGAATCTCATTTTAACTGGAAAAGGAATATTCACAACGCATTCAGAAGGAACCCAATTTTTCTTTCCCTTTGCTGTTGTCTGAATTTCTGAGAATTATCCTCTTTTACCTAGGGAAATGAAGAATGAACAAAGGAGTGGGGTATACGTGTTCCTGGAATTTTCCAGAAATACGCAAAATATTTCTGTTGGCCAGTGGTCGTAAGATAAGCAGAAGGCAACACATTCTTATCGGAAATGAAAAGGAGCGTATTCTCATTTTATGCCTTGCTTATGTGCATCTTGTCGGTAAGGAAGCCAGAAATCGAAGTGATTTAACGTTTAAATAAAAGATCGACATTTTAAATCGTTCTGACAGATTGAAAACGACTAAGAAAAATTTATCAATGAGTTTAGAAAAAATTGTAGGCAGTCAACAATTGATCAAGGTGTGTTTTATTCATTTTATTTTGAAATTTAGTACGTGGGAATTAAAAGGGGATGGTAAATGTATCTCATTTTGCATATCGTTTATTGTTATCAATCGGTTATCGTTATCGAAATCGCGATGTCCCAAACGGATCCCATTAAGCGGAGTCCACTGTAGTTGACAGTTCTTGTTCTAAAGTAAGATTAGTGCTATTGTCACCCAACACGACCCCTGGAATGAGAACACCACGTCGAGCTTCACGCAAAGGGAGTATTATGGAAAATTCGGGAATGGTAAAAATAGTTTGATAACTTTCCAATTTGGAATGCAAAATTGTAGCTATTTTTCAAAGGAAAGCTGCTGAGTCATCGACCAAAAACGTTGCAATAGGATCCGAAATCGTTGCTCTTTCCCTCTGACGTACTCTCGCTGGAAAGGATGTTGTCAAAATAGTAAAAGTTTGTCACATAAATGACGTCATAGGTCTTGCTGATAGGCAAGAAATATCGATTCAAGCAGTCGATACCCGTTTCGGTAAAATCTACAGAACTACCATATAGCCCGTCATCAGTAAAATTTTTAATTTTCCAGAATTGTAAAGTACCCTGTGAGGCAGATAAAAAAAAGGTTTGTTTTTTGGATGAGAATGATCTGGTACACTCTCAATAAAATGTTTATCTTCGTACTCCTCTAAAATCTCCTGATACTGTGAATGCAGTTTAGAATCACGTAGAATTCATTTAGGAAGAGAATTCAAAGTTTTCCCAGCTACGTCAAAATCATCGTTAAGTTCTCCCCAATTTTTTTTGCCACAGTAATTGATCGAATTGAGGAACGAAACTATCCTTTCCACTACACCCTGGAGGTAGATAAAATTGGTTGTTAATACAGGTGGTAAAAGTTTTATTACAACCAAAAATAATCGACAATTCAATTTAAAAGGATCCCATATGTACCTAATCTATTATTTAAACCAAATGTAAAAGAAAGTGATTGACGTCATATCTCAGTTCAGCGATAAAAGGTACGAAAATAATGCAGACGATATTTAAATAATTTAAAATAAAAATGATTAAATGAGAGTTATGTCGCGTAAAGATAGAAAAAAATTGTTATTTTCAACTACTTAAAATGTGATGAATTCATAAATTTAATCACCTGCTCTTAACCGGAGAAAATAGGGCTCGAAATAATAGCTTTAAAAGCTCAAAAAGGAAGGAAGGGGTGGATTTCGATCGTTTTAAAGACGACAGTATTTTTCGCTGTGACAAGAATCCTATTTATACCAATTTATTTTAGAATCGGATCGATCGTTTAGGAGAAGATAAACTTAACTCGCTTTGAATTTTCTTAACCCTAGCTCATGAAGGATCCAATATGGATGCTTCTATCCATTCCAGGTCCAACCGCTTCATAAATTTGAGGACAAACAACTTAGGCTATTATTATATAGGAGATGTTTCCATGCTTAAACTTTTGAATGCCTATAAATTTGTTTTATTTTCAGAGCTCTTACTTCGGGGGTCATCACGACAACATCGTGCTGAGCGGAGTCCAGTGCACGGGCCGAGAGTCGAACCTGACGGACTGCCTGTACGAGGCCGTCGGAAAAGTGTCCAAAGTAGCCTGCCCGGGAAAGGAAGAGAACATCGCCGGGGTTGTCTGCGCGACAGGTAACCACACTTTTCGGATACAATAGAGCAATTTCACGCAGCGTCACGAACTACTTTAATGCCCTTCCCATTCGTTTTCATATTTTCGACAGCCAATAAGAACATAATAAGCTGCCCTTCTGTTTATAATGAAAGCCAGAACCGTCATGAGTTGAGATGTTCCCCTTCTGCGTGATATCGCCTTATTACAGTTTCGAGCACCACCGTCTCATGTTTAGTTTATGAGACAGGGACTTACTACTTCACAGAATCTCACATTACTACTTACAACGAACATCCATACCTTCTGCGGGATTCAAACCCGACAACTCTGGTGGCGCTCTACTACTCGTCCTTCGTTCGATGCAAAGTTCCATAAAACAATACAAAATTTTATATCGAGCAGAGCACGCTATCGTTGAAACTCTGAAAGATATTCCTGATAGAATATCTAAGGATAGGAGAGATTTTAAAATTCTTGTTTCAATTAATTAGAACAGTTTCATACAGAAAACTAAAACACGCAGGAACCAAAAAGATTTGGATGTTCTAAAGTTCGAACTCGGTTGACAGGAACACCCAATAGTACGGCATCGAAGAAGTGTCGATGAAATAGTAACAATTCTACATCGTTTATATTTTATGCAATACAAACTTTTGGAATATACTTATTGCATTGACAAATTTAACCGAAAATACGCAAGTCCGTGGAAACTAAGTTCCATCATGAAGTATACTTGTACAAAATTAGTGATCAACATTATTTTACAGATAATAGCTTCGGTAAAATAATAATTAACAAAAACAAAAAATGGGTATTAAATGTGAAGTATTTCTGATAAGTCCCACAGCAATAAATGCCCAATTACAAAGACTACTTTCTACTTTAAACAAGATAAGTGTTTTCCCTCCGAACCTTAGTGTTTTTTATTTGTAGAGCTTCCGGATCTGGTGCCTGACGAGCAGGAAGTGGAGAGATCGGCCTACCTCGAGGACCGGCAGTTACTGTACTTGCAATGTGCCATGGAGGAGAACTGCCTCGCTTCAGAGGCCTACAAGCTCGACAAGAACGATTACGGTCAGTCCACGACTCTCTTTTCCTAAATTCCTCCTTGCTTCACATACATACATATATATGTGTGCCTAACTAATTCCACTAGATATTCATTCGATGTAGCAAACTTGATATCGACGTGTTGTCCAGTGGAAGTGGGGGGGGGGGATCGTTGTTAAAGTTGAAACTATCTAATTAATAGTCTCACCAGGAGTCCTCCCCCCACCTAGTTGTTGAGATGGCCAACTGTTTATTTACCATATACAGTATTCCCTCGCCACTTCGCGCTTCCTGTTTTGCGGCTTCAGTACTTCACGGGTTTTACCAAAATAGTCATCAAAAATTAAAAATGTAAAAATACAACCCTGTTGACAATCACATTGCGGAATGGAGCGTTGTTTCGTGTTGATGCTGGAGAGATAAGGAACCCTGCATGTCAATCCAAGAGATGGACCACGGGCTATCATAACATATTGGTTTCCGGTGCGACATCGATCAATAAGAGTACTAGTGGATTTATTTATGGTGCGCAGACAATCCATTCACAGATTGATTGTCTGCGCACCATCTGAGCCTCACCTAACTTCTTCTCTTGTTGTACCTCTTTAGTCTTGACCATGATGTTGACTGTCCCGCATACTGTATTTTAGTGTGTATTGGCGATAACTTATTTATTAATTAAGCCCTACCGGCTCTACCGTCAGCGCCTCCAGCAGAAAAGTCTCCGAGTGAGCCTAAAGCTTCGACGAGTCAAGCGAGAGCCTCTCCTCCGCCACCAACAGAAGACACTTCTCTCAGAAATTAATGTTGATTAATGTTTATTACTCTATAAGGTTTTGTAATTAACCTTATTATTGATTAGCACTGAAACGTTTCAGTAAATAGCATACAGTTGTCATTTTTGTCTTAAATGCTTAAAGTATAAATAGTGTTTATATATTTAAAACATTCGTGTACCCGCATGCACAAAAATTCCTAGGGGCAAATCCTACTTCGCAGTTTTTCGGCTTTCGCGGAAGGTTCTGGTTCCCATGAACCGCGGAAAACGAGGAATCACTGTAACTTATTTTCATAGACTCTCAGTTCTATTGGGTCATACAACTCGAGCACCTTTTCTTCACCTTTATGTACATTGGTTTTGTATTTAATGCTGAAATCTGGCTCAAAGAGTTGACCTTCTTATACAATGATTTTCTAACCTTTTAAAAAAATTAATATTAGCTCTTAATCATTTTATATTCACGAGTGACCCCAAAAAGGCAACCCTTCTACAGATGTGTATTTTATTCTTTTTTCAGGCTGGCTGTACGAGCAGCGTCGTCTCCTTCGTTTCACGGCCCGCATCGGCAACATTGGCACGACCGATTTCAGGCCTTTCCTACCCAAACACGCCTGGGAGTGGCACATGTGTCACATGTGAGTAACAACTACTAACACATCCATACATAGCATGTTCCTGCTCATCTCATTTCACTTAATTTGCAAATACTCCCACACATGCCAATTTATTCTATTATATAAAGGGGAAGAGTCGTCGATTAGTGGGCAATGCATCGATCTCATAACCGGAGATTTGGAAGTTCGATGAGCGAGTGAGCCACCCTGTTCATTAATGAGCTCCTCAAATACACTCGAGCCAAAACATTATAACCACCCCTACATTTTGCAATGAACTCGCCAAGATGACGTAAAGGCACGTGATCAGGTGGAAATGGTATTGAACTGCTGCTGGTTGGTTGGGAGCGCTATGGTCTACTGTTTTGCACACGAGTGCTAATGAGACCAGGACCTACAGTTTAAAGCCGATTCCGAACGGTTACAAACATCCATGCCAGCATCGGGATTCGAACCCGCGAACTCTGGTTCCGTAGAGCAGCGCTCTACCATTCGGCCATCGTTCGGCGAACTGCTGCTGGAGAGTCTGAAGTATCATTCTTTCACTTACTTCTGTGTGTGATGGGAAAGGCTGCGGATCCAAACGATTTTTGATAGAGGGCAGATTGTAATGGATCGAAGGCTCGGAACAAGTATTTCCGAAACTGCACGACTCGTGGGTTGTTCACGATCTACAGTTGTTAGTACTTACGTAAAGTGAATGAATGACGGTGAAACCAGCAGTAGACGACAGGGTGTTGGACGTCCACACGCTATCAAAGAAAGAGGTCTCGCATGGTGAAGCAAAACCGGAGCCAGACAGTGGCTCAGATGACAACCCAATACAATGCAGGGCCAAGTAGAATAGTATCGGAGCACACTGTTCAGCGGGCACTGTTAGATAAGGTGGTAACGCAGCAAACATCCCTCTCGCGTGCCTTTGCTGACTAAGCGTCTTCGCCAACTGCACCTACACTGTGCCAGGGAATATCGCGACGGGTCCATGGATCAGTGGGAGAGAGCTGCATGTTCAGATGAATGTCTCTGGCCATCTACCAAGGACTTGTGGCATCCATGACAAGGCGGGTCGAAGTTGAGTTGCGAGCTGAAGGTGAGCCAACTCGCTATTGACAGGTGGTCATAATGTTTTGGCTTGAGTGCAGGTTCCAAGTTCCTCATCGATACATCTAGAGGGGATATGCTAAACCTCAGGGGTGTTTCCTTGCTTCTAAATGACGAGTAACCACTTTACTGTTGTTGTGTTAAGAGAAGCTACCTAGACGGTATTTCCGCATAGACCGAGATTGCAAAGGCACATATTGCGCAGAAATCCAACAAATTTCCTTTTTCAGTTTTGCAAACATATCATTTTGCGGACATATATGTTCATCATAACTTCTCCAGCGAAGTGGTGCTGAAAAGGATAGTCGAGGTCTTAAAAACAGACGAATCTTTACTAATCTCGACCAAACTTTATATATAGGATATGAATAAAACGATTATGAATATTTACGGATGAAATTATGAATAGGGTATGAAATATATAAGGTAATATGATCGTATATCAAAAACAGTGGACCATCAGACCCTATAATGACCTTAGTGGACCATTTTACACGAACAACTATTCGCTGCAGACCAGTAACTCTCAACGGGGGCGGACTACGCTGGTGGGCAATGAACTTGTTTCCGACGGTAAGGCACCGATGTGAGTAGATTTGGGCTTTCAAACTTAATTT
>CM063510.1:177410304-177422804 GCA_032207245.1 Pardosa pseudoannulata | reverse complement strand
CTATCTATCTCTGTCTATCTCTCACTATCTCTCACCTCTCTCTATATATATCTCTCTATCTCTCTATCTCTGTCTATCTCTCACTATCTCTCATCTCTCTATATATATGTATCTCTCTGTATCTCTCTCTCTCTCTCTCTCTCCATCTGTCTATTATATATATATAATGATATTTTAACTTAAAACTAACTGAATTGTATTTTAAACTAAATTTCTGGCTATTCTATGCCAAAAATTGCGACTTTTGACTAAATACCTCTGAAACACATCTGACGAATACTTCTTCTGATTGTGGTAATCTTTGGAGTTGGCGAACAGCCAAATTAATTCCTGCTTAGTTCACTTATTCTTGTATAACTCTTTTGGGGTAACTTGGTTTCGCTTCTTCCGCGTCATCCTGTTATTAATCTTAACATTTTCATTGGCTGGCTCACAACTATATAACCGAATGTCACACGTTTTGTCAAAGACGAGATATCTCATAAACTTTATATTTTCTAATTTCAAATTTTGTTGGGGCTTTCTTTCAAGTGTCAACGACTGCGACCCTTTTTTAGAGTTTCAATTTTGTTCAATTTCAACATTTGTTTTAACTTTGTAGAGGGCCAAGATATCAGTTACATGTGTATAGATTTGTGTGTGTACCTATACCTAAATATCGAATCCTGCGCATTAATGGATGTTCTCGTGTTCAGGCACTACCATAGCATGGAGGTCTTCGCGCACTTCGACGTCATCGACCGTCAGGGGCGTAAAGTGGCGGAGGGGCACAAGGCGAGCTTCTGCCTGGAGGACAACCACTGCAGCCCCGGCGTCGAGAAGAAGTACGCGTGCGCCAACTACGGCGACCAGGGCATCTCCGTCGGATGCACGGACACGTACCTGCACAACATCGACTGCCAGTGGATAGACATCACCGACCTACAGCCGGGCATCTACAACTTCAAGGTGAGATGTCGCATTTCATTGTACACAAAAAGTGTATTAGACTTCGGCTGTTTATTTAGATTATAAAATCTTATTGGAACAATTCACGTCAGTAAAATCTTGCTAGCTAGAGGAACGTTAAGAAAGTATTCCATTTCTTGTCACAAACTGTCTAATACTTCAACCGTAGTCTTGATATGTCCTAGGATTCTATCTTTGACTGTATCCGTATCTTTAATAATTGTTGATAACACTCTGTACTTTATGTAACCAAGAAGGAAAAAATCTAGAAGAGTAACATCGGGCAAGTGTAGATGCCATTTTACTAGTTCATCTCTCAGGAAATTCAGAAACTCCCGAATGAAGGTACCCCATACAGTTAGTGTTCCGATACATTAGATGTGATTGCCGATAAATGACATGCCGAAGTGAGATGGAATGTCTAGATAGGTGTTTGCTATGACGATTTTTCTGTGAGCGGGACAAGAACCCTATGATGAACTAACATATAGCCCGTCATAGAACAATAGTTGTCAGATAAACAGAAGGCAGCCAATTCTATTCGGAACTGAGAAGGAGCGTATTCCCATTTTTTGCCTTACTTTATTCCATGCAGTTTGTCGATAGGGAAAACAGAAAGCGAAATGATTTAACACTAAAACTAAATATCGAAATTTTAAATCGTTATGACAGGTTACCAAATAGGAGTCAGCGCAGTTAAAGATTTCTCGGCTTCTGAATTGCATTGAAAGCGTCGAAACAGGGAGTACGACACCGCTCCAACGACTTTAAAAAACATTATGAAGACGAACAATTGATCAATGAGCTTCTTAGAAAGAATGGTAGACAGTCGACAATGTATCCATTATTTATATTATGTAAACAATTCTTATGCCTCAAAGAATAACATACAGTACGTAAATATAAGGTGAGTTTTTTCGTTTTATTTTGAAATTTAATACGTGTGAATGAAAGGGAGAGGGGTAAATTATCTAATTTTTTCATATCGTTTATTGTTATCAATCGGTTATTGTTATCAAAATCGCGGTGTCCCAAACGGATCCCATTAAGAGGAGCCCACTGTATTATTTATTTCACAGACTTAAGTAATGCTTTAGGGTGTGATTTTTGGTAAAGCCTTGTCTGCGATTTGCAGCAGTATCTGGTTTCGCTCCTTTTTTAATTGGACGAACAGATTTTGCATTGTTTGATTGGAAACAACTTCTTCCCTGGTAACGTAACAAACATATTTGCCTCTGGTTGGTTATGCCTCGATTCAGCCGAAAAACAAATTATCTCGTGACCCGGCCACAACGTTCGGCCTACTTAAAACGAGTACCGTACGCAACGTGTCAAGTAATTGTCCTCTGTTTCTTCCCCTCCAGGTGTCCATCAACCCCGAGTTCAAGGTGGCCGAGCTGAACTACGACAACAACGCGGCCGTGTGCACGCTCTTCTACAACGCCGTCTCGGCCAGACTCTTCAACTGCACCCTGCAGAGGCCGTGACCGCCTCCCCCCTTTCTGCTTACGTCGCCGGCGCACAGGGTCATCCTGCCGACTCCGAGGACGACCCCTTTATTTATCTCTTTTTTTGTAACACGTTCCACTCGGAAATAAAACCATTCAAATAAAAGGACTTGTATATGGACACATGCATACACACCAATGTCTACTCTCTCTCTCTCTCTCTCTAAATATATATATATATATATATAATATATATATATATATATATATATATAATGTATGATAATAACTTAATTTAATTGTATCATTTTCCCTAAGCTTTGATTGTACACCTACTTCACCCATTTTTGACTTTACATCAAATTCATGAACATTGGTTTTACATTACATTGCTTAATACGTGGTTTTACATTGACTTCATTAACACTTGGAATTACATTGACTTCATTAATACTTAAAAATTCTTCAATACTTAAATCATTAATACTTAAATTTAACATCTTCAATACTATGCTCTCCACCTTGGAAACTATCTGTTAATATATAATAACATTACAATGTATACCTACCTTTATTTATTTACGGTAGCAACGCAACTCTCTTATATTTACTACTAATACTATAAATTTCTAGAATTGTATTAAAGTACCCTATAATTAAAGTAAATTTTTTTTTTTTTTTTTTTTTTTTTTTTTTGCTGAGAATTATCTGGTACACGCTCAATCATTTGTTTATCTTTAGTGACCGCATGTTAGTTGTCAACTTTAATTTATCTCGTCCGATTACGTGATAGGATGGAGATCGGTGGCTTTAATGTTGACAGTGATTATTGGGCGATATAAAGGATTGATGTCCAAAATGGAGCGAATCGATCGTAAACCGCGGGGTTATGTATAAAAAAAACAAACACACAAAAGAACAAAGTTCTTCATTTTCAAAAATGGTTTGTTTTTTGGCTGAGAATTATCTGGTATAATTTGTTTGTCTTCATACTCTTCTAAAATCTCCCGATACTTTGTATGCAGTTTGGAATCACGTTCAATTCATTGAGTCAAACCGCGCGGTTATGTATAAAATACAAACACAAAAACGAACAAACTTCGTAATTTTCAAAGATATATAACTTAAATGCTAGATATTTATGAGTCCGTGAAAGAGACTCCTAGACTTTTATGAAAAGAATTTGTTTCTAATACCCGTGATACAATTTTCATTGCAACAAAAGATAATTGATGATTAATTTTAAATTTAGCACCTATGTACCTAATCTATTATTTAATACAAATATGAAAGAGAATGATTGACGTCCTATCTAAGTTTAGGGATAAAACGTATAAAAATAATGCTGACGATATTTAAACAATTTAAAATAAGAAATGATTAAAGTAGATGGTTAAAGGAACGACGTCATAATGCTAGAAAAAATGTTACTTTTACCTATTTATAACGTGATAAATGGATCAATTTAATGTTCTGCTCTTAACCGGGGGCAATAGAGCGTGAAATAATGACATTAAACACGCGAAACGGAAGGGGTGGATTTCGAACGTTTTCGAATTTGGTTTAAAATTTGCTAACCCTAACTCATCAAATCTATCCATTCCATGTAAAACGCTTCATCAATTTGCGAACAGACGGCCAGATAACTTAGGCTATTATCATATAGGGGATGCTAACGGCGTACAGCACTCGATGAATGGGGCTCTACCTTGACAGAACGACAACAAACTGTTCTCTTTGTAAAACGACTGATGTAACAAGAAATTTGTTTCGAATCCATGTTTAGTGTTCTATGTCATCTGGAAATGTAAATTTTGAACACATTTTTTAATCAGTTACGTCCTACTCATCTCATAGTTTATGAACAATAGTTTAGAGTGTGGACGACTTTAAAGTCGGGAAGTTTAATGATGGACACAAACTGTATATACATTGAGCGCGTACTAATGAAGAGAATGAAGTCGAACTGAATTCTGCAGAAAAAAATACAGACCTTGAACTAACCTTCATTCCTTTTAACGCTAAGACGAGCAGACACACTAGTCACACACACACAGTTGCATAATTTAGTCTTTAATTAAATGAGTTTTTTCCCTCCAAGCCTTTCAATTATTTAACCCTGGGAACAATTTCACAGTATAAATCCATGTGTGTGTGTGTGTAATATATCCAAAATTATTATAATTAAAATCTCTCTTAAAAATTCTCATTTTTCCCTTCTTGACTTTTTCCAATCTATTTTCCCAACCACAAAATATCTTCTTAAAAGGAGTGTCCGCGACTCGAATTCTTCCGACCCGTTTCCCAAAGCTAACTCTGAAATAAATGCCAATTTTCTGTCCATTTGCCTCACTTCCCAGCTGTCCCGATAAAATACCCCACTCAGACAAAGATCTAACTGCTTACCAGATTTCTAATGACGCCGACTATGCCCCTCTCTCTTGGGAAAATTTCGTTCGTGTCTCGCTGTGGGGCAGACTTTTTTAACACATTGTGTGCGGGTCCATTTCGCAACGGAATGGTACAGGGAGCGGACGTTTCGTGCGTCCATTGAGTTATTCAGTTAATCTCAATAGATCAAAAATTATTTCATTCTTTAACCCACTTTTCATATTTTATATTGAAATATATAAACAAATATAGAAATAGAAATAGATAAATAACAACCATAAAATTTTGTAAACAAAAATATATTTATAGGGAATAAATTTATAATAGTATCGTAAATATGAAAAATCAAATAGAAATAGTAGTCTATAGTTTTAATTTTTTCAAATTATGTTATATATAAACATTCTTACATTATAAAAAAATGAAAAGAGCAATCGTAAACCTAATAATGTAAAAACTAGTTTTTATTTGCTTAAATTTTTCCAGCATCTATGTAGTAGACAAGAACATTCGGCTTCGTTTTCCTGTCTATACCGTTATTTTTGTACCCACCCACAAACCATGTTGTTTCACTAACCCGTACTAGTACGTGACTCGCGCACAATGTGTTAATAGCAGAGTGTTTTAGTGATCCTTCATTATTCTGATCTCGGAAGAGACAGGCGCATACCACTCCGTTCTCTGCCTTTGACTGATAAACATGTCATTTTCGTAGTTCCGAAATAAAAGTTTAAGTTCCACGTTCGACTTGTGCGGCTTCTCTCTTTCGTGTAACGGCCATACTGCATCCTCTTTATTCATTAACCCCTTCCCTGTTTTGCCCGTACGCCGTACGGGCACAGCTTTTGGGCCTTTACTGATGTATCCAAACGACGTACGGGCAATCTGATTTCTATTTCGCTTGCACTGTTTCGACCGTACTTTTTCCAGTTTCAGTAACAAATTATTCGTATAGTAATTTATTCGTCCTGTAAATGATAGTTTGCAGTTTATTGTATTTTCTACTCTGATTGGTTCAAAAGCGCGGGTTTTTTCGCATGTTTTGCATCAGAAGACGAATTGTTATCTTTCAGTGTATAGCTTTCTGGTTATATTTTACTAACCGCCTGATAATTCTATTGATGTAAGAGTTGAATAATATATTTTTACTTTTAAATAATGGATAATTTAGAGCGTGTGGAGCTCATTCCTTGAGATTCGAACTGCGACTCGGAATCAGAAACTGAATTATCTGTAAATGATAGTTGCGAAAGTTGACTAGATGACCTGGATAGTAGTGACTCTGATAGTAGTACAGATGGAATCGGTCAAGCAAGACAATTTTTTTAAATTAATCCTTCGGATCCGTCTCCTAGATTTGCTCTCACTGGAATTCCAAAAATTAACTTGGACTAGAGGTAAACTTCAGTTCTATGATGCTTTCATAGAAAGAAAAAAAAGTTGTAATAAATGCTTAAAAATATTAGAAATGTTAATTTTAATGACTTATCTCTACTTAAAAATATAAAATAAACAAAAAATTGCAATAAAAAAGGTGACATTTTTTTGATTGAATTCTGGAAAAAAAAATGAAACTGTCAAAGGGTTAACAGCACTTCTGTTTCTTCTTACCCAGTAGCTATGAAAAGTAAAAACAATAGGGTTGACAATGTCATGTGACCGGAGGAAAAAATTTCGCCGTATTAAATTTTTATATGTGTTTTAAATCCATTACAAATAAAAAGCGGTATTCATGGTGGATATGGTGCAGTTTTTAGGGAAGACACGAAAATTTGGAAATCTGGGAGATGGAATCTGTTAGAATATAATGTGAATTGCAAAATCGGCGAAAATGAACTCAGCAGTTTGTTCTCACTTCTCGCCGGACAAAACTTGTACATGTTGTTATAGAGTGGAGTGAGCGTGCCAATCAGAGAGGTAATGTAATTCCTCACATGATGACGAGTAAATAGCGATGCTAAGTGACGTAAAGGAGTTCTTTAAGACTAGTTGAGATACGCAAGAATTTATTTTGGTGTATGCGAAGTAGCCATGTTCACCAGAATGAGAAGAGAAAAACAAGGAGGTCCGTGAAAGACTATCATTTTAGGGATAGAAATGCCAGAAATTTCTTTTAAAACAAAATTATATTTAGGTGGGTTAGTTTAGGGTTAAATTGTCATTATACACACACACATATATATATATATATATATATATATATATATATATATATATATATATGTGCGTGTGTGTGTGTGAAAAAATTATTTCCCCTAGTCATGACAATTATGTAGCCCTTATTATTTTTACTTTCCCGGGCTACTGGGCAAGCAGAAGCCTAATCCAGCTAGCAGTAATAACGATACGGTCGACCGACATTGAAGAGAACGGAACAAGTCGAATTGAAACTTTATTTTAGAGCTGCTGACACGGACATCTTTACGAGTCAATGGCAGTCAAAAGAAAGACACAAAAATCGCTCTGCTCGAACAGAAGGGCACCCGAGACCGAAGACAGAAAGAATTTTCTCACTTACTCGGCGAATTTAAGTGTTAAAGATCAGAAAAACCTGGAGCCATTGGCCGGCGATAGCTGGAAAACGTATTGAATAGACAGAAAATGGACATCTATAGGACAGAAAGCTTTGGGAAATGGATAGAAAGAATTTGAAGTCGAGGACATTCCTTTGATGCAGACATTAAGAGGCTGGGAAAAAGATTTTGAGGCATTACAAAGCGAGAGAGGAGGTTTTTAAGGAAATATTAAATTGAAATAATTTTGATATATTACATATATAGGATGATTCACTTGTATATATGTGTGTACGTAACGCGTAAATATATGTCCCAGGATATTACCGTGTACTGAAGGAAGTAGCAAGCACAATATGCGTAAACTGTCTCAAAAAAAAACCTATCTATCGCAGCAGCGCCTTTGCGTATCGTTGCCACAGCCAAAAGGAAAAAAAGAAGAAAAAAAGAAACTTCAAGGTCACAAGACGTCGACCTTTCACCGTAGTCGGGAAGTTTGGATACTTGAGGTAAGACAATCTATTTCTATTAGATGCACGCTTGTACGTCGATGTGAGTTTACGAGTATGTATATTATATATGCATGTATATATATATATATATATATATATATATATATATATATATATATATATATATATATATATATATATATATATATATATTTATGCTCATAAACTCACTTAGACGTCGCGTAACCCAGTTTGAGAACTGCTGTTCTAAGAAATCAGGGAGAACATTTCATCGAAAGGATCTCTAACGACGCAGTCTGTTCAAGAAAGTGCGAGGAGACAACTTTCGGAATGTTTTTTTTCCTTTTCACTTTTATTATATAGTACATAGTACACACGTTAAAACATTTTAGAAGAAAGGTTAAAAACTTGTATTTAGGATTTCTATTTTAAAATGATTGTAGGTCAGTTATAAAATTGAAGCCAGAGATGGGAACAAAATATATTCGAATTGTTCCAACTGTGGGATGTGTACGTTGTAGACGGCGCTGTACGCTTTATTAAGTTTTTGCTAATGTTTTTCCTTTAGTCGTTGTACAGTTTGAGTTATAGAAATAAAAACTGGTTTCTGCGTGTTTTGGAAAGGTTCTACTTCCTAATGCAGAATGTAAAGTTCGAAGAATTCTGGACTGTAAAGAAAGGTAAGCCCTTTACTTCATTACGAAATTAAAAGAAAATTCACAGGATGCATACAGAAAGAGGGGTTGTTGCACCATTAAATCGGTCTTTTTGCACGCCTCCGTTTTTTATATTTTAGGCCTAGATAGAAAGTGTGTAGATAAAGGAAAGATACGGGAAATGAAAAGCAAAACTTCTAATCTCGGTGTCTACGATTTATGACACTAACGAACCTTCGGCTAATCCCTTATAATAATAAAAGTCTAAGTTATCTGTCTGTTTGCCCTCGAACTGATGCAGCGGTTGGACCTGGAATGGATAGAGACATCCATATTGGATTCTTGATGAATTAGATTAGAAACATTCAAAATCCACTATTTTCCCCCCTTTTGCCTATAAATTGGCATTATTTCGAGCCCTATTTTCCCCGGTTTAGAGCAGACGATTAAAATTTATCAATTTATCACAAATAAGTAAAAATAACATTTTTTTTCCAGCATTACAACGCCATTCCTTTAACCACCTCATTGAATCGTTTCTTATTTTAAATTACTTGAATGTCGTCTGCTTTATTTTTATACATTTTATCACTGAATTTAGATATTACGAAAATAATTTTCTTTTCTATTTGGCTTAAATAGTACATTAGGTACAGATGGAATAATTTTAAATTGAATCCTCGATTATATTTTGTTTTGCAATGAAAATTTTATAGCCGGTATTAACAACTAATTATATTTACCTCCAGGGTGTAGTGGAAACGATAGTTTCGTTCCTTTAACACCATTCATTACTGTGGTAAAAAAAAAAAAAAAAAAAAAATTGGGAAGAACTAAACGGTCATTTCGACGTAGCTAAGAAAGCTTTGAATTCTCTTTCTAAATGAGTTCAACGTGATTCTAAACTGCATTCACAGTATCCGGAGGCTTTAGAGGAGTACGAAGATAAACAAATAATTGAGCGCGTACCAGATCATTCTCAGCCAAAATTCAAACCTTTTTTTTACCACCTTCATAGGGTACCTTACAATTCAGAAAAATTAAAAGTTTTGCTGATCCTATCATATGATGGGCTATATGGTAGTTCTGTAGATTTTACCGAAACGGGTATCGATAGGAAGGGCTATATGCTAGTGCTTTAATAGTTAAAATTTAGCGCCTCATGTTTGGCAGCGTATAGACACAACTGGCTTACTGTCAAGAAATAAATGTAATGTAAAGTAAAAAAAAAAAAATTAAAAAATACGTATTTGTTGACAGATGTCTGCTTATTTGTTTTAGATCCCTTTGTTCGAAATGGCGTTGTCCATTTAAACCTACTTTTCTATGCAGAGTAATATGTATGTACGTGTGTGTAGTAGAAAGTCAAATTTCCTCCGTTGCCCTTCAAACGTCGTTTTTGACGTCACACTCGAAATCTGCTTACTCAGAAGTTAAAGAATGAGAACAATTTGCATTTAAGACTTCTTTTTGTTCTTACAATAAAAACTCGCTTATACCATTATTTTATATGAGATGCACAATATCCTTTAATTGTTTTGAGCAGCGTTTACATACACACAAATTTACATATTTGTTTGAAAACATATACATGCACACAGAGAATGGTACAGCAGACTCCGCTTAATGGGATCGCAGTTCACGTCATCCATCGCTTATTGTTATCGAAATCACTCCGTCCCGATTTCCTATATTCATTTGTATGTTAAAAGGATCGCTTTATGGGATCGTAACATCCGTTCATGGGATCCGTTTTCGAACCTCATTTTAACCGGCAAAAGGAATTTTCACAATATATTCCGAAGGAATTCCTTATTTTCTTTCCCTTCGCTGTTGTTTGAATTGTCTTGAGAATTCTCCCTCTTCCACCTAGGGAAATGGGAAATGATCAAAGGAGTGGGGTATTAGACGTTCCTGGAATTTTTCAGAAATACGCACGCCCTGCCGGTAGTCAGTGGTTGTCAGATAAGAAGAAGGCAATCCATTCTTTTCGGAACTGAGAAGGAGCGTATTCCCATTTTATGCCTTGATTTTGCGAAAAAAAAATGGTCAGAAATCTCAAGAAATTATAGAAAATCCTTCGGATATGACCTCCGAAGAGTTCGAGTCGTGCGTGAAAGTAGATCAAAACATTCCCGTAGCTTCCCCATTAACAGAATCTGAAGTCTGTCAGATTGTCATATGAGAAAAGACGAATGATGAAACTGATGAGTCAGATAAAGAATCTCTTGATATTGAGTCACGTCCTAGTACTGCTGAAATGAGAAATGCGTTGAAACGTGGAGTACAACACCGCTCCGATGACTTTAAAAACATGATGATGACGAACCATTTATCCATGAGCTTCTTAGAAAAAATTGTAGACAGTCAGCAATGAATTAGTTTCTTTTAATTATGCATACAATTATTATGTCTCAGAGGATAATATACGGCACATAAATATAAGGTGAGTTTTTTTTTTCATATTATTTTGAAATTGAGTGTGAATTAAAGGGGAGGGGGTTAAATTTATCTCATTTTGCATATCGTTTATTGTTATCAATCGGTTATTGTTATCCAAATCAGGGTGTCCCAGACGGATCCCATTAAGAAGAGTCCACTGTAGTTTTGTTTAACATTATCCTATACCCTCCTATCTCAAGAAGTTGGATGTGTTCCCCTTTTTGCCATTTTATTTTCATTTCTGCTTCACCTTCTTCTGAGTTTTCCCATGCAGTTTGGTTTGGTTTGGAGCGCTACGGTCTACTTTTTGCAACACGAGGGCTAATACGACCGGGACCTACTGCTTAAAGCCGATTTCGAACGGCTACGAACATCCTGGCAGCTGTGGGATTCGAACCCACGAACTCCGGTTCCGAAGGCCAGCACCCTAACCATTCGGTCATCGTTCGGCCTCATGCAGTTTGGAGCGAACGAAAGCTCCCAGTGCTACGCAAGAACCATCGTTCAAATGGTCTTTTCTGCTTTCCAATCATTTACGTTTCGCAGAAGCTTAAAAATAACAAATAATGTAACTTAGACAAAAATAACGTTACAACGAAAGATTAAAAAAAAACCGTTAATCTCCTAACATACAATTAAAAAGTAATTGGACGGGTTCGAAAAACGCTGTTGAGTTCTGGCTCCACTGAACAAGACGAAAAAATGAATTTTTTTTATTTGTTAATCGGCATTGCTGTGAAATAATTCGAATGAGGCTTATATGGAATAATAGTATCATTGAATAATAGTATAAAATTAGTATTTCTGTAAAGAAGGAAACTTTTCAAATCCTTTTGGAACAGGTAGAGGAACCGACACTTTTATGTGCATCCGCGTCCTACATTATTTGTAAGGACATGTGAATCTTGAGCAGTCTAATCAAAAGCAATAGATCAATAAATGATTTAACACTAGATTTACGGAGGTGGATCCTATACCTATTTTTACTGTAGTGAGCCCATTGGACTCCTACAAGAAAATGGAAGTTTTTTGCAAAGAAAATTGTTCGAAATTCATTGATATGAAATGTTTATTATCAAAAATTTTATGGAAAACATTTCTGTACATATAAAATCCGTTTTTGAAACCCATTTTCCGCCAACATTTCTATTCCATTTAGCATAATGGTTTCTACATCTGTTTCATTTGCATGATGGTCGAACTCGACAATTCTTCCGTGCGTCAGTAGCACGAATTTCTGTCGTTGGAAGTGGTCTCGAATTCATCTCTCTATTGACTTCTTAGCTCTTCAGCCAATTGGAAAATATCCTGGACCTGATAGGACCAAAAAATGTCATGTTATGCGATTAACTGTTAAACCATTCTGTGAGTCCAATTGGCTCACCACCGTGAAAATAGGTCTACCCCATTGGATAATGCGAAAGGAAGGGGTCTGCGGGGAAGAGGAATGAAAGTTTACATATATTTTATTACTTAACTAAAAACCAACGTATGTTTTTGAAAAGTGATATTAAAGTTATATATATATATATATATATATGTATATGTAAATATATATATATATATATATATATATATATATATATATATATATATATATATGGCTTGGTCCTTAAATCTAGTGTTAAG
>CM063510.1:177357804-177405304 GCA_032207245.1 Pardosa pseudoannulata | reverse complement strand
TTGATTTCTACGTTCAAATGTATTTCTTTGTACTTGAGAAATGTGTAAATAAGCTAGAGATCCAAAATGTTTAACCGACGATGGTAATTCGACCCAATTTCTATCAGTGTTAACCCCTCAGTTAACGTGTTGTGCTCACATTTGTATCTTATATAAACAAATGTTTTAAGGGCTTCTGCTAAAATCTGGGTTTTAATCCACTTTCTTGCAAAACGACATTCATAGCGTTCAAGTTTTCTGCTCTACCGTTTTGTTCAGGGGTGGAATTCGACGTACGTTCTATCTTTATTCCCAAAATCTTTTAATAGTTTCTCAAATTTACGGTTACGAAACTCTAGGACGTTACCGGTGTGAACACATTTTAACATTTGGCATGCGGGTATACATCACCGCCAATTAGCGCGTGTTTTTTCGTGATTCGCGCGAAAGTTGAGTTATTCACAAAAATCGCAGTCCATCGAAAACGACTTTGTTTTTAGGAACAAAACTTTTTTTTATTTGACACTTTAATATATACTGTATGATTATTTAATATAAAAATAAACAATATTTTTACGAAATCCCAAAAATAAACGATTTTTAAAATGAAAGTCCGATCGTCTGTCAGTGCCTATTTCTTCATCCCTCTCTTTGTCAAGATGGCTTAATTTATCAATTTTGTATTCGACAATAAAAAAAACGATGCTTCAAATGGACAAAACGGGACTCGTACGTTCTGGAGCTAGAAATTCGATGGAAGACGAAATAACGCGACGAAAGACCGAGTCGCTCGACAATCCTAACTTGTGGAAAGAAAAAATGCAAAACGTTGCATAGCAACGCAAACAACAAACATATAATGTCACACATACATATAATTATACGTATTTAGTAGATTTGTGTTGGTGAGCGGGTATCCACCACCAATCTACTAAATACGTATTTTTACGTGACTCGCGCTCCAGTGACAGACTGCAAGAAACGTAAATATACGTTGCACGCAAGCGAAGTGTAAATTTTCTTTCAGATCTCGTTACGTATTGTTTGAAGCCATCCAATACTTCAGTTTTATCCTTATTTAAAAAATACAGCAACTTTTCTAGAATAATCATCTATCTCTATTATTTGTTAAAATTTACAGGAGCAAGCCCCCATAAATCCATATGTACATATTGCAAAACACCTTTAGTAATACGTTTATAAATGTCATTTTTTTTAAGCGAAACCTTTTTAGATTTAGAAAATTCCCTTACTATACAGTTTTCACAATTTTTAGAACTTCCCTTTTATCCTATTTTTGGACATTTCCATGGCGAAACCTTCGATGTGCCAACTCCATATTGAAACTATTATACGTAGAAAAATTCATTGTGGAATATTTATTCATTCATGGTATTGTAAGTTATCCTTATCATCTAATATTTCACTAAAACAGCTTTATAACCAGCGATATCAATATTATTCTCAGATTAGAAGAAAACAACATATTTTAACGTAAGGTTTACATTACCTGGTTTATCATCTCCTATGCCTACAGCTTTAGACGTGCTGTTTTTATCACCAACGAGAATATCTGCAGATACAAGTGTTCTAAGATCGTTGTACAAATGTGGGTAGTGTCGGCAATATCCGCTGAAACTTCTAATTCCAAGCCAGTTCGAACCATACATTTTTCTCTTCGATATCCAGTTCTATGTTCATTATGATTATGCTTATTGCAAAACTATACACACAGCCCGTCTTATGACGGGATCAGTAAAATTTTTAATTTTCCAGGATTGTAAAGTACCCTGTAAGGCAGATAAAAAATGGTTTGTTTTTTGGCTGAGAATTATCTGGTATGATTTGTTTATCTTCACACTCTTCTAAAATCTCCCGATACTCTTTATACAGTTTGGAATCACGTTGAATGCGTTTAGTCAAACCGTGTGGTTATGTATAAAAAACAAACATACAAACGAGTAAACTTTTTAATTTTCAAAAATATATAACTTAAACTCTAGATATTTATGAGTCCGCGAAATAGACTCCTAGCTTTTATGAAAAGAATTTTTGTTAATACCGGTGATAAAATTTTCAATGCAACAAAAAATAATCGACAATTCAATTTAAAATTATCACAAATATACCTAATGTATTATTTAAGCCGAATAAACAATAAAAATATTGACGTCCTATCTAAGTTCAGTGATAAAACGGATGAAAATAATACAGACGATATTTTAATAATTTAAAATAAGAAATGATTCAATGACATGGTTAAAAGAATGACGTCATAATGCTAGAAAAAGATGTTATTTTTGCCTATTTATTATGTGATGAATTGATAAATTGAACACACAAACGAAAAAACTTTTTCATTTTCAAAGATATATAACTTAAACGACTTTTGTGAAAATAATTTGTTGTTAACACCGGTGATAAAATTTTCATGGCAACAAAAAGTAATCGGTAATTCAATTTAAAATTAGCACATATGTACCTAATCTACTATTTATGCTAAATATAAAAGAAAATGATTGACGTCCTATCTAAGTTTAGAGATAAAACGGATGAAAATAAAGCAGACGAAATTTATATAATTTAAAATAAGAAATGATTCAATGATATAGTTAAAGGAATGACGTCATAATGCTGGAAAAATGTTTTTTTACCTATTTATTATGTGATAAATCGATAAACTAAATCGTCTGCTCTTAACCGGGGAAAATAGGGCTCAAACTAATGGCATGAAATGTTCAAAAAGGGGGGAAGGGGTGGATTTGGAAAGTTTTAAAGTCTCGTTTTGAATTTTGCTAACCTTCACTCATCAAGAATCCAATATGGATATTTCTATCCATTCCAGGCCCAACCGCTTCATGAATTCAAGGACAGGTGGACAGATAACTTGGCACGGCCGCAGTCGAGACGCATTCTTTGATGATCTTTTTCGACGTTCACTCGTATTCTGGTTCTTTATTGTTCCGCTACCTTCATTGTTTTCTCTACTGTGAGTCCTTAACACTTTTGACGAATAAGCTCCTTACACTTTCAAATGTTCGTCCATTTTTTTAGTTGCATTCGACCAGATTCTATTATTAATTATATTCAACGTTATTAATTGCTAAACTCTTGCTCTTTCAGTCTATAATAAAGTTGTTGAACTAAATTTTCATATTCGGTCGGAAGTCTGCTAATCAATAGGAACACACCAACAATTCTGGAATTTCAAATCCTGCATTTTTCAATTCAAAACTCTTTACAGAATATTCTTCTTTCGTCCCTTAAAACGCATTTCAAAAAATTCATCCATGAAGGATGCTAACCTTGGCCCGAAAAACGTTTCTAAAAGAACGCTTTTAGAATCTTCTAGGCCTCTTCGTCCCCAAGAAAACAAAGACGGCCTTCCTTATTTTCATCATTTAACCAAGCATTGGGAATTCGAAAAACAGAAAGCAAAAGTAGTTTCGGCAGAAATTAAAGGTGGACATCAATATTATATCCCTATATATTATTTTTGGATATTTAGCAATGTTGGACCCTGATCAGTTCACCACGTGGTAATTTTGCAGTGCGATTCAATTCATGAACATCTTCAGGCAAGTATTTTTCTGTTTGTTTAATAGAGAAAGTGCCTGTTTGTAAACAAATACGATTGTTGACTACAACTCCACTTTTCGTTGGCGAAACATTGCTTGTTTTCATTGCATCTTATGAGCTTCTATATGGGTCACGTATACTATAAAAGTAAATTTTATTCAAGGGAAGGGGAAGGAAACATCAGAAACTGGCCAAGTCATTCAGAATAGATTTGTTTTAGCACCAACAAAATTATATATATGTAAGGAAAATTCTCAGGAGTTTTCAAAACTTAAATCAAGGGCTAAAAATTCCCGCGTCATTTTGAATTCCCCTTTTTAACCCCTCACCTAAAAGGACTACTGGGGCTACCGTTTACGCCTTCGGAGAAGGGGCCTGACCCATTATAACTCTACATGGCCCTAGCGGACCATTTAGGAAATTTCCAAACAAAAAGGAGATACACGCTGTCGGAGACAGATTTTTCTAGAGATATATTCCCACAGATGTTGACCCAGGTGTTAGGTGTCTTGTGCATAGAACCTCATGCTAGCCGACCCTTCCGTTTGTCCTGTCCCTAGGATGAAGTGGGAACCCGTCCTCCAACGTTATCTTAATAAAGGTCTTTAGCTGAAACGGTGTCATTTTTATGACCATGGCTGCAACCACCCATCGGGAAGTCCGTCTCATTACATATATATATTTTTAAAAGATTAAACACTTTACACAGTATTATTAAGTATCGTAATCAAAGTACAACTACTTTGATTTTGTTAACAGGAACGATAAACTATTACATACATAAGAATCTAATAAAAATGTGCAAAACCTGATCATTTTAAGGACAAAAAATAATTACGTTTATAGGTACAGTACTTCTCACAAAAGCATAGAAAATACATGAGAAATATTTAAAAAAAAACTTAGTAATAACAAAAAAAATCTTAGAACATAATAATTTTATATAATCTATTGCATTACAGTAAAGTTCACGTTTTATTACTATTCTGAAAATGTTTGACGCAAATTCTGGAAGAAGAATTTGGAGAGATCTAGAGGTGAAAAAAAGTATGTCTTCGAGACGCTCTTACAAGTTCATATATACGAATCAACCAAAAGTGCTTTTTGACAGAGAATGGATCATGCAAATATGTATATTATGTGTCCATTTCGTTTCAGTTCTCTTTCCTCAAGGTCTCCATCTTGCCATGACAACCTTGTGGGCTTGGCTCCTGCTCCTTTTGCTGCTGCTCGTTCGACCGAGTGCCTCGCTGCGGGCGGCTGTCTTCGAACATGCGCAACAGAGCTACAAGAACGCGTCCTACAACCCCGAAGATATCGTACGAATCAATTTGGAATACTACGCGAAGGCGGCGCTGTTTGCTGCTTCAAAGGTGAGGAAAGAACAGTCCCTACCTTCCTAAACATTGATAACGAACGTGCTGTGCATATAATCTTAGATTGTATCAAGAAATCTAATCTAATTTAAATAATTTGAAAGTTCAATATTTATAATGCATTATTTACAACTTGCTGATTTTGCACTAAGTAAGGAATTCCACACGACTACAAAAGGTATAACTATACATAGGTTTCACAGTGTGTGTATACACACTCACAAGCAGAATGTTTCCCAATTATCTGCTAAAATGTCAGAAAAGCACATTTGTTGAATTTTCTTATTACTTTACTTTATTAAAACTATATAAATGGGGCTTGTTTTGAAATCTATGTAAAAGTATTTTGGAAGCTAGAGATGGCTCTCTGTACACATGTACAGAGGATGATTAAACGAAGTCTTACTTCAAATCAGAGTTATTTCACAATTTTGACTCTCATTTTGCATTCCTCTCTTTGCATTCCAGGGAGTAGACATCCTGGTTTTTCCCGAGTATGGACTCTTCCCGCCGATTAACAACCGGGACCATCTAAAGAGGTGGTATCTGGAACGCCTCCCGGAGCCGGGGACTACCAACCCCTGCCTGCATTCGGACCAAGCTTCGGGTCGCATCCTGCGCACACTCAGTTGCCTCGCGCGACAGGCCAGACTCACGATAATCGCCAACATGGGAGAGATCCGACCGTGCGAAGTTGAAGACCCGGACTGTCCCAAAGATGGCGCTTTCCACTACAACGCCAACGTGGCGATCGCCGAAGACGGACGACTCATCGCCAAGTATCGCAAGGAGCACCTGTTCGAAGAATCGGGGATGGACTTACCTCCGCCCGGACAAGACCCCACTTTCGAAACGCCTCTGGGACGGTTCGCGACTTTCGTCTGCTTTGACCTGCTGTTCGGCAGGGCGGCCGAGGTGGCACGAACGCAGGACCTCCGAGCAGTGTTTCTGCCAACCATGTGGATGAACAGCGGACCACTCTTGAACGCCCACCAGTACTTCACATCGTGGGCAGCTGGAAACCAGGTGGCACTTTTGGCGGCTAATATCCACTTGCCGGGTACTGCCTGCCTGGGCAGCGTCATCGTAGGCCGGGGCGGCGTCACCCCCCTCGTCTACACCTTCGATCCAGATAAAAGGTCCAAACTGTTGATAGCGGATCTCGATCCTCCTTCAGAATGTTCCGCAGCGACCGTGTCCGCTTCATACGTTCTCACTGAGGAAGGGTTTGAAGAATGGGATTCGGACGGGTCAGGAGTCGGTGAGGAATGTTCCTCGAGTGTTCTACCTCCAGTACAGGACCTTTACAGTGAGTACAGGTGCCTGAATAGGAAAGACATGGCAGATTTCACCCTGACCCGGCTGGAGTCGTGGCCGACAGGTCACGTGGAGACATGTCAGGGTGGTGTATGCTGCTCTGTCGAGTATTCTGCACACGACCTGGCAGCGGGTGAGGCGTTCTACCTCGGCGTTTTCAATGGCACCTACAACTCTGTAGAGCGGTACTTCTTCGCGGAGGAGGATTGCTTTGTGGCCCGCTGCGAAGCCATAGCAGATGAACCCTGCACCACCTTACCTCTGCAAAGCCGGACCCGTTTTCACAGATTTCGCCTGACAGCGCATTTCTCGACGGACTTCGTTTACCCGTCGGTGGTGGAGAGTGGAATGCGGCTCGCCCGTGGCTGGACGTTTGAAAAGGAAGAAGACGGGGTGGCCACGATCCTTCTGGACGAAGACTCCGAGGGGAGAGCACTGCTGGTGGTAGGGATGAAATCCAGACCATACTCCAGAGATCCGCCCTACGTGAAATGATTTGTGACGGGTTCTTTGGAATTCCCAGGTCCGGAAAGATTGGCTCAGTGACATTCTGAATGGCCTGTGGCTTGTTTGAGTTGCCGTTTTAGTTTTGTTCCGACATGAGCACCTAAAAAACGAATAGGATTGCTATCTTTAACAACACACCTTTATTCGGACATACGTTCGTGATACAATTGGTCCAAATGATACCTAGGATGCGTGTGATATGTGTTACGTGCCAAACTATTCGAATTCGAAAATGATTGGGCACCACTTTGAAATTTTCTCTCTACGCGAGAAATATCTGTGTAGTCAAATAAATACTTTCTCTCCCATGTTTGTCTTTCAAGCTATTTTTTATTTCCGAACACCGCTTGCATTCAATTTCTCAACATAGTTTCAATGTACACAGCCTAATTGACTCTCGTTTTCTTTCTCTCACAAGAACTGTCATTTCAACCAAGGTGAAAATAAAACCAAAATTCGAATCAATGCAATATTATTCACTAAACAAGTACTCTCGACGATAATAACCAAAGAAAATTCTAAATGAATTCACCGTCATATTTTCAACAAACATACAGAACAACTGGAATGCACGCTTCCTAAACCAGCAAAACATAAAACTAATTTCCCTTTCCTAAATCAACAGACGATTCTAATGTGTGTCCTATTCCTCGAACATAATCACAGAAATTCTCTTTTCATAACACAATCCACGTTTAGAATAATTCCTCGATTCTCAATATCAAAATATTTTTACGAACTTCAAAATTGAGTTCGGGGATTGAATGGACATTAAGTACGACTACAGCAAAAAAACAATGATTTATTGGCAATCAATTCAAAAATACAATGTCATCGCGTAACAACTCGAGCACAATGCTGCGGGCTCACGTACCTCTTTCCGCATCAAACAAAACGGAAGCACCGGTGAAATACAACACACCGTGCGTACTTCTCATACCGAGAGATCCATTTAACGACTCTCTCGTTTTTTGGACTCTGCCTGCCTTATTTAGGCCCGAAGAAACTGCTGGAATATTCCAGAAACCGGAACCGGAAGTTGTCACGTGACGCCCCACTTGGCAACATTTGGCGGCACTTGGTGACGAACTTGGCGACAAAAATAGGTTGCTAAAACTGTCGCCAACATGCCGATATCTCTCCAAATTGGAGAGAGTCATACTAATTGGAGAGAATACCCATAGAGTAGCATGCTAAATTTACGGTTCACTAAACAAATTCGTAACAATATTCTTATTGACATCACAAGGAATCAACAAGTTTTACTAATTATTTACCGGAGGAGAAAACATCCGATCTAGAATCTAGCTGGGACAAGTTAGTTGAGTTTGACCGTTTGAGTTCCAGTGGGTTTGGAAAAAACACCGTCGAAGAATCCCGAACAGCGCAACCGCGCTTTATCTACAGGATGTGACGCCTTCAATATTCTCGAGTGAGAGGTAACGTGAAGAATAGATCACAGTCAAAGATAAAATTGGAAATTTACTTTTATTCTCGATTAACTACGGCTATTTACAAGGGAATTTTAATTCCCAAATCATGTAGAACTGCAAAGGATAGTTGCCGGCATAACTTCCTCGCGACGATCACAGTCGAAAGAAAATCAAGAGATTTGATAATCTCTTACAAGTGGGGAGGCTTTTCGGGGTGCAACTAAACCCAATTTATCCCCCGTTCGGTATCCGAGACTCTGCCGCTCCCCGGACTTTACGAATCTCCCGAACTAGCAAGCTGGCTCCGGTAACAAAACGCGAAAGCCTGCACCAGGTCAACACACCTACGTAAAAAAAAAGACCGAAAAGTCATGAGTCGCAAAATTGTAGGCTTTTTATACCTGGGGGTCAGTGACGGTCCCGCCAATTGTTTTTTGGGGTCAGTTAAGATCCCAGTTACTTGAGAAATCCAGCTAATATCAGTTATATAAGTTACAGTTAGATTTTTTTACCTGAATTCTCATTCGCTGGCTATCCCTTTACGGAATTTCCGAGCATTCATTAACGAGATCCATCAGGGGCGTATTCGTCTGTTCAGTCCGATTGTTAGGATCCCAGACTCTGCGACTCCCCGCTACTGTCCTGGTAAACAGATGTACTCCGATCAGCTGTTTTGGTGCGTGCTCGAACAAACGGGAGTCTTCACAATGGGTATGAAAAAAACCCAAGCAGCGCTATAGCGCTTCTTTTATTTTATGTCGATATCACATTGTATATCCTATAAATATATGCTTCGATGCTGCACTATTATTATAGTAATATACCTATTGTAAAATATATTGTTTACATAAAAAGAGGAGCTGTACGACGTACTTGCGTCAGTCGCACCACAACACTCAGAATAGACTGATCGCGCTTCTTGGTAGAGTTAAGGAAATCGACTATTTCATCCCATATCCTAACTTCAGTCAAATTAGGATGATAGAATTGGACGGAAAAATCAGCTGCAGCAAGTTTAGTAATAGTCCGTTTCTGCACTCCCATGAATTTCTTCTTTAGCTAGCTAAAGCGACAGTCAATGAACCCTCGCTTTCAGCAATAAATATAAATGATTTCATTAAAGCTGTAACGTCACTGGATCCTCGGGTAGCGTGTGGGTGTCGAAGTGGTTGTGACACGACTTACAGCTTATAACAACAACAACGTTTATTCTTGATTAAAATGAAGTTATATACAAAATTTCCGAACGGAAATCACAGGGCGCAGGTGAGCTGATGCGGACCTAAAAGTCCCAGGTTCGAGGCGAACCTAAAAAAACAATCTGCGGTCAGGTGCTGACAGATACCGTTGTACAAGGGTACAACCGGGACTCCTTGAGTCCCACACAAAACTGGAGAAAGGCTCTCCAAAACACCAACCGCAACTCTCGTTGCCTTCCGCTCGACTCTAACGTAAGGACTCTCTGGCGAAAAAATCGCTCCACCTGATGTCCCCTTTCGCCTCTTCCCATTGGCTTTTCCTTCCCGCGTCGCCTTCCTCCTAGCCTCCAATGGGTCCTTTCGTTGGCGCCTCGCAGTCTGACATTTGGGAGTCGCGTCCGACCTGCTAGTCACCTCGGACATCTCAAGGCGTGGTCGAAGCGAAAACACTTTGTAGTATAGTGTCAAAAACCCAGACAGAAAGTCGCTTTGGCCTGGGCTTTAACAAAACCTCTTTGTGAAGCCAATGGGATGTAGCGACGACACAAAGCCAATATTTCTTGTTGCAACCCATAAATCTTTCACACGCTTTCTGGGAAATCACACGTCAACGTATACGCGTTAGTTTATCATTCCTTTTACTGATGGTCGAATGGATAGGGTGCTGCTCTTCGGTTCCACTGTGACATGGACGTTCATAGCTGTTTGGAATCGGCTTTCAGCAGTAGGTCCAGGTCTTGTGAGGCCTCGTGTTGTACATCGTAGCGCTCCAAACCAAGCCAAATCATGTGCAGATTACTTGCGTTAGAACGAAAAATGATATATTTTAGCTCAGGCTGACCTGTAATAAGACATTGAATCGACTGGAAAAGTTTTCGCTATCGCAGGCGTCTTCTTCAACGGGAAAAAGATTCCTAAATCAGATTTGCTGCTTTTCCAACACGTACACGTTGACGCGGGATAATGTCGTGCGCGCACTGGATACTCTTTACTGAGTCACGGTTTTGTCTAACCCAGCAAGATACTGTTGCGAAATTCTCGCGTAAAGTTCGTTGATTGAACAGACTTTGGCTAAGACAAAAAGAATAACAATTTATTAACACACCAAACGAATCCCAATTACAACGGATGGTGATCAAACTTGGCAGCCTTTTGACGAACTTTTTCATAGCAATACGAAGAGAGCATTAACACAGGTCCTACTTTTACCAATTCTGAGCGAGAACTGACTCTTTTATGAGAACTCATTGCCCCTTTAAATAGCTTTCAGGTTTCTCGAAATTTCCACAAGTTTATTGTAAAATCCAGAGAAAGAGGGTCGGCAACTTCGCCAAGGAGCCAATATCTCGCCAATTTGTCGAGATACCATACAAATTACATGTTTACGGCATTTTTAACATTACTGCACTGATATAGCACAAAAGTGTCCCACGGATGTTTCGAAAGACAAAACAGCGGAGCATCATCAAATAAAAATAGCCGTGCCAAATAACAGACAAAGATTGGCCGACACGATCAACAACACCAAACGGACGCAACTAATCATGAATCTTTGGCTGTATCCCAGGGCTGTTATTAACTTTTATAAGGGGCGTGGCTCCAGGAAGGATGTCATTCCGGTAACCAATCACTTCACTTTGATTACTTCTACTTTATTCTAGAAGATATAGTACGTCCCAATGCGTGGGAAAAAAGAATCAACAGGGCTGCGTTTCTAAATTCAAGGTGCCAGGAAATAAATGTACGCCGCCATTATGAAAAACATGTTTTAGAATTTCTTAATATGGAATCTAGATTTTCAATGGAAACAAAAAACATTTTTTACTTTAATAGAATCTTACTATTACACACACACACACACACACACACACACACACACACATATATATATATATATATATATATATATATATATATATATATATATAATATAATAACTAAAAGTTCTCAAATAAAAAAAATCATTAACAGTACATCTTTTTTTAATTTTAAAATTAATAACATGCTTATTATGTAAGAGAAATAGAATGATAAAAGAGAAATAGAAGATGTCGGTGTATAATCGGGTACCCCTCAGTTTGACGAAAACTTTGGCGATATATTTTGTGTACCCTGCGTCGATTATGTTGAATATTAATTTTTTTGCAATTTTTTAAAGATTTTGTTTTAATGCATAAAAGAATTTATATCAAGGTTATTTTTAAAATGTATTGAAAAATTAAAAAGCGGAGAAAAAATAGCGGCTGAAATTCTAGCATCTCCGACCAGATGGAGAATGTTGCAGGTAAACCCAGCTCACAATTTTGAAGGAGGATGTAAATTACAAAGCTCTTATTTAATTAAAAATACGAAATTTGTTAATTAACTTAGTTAAATTACGTTATCAACAGGAGTGATTACATCAAATCATTTTTTATTATAAAAATTGTGAAAAACAGCTTATTTTATCTTAGTTTAGGTTTTACGTAGCGACAGCAGACATCTTGCTAGTCACATCTTGGCATAAAAAACTCGCAAAAAAATCAGGGGGTACCCGGTTGTAAACATTTACCGAAAATTATAAAAGGTAAATAGTCATTATTTATGACATTATTATTTGAATATTATAGAGAATGTGTGCATGACGTCAATTGCAGCAAAAAGTGCAGCTCCACTTCCTCGTTGGCAAAATATTTGAATTTCCTACGGATTGTGATTGTTATTGGGGTTTTAATTTTGTCAATTATCTGGAAATGGTAACAATCTGTTATACGTATGACTGTACTAAGCGTTTTAATAAAGGTGAAAATATTGGATTTTATTGCTTTCCTAAAGATTCTACATTGCGAGTGCTTTGGATAAAAGTTTTGAAAAGGCAAGACTGGACTCCAAGTTCTTCGAAAATTTGGGCCAAACATTTTCAGAATGGTAATAAAACGTTAACCTTACTGTAATGTAATAGATTATATAAAATTATGCTCGTGGAAGTTTTGTTATTAATACTAAGTTTTTTTAATATTTCTCATGTATTTTCTATGCTTTTGTGAGAAGTACTGTATGTAATTATTTTTTGTCCTTAAAATGATCAGGTTTTGCACATTTTTATTAGATTCTTATTTACGTAATAGTTTATTGTGCTTCTTAACATAATCAAAGTAGTTATACATTGATTATGATACTTAATAGTACTGTGTAAAGTATTTAATTAAAAAAAATGTATATATAATTTCGTAAGCGCTAAAAAAAATCTCTTTTGAATGACTTGGGGGAGTTTCTGATGTTTTCTTCCCCTTCTTTTAAATAAAATTTAGTTTTATTGTACACGGGATCAATATCGAAGCTCATAAGATACAATGAAAACAAGCCATGTTTTGCCAACGAAAAGTTGAGTTGTAGTCAGCACTCGTATTTGTTTACAAACATGCACTTTATGTATTATTAAAATAGGTTTCTATATAAAAGTAAGTAAAGCATCACTTACCTAATGCAGACACTAAAACAAAACAAATCGGGAATATATTCAAATTGTTATAATTTGAATTAACTAAAAAACAAACAGAGAGTGATAGTTCACATGACATATTCTTTTCAGTTTCATTTTCTTTAGTTTTAACATTTCTTTAGTTTTAACAGGATTCCACCTCCCCCGATCTCGGTGTGTGGACAGTCGGTTTACTTCGAGAGGGAAGTTAAATATTTAGGAATATTTTTAGACAGTAGGTTAACTTGGAAAAGTAATACTAACTACACAATTGCAAAATTTTATAAAGCTAGGAAATCTATTGCCCACCTTCTGTACCATAATCAAATGGGAATGGGAAATAAAGTGTTATTATATAAGATGGTGCTTAGACCCATTCTCCTCTACGCAGCCCCGGTCTGGGGTTCGGCTTCCAACACTCAGATCCAGAGACTGCAAACTATTCAAAATAAAACCCTTAGAATGATAATCAAAGCTCACAGGTATGTCAGAAATGACATTATTCATAACACTCTTAATATCGAACCCATTCGGGACTTCATAGCAAAGCTATCCAATAACTTCTTTAACCCTCTGCCTGCTCATCCCGCGATTTCCGCGGGCATGTGTTTTTCTTCCTTTATCGATGAGCGCATCCTGTTTATTCCCCGTTTAAGCTCTTAAATAAATCATATACAGTGTTAGACGTTTAATTTACGTTTTAAAGAACATATACCATTAGTTATCAATTTAATTGCCGTATTTGAAGGCGCGTAGGATTACCGCTAACTTTTTGCTGTTTTCTTATTAGAAATGGCTGCTAGAAAACGATCAGAGATTGACAGAGAGTATATTCCTGATTTAGATTCTGAAAGCAATTTTAGTTGAGATAATGATATTGATATAGAAGTTTTGGACTACTTCTCATATAGCGATGAATTTGATAATGATTCAATAAACATACAAAGCGTTAGGCAGTGTTGCAAAATTGATAGGAACGGTACGCTCCGAAAACAACAGGGGAATCATTATATTAAAATTTTCAGGCGGTTCTTAGATCAATCGTTGTGGAATGCCTATGTACTTTACTAAAGCAAAACCCCAGACAAACTATAAAACTTTTGGTATTTTGTTTGAAATTTGTTGAAGAAAGTATCGAAAAATATTCGGATACAAAAGCGGATGTCCTGGAAGACCGAGTTCTACTTGGAACCCTTTGATATCGATACCTCGTTATTTTCCAAGTGACATATCACCTAAACCCATAAAAAGAGAACCTCGAAGACAATGTCGTGTATGCTGTTCAGGAAAAGATGCAAATGGCAAAAAAAATTTGCAAAGAAACACTAATCTGGCGCAAAGACTGGGAAGTTGGACTTTGAATTGAATCCTGCTTCAAACCCTATCATATTAAACTGCATTTCTAAGATATTTTTAGTCAGTCCTTTATATATTCTTAAATTTTGTATATTTTTTATATTATTTAATAAATAGAAGCTAACTGTAATTCAATAGAAATTTATTTTAAAAAGAATTATTTTGGTGAAATCATCTGAAATTAGTTTTTAATGATACTTACAACTTAGTTTCTAAGGCTAAAAATCTAGGTAAAAAAATATTTCCTGGAAAGAAAACATGCATTTTTGAATTCTCCAATATATATAGATTTCAAATAGGCAATAAAAAAAATATGTCATTTTTAAAGCGATTTCGGTTTAAAAATTGAGCAGTCAGAGGGTTAATAATCTGAACAATATAAATAATGAAGAAATTTTCAACCTCCCCGATTATGATCCTGCAGAAAACCGGCGCAGGCCGAGAGCCACCACTTATTAACGGGCATTCGCCCTCAGGTTTAAAATGTCAATTCTAATGTAAATTTTTTCATGCAAAAAAAAAAAAAAAAACCCTCTGAAACTCTCTTATTGTACTCACCCTTTGTAAAAAGAATATTCAGAGTGGGGAGAAAAAAAATATATATATGGGCAATGTTTATATCCTTATATAACTGTATATCTTGTTTACTTTTATTCTGCGCTGTTTTGTCTATGTTCTTTTCTCTTTTCCCTCCCCTCTCCTCTTTCCTTTTCTATATATATTATCCAAATATCAGCCAAAGGATTAGTTGTAATGTTGATCACATATATATGTCCAATACTGGGGATAAAGGACCCTCGGCCCTAGGCGCCCCAAAATGTTTTTTCCAGTGTCCAGTGTCCAGTATGTATCTGCGATGACCGAAATTCAGTTGGAAGCATCATTTATCGCAACATACAAGTTTTTAATTTATGCATGGTTTTATTTTAAACTATGAATTTTAAACACAATCGTAAATTTTTAAATAAGAATAGAAAAACCTTAAATTTTTATACTTACTGGATTCTTATTTTTTGGGGGAGGAATAGAAAGGGGTTTAAAAAATGCCTCCATGAGTTTTTGAAGTTATGATCCTGACTTTGCACTTTTGTTTATGGAAATACGAGTTTCTGAGCATGCGTACTTAAATGTACGGACGCTCTACACAGAAGCTCTTGTTTGTAATGTTTCAGCTGTTTCGTAAGATTCTAGTGAAAGATTATCAATAAAGCGTTTGTCGAGCAAAAGAAAATTTATAAATTCTGCAATTGTAAAACATTCCTTTTTTATTTAAAGTGTCCTTCCTGAAATCTGACCAGTAAATAAGTTTTTGTTTTTATTTCTCTATATAATTTTTAATGGATTATAAATAATTTTCTTTTTGAATTAATTTCTCTTGTTTGATTCCAGATCAAAATGGTGTGCATTCCCTGCATTATTGCGCCAGTTCTCCTCTTCATTTGGTACCGATTTATTCAACCAATAGTTTTGAAATTTTGGAATCCATGGGCACCTCAGAAATCTGTTAAAAATAGTAGTAATTCCTCATCCACCGAAAATGAAACTAAGACTTGCCCATTTTCAAGCAAAACTTCGGTGAGTATGCAAAGATCGTTGACATTTCAAAATAAATTTATATTTATATCATACTGGGTGATTCTTTATGTAATAATTTTACATTGCCAACGTTAGATTATGCAATCTAAAAAGCACACATTTAAGTTATGGTAATTTTCTGAGGATTACCTTCCAAATGAATTTATAAATTTAACTCTTTTAATACGTATTTTTTCAATTAGTATGATCACTATATGGATCTTGACATTGGATTGTAATATGATTAGCAGTTCTCGAAATTTATTTTTTATTCTATGTTTCATGAAAAGTATTTAAAGCTTTACATTTTTTTTTTCATATTTTAAAAGATTTGTATTCTTGTGTATTGCTTGAAGGCTATCAAAATTTGTTAATTTAAATTAAATGGTGAATGATTTCTTATACTTGTAAATTATTGTTACAACTGTATTACAATCTTTATACGTAAAATTTCAACTACAAAGTTCTAACATTTTTATTTTTCTGCTTCATTACAGCATTTTTTCAGTAGTTTAAAGTTGAAGAAAAATTTTTAAATGGAAAAATTTAATCTTTTCTGATATTTTTAAGATTAATTTAACACTATTTCTTTATAAGATTGATAGCCTAGCAGTCTAAAAGGCTATGAAATAGTACATATCCAATTCATATCAAGTTATATGGAATCTATTTTTGAATATTTTAATTTTTACAGTTTTGTAAACATATAGCAAAAATATATTTTGTTTAGATTACAATATGAAAAAAAAAAATTTCATACCTTTTTTTAACTGGTACTCAATAGGTAAGTAAAAAAGAAATATCTGCTAAGAGACCCTCTCTTCTAGTAGAAATAAATTTCAAAGAAGATATTGATTAATTATTTTTTTCATTTAAAACGAAACCAACATATGAAGTATGAGTTAGTCAAAACTTATAATCTCCTATATAATAATAGCCTAAGTTATCTGTCCGCAAATTTTTGAAGCATTTGCACCTGGAATGGATAGCGACAAAATTCAAAGAGAGTAAAGTTTATCTTCTCCTAACGATTGATCTGATTATAAAATAAATTGGTATAGATATGCTTCATATCACAACAAAAAATACTTTGATCTTTAAAATGTTTAAAATTCACCCCTTCCCCTCTTTTTGAGCGGTTAATGTCATTATCTAAAGCCTTATTTATCCCAGTTAAGAGCGAGAGATTAAATTTATCACATGATAAATAGGTAAAAATAATATTGTTTCCTACCATTATGACATCATTCCTTCAACCATCTTGTTTAATCCTTTCTTATTTTAAATTACTTAAATATCATCTGCATTATTTTCATACGTTTTTTTCACTGAACTTAGGTATTACGTAAATAATTTTCTTTTATATCTGGCTTAAATAATAGATTAGCTACAAATGTGATAGTTTTAAATTTAATCATCGATTATTTTTTGTTGCAATAAAAATTTTTCACCTTTATTGATAACAAATTCAATGTACCTCCAGGGTGTAGTTGAAAGAATAGTTTCATTCCTTTATTTCCATTAATTGCTATGGCAAAAAAAAATTGGGAAGAACTTAACGATAATTTTGACGTAGCACAGAAAACTTTGAATTCTCTTTCTAAATGAAATCAACGTGATTCTAAACTGCATTCACAGTATCAGAAGAATTTAGAAGAGTATGACGATAAACAAATTATTGAGTGTCTACCAAATAATTCTCAGTCAAAACACAAACTATTTATTACCTGCCTCATAGAGTACTGTACAATTCTGGAAAATTAAAAAAATTACTGATGCCGTCATATGAAGGGCTATATACTAGTCCTGTTATTATAAGTTAATGTTAATCAGCTGCACAAGACAAATACAGTTAATACAGATTGTTTACTACTCTTAATTTTCTTTGTGTTGACTAGGATATTTTTGATTCAGCACATACCTAAATATAATTTAGTTATTCTAATAATAAAATGTTTGGTATAGGATAAGTAATATTTTTAACTGCTTATTGTGGAATTTGTTAAAGGAAAGTTGGACTAAGTGGAAAATTTATATACTGAAGATCTCAAAAGCAGAGTCAGAAAAAACCCAGTTTTTCTCCTTTTTAATTTATCTTTTAAAAAATCAACTCACCTGAATATTTTTGGGCAACTTCTGAAATTTTAGTTTATTTAAATGTTCAACATAAATTCAGCATTTTTCAATAAAATCAAGATTTCTAATGTTTAATAGCATCATTAGCATTATTGCATAGACTAAATAACTGCTACTACATTTCTTTCCTTTATTTAAAAATTGTTATACTTATCTCACAAACTATTAATTATTATTAATAAATGCATCATTCTTGTCTGAAAATTTAAAACAATTTTAAGTATGATTACCTGTATTTTATTGTAATAAAAATGCTAGATATAACTGAATGGGAACAAATTTTTTTGCTTTAGCACATTAAATAGAATAGTAACACAAAAAAATATGCCATGAAAAATTTAGTCAATTTGAATCTTCAAAGAAAGTGGATATTTTCATTATAAGTGACAGTAAACGTTTATGTAACTTGAGTTTTATGGCTCTTTTAACTATTGTGTGCCCAGAAGGCTAAACTTCTTCGTCAGATCAAACTAGAATATACTGAACATCAAGTCTTGTTAATTTAGATTAGCTTAACTAAAATGTACTTATATATTGATTGACTTAATTTCAAAAATATCTTAAAATTTTATCCCAAAATTATCTTTAGCAAATGATCTAAAAGTGCAAAATTGTCCCTTATAAAGTCATCAAAATTCAGAACGCTGTAAAAAATAATAATTTTACCTCTAAAGCAAACGTTATGAGTACACAACATTTGAAAAAACTTATTTTTCTAAAAGTGGCTTTTTATCTGACTGGGACTATTTTGTTGAATCCTGCTTAATAGACATCTTAATTTGTCCCATCTCAATTTACAAGATTATCCAGTTCATATATTTTAGTACCAATAATCGTTTGATGTACAGCTGTTTAATATTTCCCTAACCAGGATTGTAGTTTTGACTGGTCGAAACTGATTTTGACCAGGACTCTGGATAAAAGGGGTTTTAACCATCCAAAACGGGTCAAAAATGGTCAGAATTGTTAAAAATAGTTTTAAATGGTTTTAATTTTAATATGTAATATCTTCTATAATTAGAAGTGACTTTTAATGAGCATTAAAAATAGTATTGCAGTTCAACAAAATAGGACACTCACACGTTCACGAGATTGAACATGCTTATGAAGTATAATAAGAATGTTTGAATTTAAAAAAAAATGAACCCTGCACATGCAATTGTAAAAATGGAATCCAGTTGCAATAAAAAACATAAAATAGGAGTTACAGTTAAAAACATAAAACATGAATTTGTAGTTAAAAGCATAAATTTTAAAATTAAAACAAATAACATGACATTTTACAATTAAAATTGTTAAAAAAGTGTAAAAGATACACTTGTACCCGATGTCTGGTGGGCAGCCATGAAGAAGGTTAAAGGCATTTACATAAAATGGGTTGATTTTACAACACATCTAATGAACTGTCATGCCAGCTATAGAGAGATTCTTTTCAAAGTTTACAGTCATCCAAAATAAATGACGAAATCGTTTCAATGGAGAGAGACAACTACTAAACTTGTTACTTGTCACCATTTTTTGAATTCAACATAAATGGCATATAAAACAGCTTGTATAAAAGAAATAAGTAAAACTTTTTTTTTTTTTTTTTTAAATCTTGGTGTTATGTCATATTTGTTTTTTGCCGGTGTTATTTATATTGTGACATTTTTAACAAATATAACTTGCCTTTATCCTATGCTAGTAAACGATGTTCATTTAGTATTAAATATATTGAAAAGTGAATTTCAGTGGCCAAAACGGGTCAAAATGGATATTAACCAGAACGGTTAAAACCACTGGTTTAAGCCCCCATGGTTAAAACTGATATAACCCTGTACCTAACAACTAATATCACGTTACTGAAAATACTGTGATGTATGGGAAACACCTGAATTTTAACTCCAAAATCGTTCTAAGGATCTTAAGTAGGCTTATATAAATAAATGTCAACTGTCCAAAATCAAAATTAATAAACTTTGCACTATGGCTATTTAATCTGTTGAGGTGAGAATTATTTTCTTATGGTTGCTATAAACCAGGGTAGGCAGGATTTAAATCTTGATTTAAATAAGTTGATTTTTTTTTTTTAAATCATTGATTTAAATCTTTTATTTTTTCACTTCTTTTAAAACCTATATTTGAAAGACAGGAGAATTGAGAATCAGTCAGCACAGTAATATCAATAAGTAAATAAATGTAAATAGATAATAATAGATAATTTGGTAGATAAGTGTAAATAGCATGGGCTTTCCAAGAATTTAGAGGTTGTTATCAGAAAGTAGGTAGTAAGGGTAGGTACAATGACTGATTAGGACTGGTGGAATTCATTTTATGTAAAGAGACTATTACAGAACTTGAAATCTTGTTTGTCTACCAAATAACAACAGCCGTGGCTTTGTCAGCCAGAATAGAAAGACAGTTTTCTTCTTTTGGTATCATTCATTCTAGCTTTCGTAACCAATTATAGAAGTGGATAAAGCTAGCATTTTTCTTGAAACAATTAAATCCATCATTCGGTGCTTAAAAATATTGAAATTGTGATTTTTTTTTTTAAATAAATAGTTTGCATTAAAATAATATTTAATTTGTTCTTTAAATTGACGTCTTATTGAATTTGCACTATCCAAGTACAAAATAATGAAATGTATTTAGATTTAAATTTATATATTTAATTTTAGGTAATCAGTGTGTAGAATAGACTAGATAGATAAGATGTTACTTATAACAAACTATTCTATGTATATTGCAAAAAACATAAAAACAACAATTAAAATTAGTATTCAGAAAAAAAATAAAAAAAAATCTGATTTAAATTTAAAAAAAAATTGATTAAAAAAAATTTTTTTTTTTTTTTTTTGGAAATTATGATTTTTTTTCAACCTTGTTATAAACTGTGATAAAGAAACAAAACTAAACATAATTTTCATGTACAGAGTATAATTTTTAAAAATTCATTTAAATACATTTTGATAATTTATGTGAAGCTTAAATCCTCTGTTCTTATTTTAAAGTATTTCACTACTCTATTCTATATTCCTCTTACTTCAAAAGAGTTAACATATTTTAAATTCATAAAAGAAAAGAAATTTTAATATACATTTAGTGTTGTTTACTGACATAAAATTCACGATTCTTCTGGGTAGCATTTTACATTTCTTCTTTGTAATAGTTAAAACTTTTAAATGTCATAGTAAAATAGAACACTTTCTTTTAAGCTTCCTTATAATTTTTTTTAAACCTACATTCATTGTAACAATTCCATAAAAAAGAAGTTCGAATAATTGATGATTTTTTTGCATTTCCTTCCAGAGAAACATTTTTTACAATATTGCAATATTTAAAAAATTTCCCTGAAGATAATATTGCATTTATCCTATCATATAATCCATTATCCTATAATTATATTATCCATTATAATATTATAATATCCATTTATACTTTATTATGAAAAAATTCATAATTCTTCAGTTTGTAAAAGATAAGACTAAGAAAAATTTTGACAACTAAGAAAAATTTTGTTTTGAAAATAGGACTAAAAAGTGTATTTTTATATTCTAACTATCTAGTACCTTTTCATACTTAAGGTATCCGTCTATGTTTGGAGAACTTTTTTCTTTAAATGTAGAAACTATTTCATGTTTTTACATTTTTAGATTTATTTTTTATATTATCATAAAGAATAGCACTTAAAAAATTTAAGCCTGGAGAAATTTTTATAAAATTTCTAATAAATAAAAAAAATTTAGTAAAAAAATTCGGGTTTTTTTCAAAAGGTCTAATTTTTTAATAAATTAAATTATTTCAATAATTTTTTACGTAACACATTTCTTATACACTGGACTAGTGAATCACCTAAAATCTTTGCTTAATTTACACTTGATAGAAAATTTGGGTCCTTCAAAATCATACACATTGAATTTTTAACCAATTTTCATTAACTTTATAGCTAACTATGAGTGTAATATCATTAAAAAGGATCCAAATTGAAAGCTTTTAGGTCCATTCACTAGTAAATACTATAAAAAGCATTCATAATAATTTTCAACACGATATTTTAAGAACTCTTTGAGAAATCATATTTCAAGTTTCAACATTTTATTAAAAATACCGTTCTGAAAAAAATGCATTTGAAGTTTACGAAAGCAACTTTAACTATTAAAAAATTAAAATGTTTAAAATTCCCCACACTTTCTTGCTCCAAAACTTTCTAATTGCCAAGTTGCTAATTATTAAAAATATTAGAAAAATGTTTAAACTAATCTTCATGAAAATTAAAAAAGTTTTATCCAAAAAATGCTTTAAATTATAAATTTAAATTTTAAGGCTTTAAATTCACAACTTCTGGTTTGGAAGTCGTTACTTCTGTTTTGTTTTGACAGCTGTCACAGGTGTTTAAACAGCTGTAACTTTTCTTTAAAATGCCGTAGAGACAAAACAGAAACAGATTTAGAAGCCTAAAAGTTAAAATTTTACAATAGAGAAATTTTAAAAAAATTATGATTTTTGGCAAAAAATGACGTTTTTAACGTAGACAGATACCTTAACATAGAATTACAACTGCTATTTCTCTAGTTTCTAATATAAAACTACTAATTATTCTTCATAAACATGAAAATTCAAAACATAGTATTTTCATCCTTGTAAGTACTTTTCATTATTCTTAGTTTAAAAAAATAACTAAATATTACATACCTAAAAGTGTCAAATGTTATACTAGGTGCATTGCTTGATCAAGTAATCATTTTATATTCAAACATAAACAAATTAGATTACTTCTAGAAAATATTTTTTAAAGAAAAAAGTATTTGTAAAGTTATATTTATTCCTTTAAAAGTTTTACACTTTTATGACTTGCACAAAAACTAAAAGGTGGGAAAAGAAAAGTGTCCTGAACAACTCTTTCCTCGTAATGCATACTTTTTAGTTTTATATCAGTCAAAATAAATATTAATCATGTAAACAAAAGTGCATAAATTAAAAGCAAAAAAAATTTATTCAAAACACTTTTACTTCAGCATAACTTTTAGCCATTATAGATTTAAAAAAAAAAAAATAATAATAATAATAATAACCGTAATCAAGCTTTCTTATGAGCTATCCCTCAAATGGTTCAACCCTATTAAGGTTACTCTATTAACCCTGTAAATGTAGGAAATTTTATTATTTTTGGTTTAAAATAGTATGTATTCAATATAAAGTTTAAGAAGTGACACAATACTGACAATGTTGCTCACAAATTTGTACAAATTATTCTGAATTAGATTTTCATGTAAGCTAAAATTAGAAGGTTAAATTTGTTGCTGAAAGTAATAAGGATGCTGAGTTTCATACATTACTTACTTGAAACAAACGTAACTTCAATGGTGGGTGCTCCTAGTGGTAAGCTATGGATGCTATTTATCCCATGCCACATCACTTTAAATGTAGCCATACTGGTGGAAGGATTTGTTTCTACTTTTTAAAGTGAAAGTTATAGTTAATGTTAACTAAAGGTGTATTGATTGAAGATAATATGCATACAAATTTTATTCTTAAACACTCTGGTGTCATTATTAGGTTGATACTATAAAATCATGCAAGGTCAGTTATTTTAGAAAACCTTTACAGCTTTATTTGTTCTTTAAAAAAAAAACATAAAATTCTGTATATTTTGATTTTTTTTTTTTGTTACTAATGAATATGGATGATAATAAATTTTGTTTCAAAAAAGTTTATACTGGTTATTTTTGAATACTTGTACATTACATTTTTGAACACTTACATATATTTTAATTTATAATAACTGCCTGACTATACTGAAACAATAGACAATGATAGTCTGTATTGGTTATATGGTCAGTCCAGAAAAATCAGACGATATATGCGGAACAATACTACCCTATTGAATTGTGACAGGATTATATTCCCCTATCAGAATGTAGTACTCATAAACCAGTAATTATATTTTTAAGAACATTTTAAAAATTAATTCGAGAAGTAAAAACATTGAAAATATGCAATATTTTTTGGAGGGAAATTTATTAGCTTACCTTATTAATCAAAGTACAGCACACGTACATTTATGTTCAATGCATTTAAAAATAATCAGATATATAACTTTCCTTCCTTTTGTTGGTTGTTAACACAATTTCCTAATAGCTTTTAAATGCTCATCTGCTGCTTCGGAATTAGTAAAATAACACCTGAGGTCGTGTATGAGGGAGATAACTTCAACCCATAAACAGACATGTCCACTTGTTACCAGGGAGGGGACGAGAACTGAGAGAGGTGGAAAACTCCAATGATGAGTCTACACAAGCAAGAAAGGGGAAAAGGGAGGAAAATAAAGGCTTGAATTCAAGTCTTCTCCAATTCCGCATTGACTTAAAAAAAAAAAAAAGGAAACTTGTTAAAAACATGGAATTGACCATATAACCGGTAAAAAGAAAATAACTGTATAAGCAGTGCACTTTAACACATGTTCCCTATTAAGTTAGACAGGACTTTAGAAAACTGACCATATAGCCAGTACTGACTGTACATCCTTTGATCATTTTATCCCAAAATAAACCTGATTAGACTATTTTTAATGATAAATTACAATGAAAATAACTATAAATGAATTACGAGTATGTGAACAAAATTATGGATTTATGCAATGTATTATAATGAGACTTTCTTTTTCAGCCTGAAGTAGCCCAGGCAACTGAAGTAACAAGTAAAGAATCTTCCAGTAAGAAGTCAGATTGATCATGGGACCTATATTTTACTACACATATATATATTATACATATTTATTATTTTGTTATATTTCAGGCAATTTTTTAGCCATTATAACTTTTATGTTCTATTTATGTACTACTACACCTTTGTAAACTTGCATTAAATTCACTTATTGAAACTCGATCTCTTGTTTTATGAAAACAAAAATCACAATACGTTTACAATAATTTTATTTACATCCTTGTTAACAGATCAGTGATTAAGATGAAACAATTAAAATTCACTAAAAAATGAACTCTGTTTAATATTATGAATGTTTTCTCTACGTATCCTATTGACCGCACTTGCTTCTCCTTTAACAGTGATTCTCTTTTTCTGCAGTTTTTTCTGCTTCTTTTGTCTCTCTCTTTTCACTCTCTTTTTTATTTCTTCTGTTGGGATTTTAGAAATGGTTTTATTGTCCCTTGTTGAGGTGCTATTTTCTTCCTCACCACTTTCCAAACTGCTACCACTTTCTGTGTCACAAACCAGGGCAGAATTGTCTTCGTTAGCAGGCATTGCAACTTGTACATTTTCTGTATTAATAGGATTTTCTACAAAGTAATTTTTGTCTTTGGATAATTCTGATTCTTCTATTTTAAGAGTTTCCACACAATTGGATATATCACTTTCTGACGTCTCTACTACTTTGCTGTCTTCTTCATCCGAACATTCTTCCTCCATTAACCTTACAGCCTAAAAACAAAAATATACACATTAAAAATGAAATAGTTTGAAATACTTCTCACAATCCTAGACTGGAATCGAACATTTTTGATGCATTTAACAAGAAAAAAAAAATTAAGCTTCAAAAAGTGCAAGGAAGAAAAAATATATACATTGAAACTCGATTGAGATGTTTTTTGGGCCCAATTTTATTCATATCTATAATATAATATTTCCCCATTTAAGAAGTTTTATTTATTCCAAACCTCCCTTTTGTCATTAGGCTTCATTCATATTTTGCTGATTAGAAATGCTGTTATTATTACTCATCTTCCTCGGGTAGAAAAGCCTATACCAGGTTCAATACACTACATTGCAATATGCATGGTTCCCGCTCTTTTTCCAGAACAAAAACTAAGGACTTTCTAACGACCAAAGTAACTTTTTATAAGGACCTACTTGAAATACACAGCATAACGAAATAAACCCTATTTTCTTTGGAACTTTAATGGAATTTTAATGATTTTGAACCAGACAAGGCATGCCCTACAATATTTCAGAATTAAATTTTTAAAAATGCCTAAAAATGAATATAAGATAAATCTATTTGACAAAACCTAATTTTGAAAAATGTACATCTAAAGTTTTTTGAGTGATCAAACTAAAAAGAATATTATAAACAGAACTTTCTGAGGGTTTAGAAATGACATGTATATATATAATATATACTAGCTGATTACACCTGGCGTTGCCTGGGAAAGAAGAAAGTTTTAGACTTTTCTATTACTTTCAATGCAAGGAAAATTAAACTTCCATAAGTAACTGAAATATCTACACCCTCCATGCTTCGTTTAATTAAAAGCTATTAGGAAAGAGCAGCTGACTTTATACTTTATAAACCTTTTAAGTATATGAAAGATTATTTGTCATATAAGAAAACTGATAAGAAATCACATGAGACTGTGGATTATGTTGATGGAGAAATGGATCACGTTCCAATTTAAAAATGAATTAGTTTTTAAGGGCTTTGATGAAAATTAAGTAGTTCTAAGGGCACTTAAAAATGAAAGCTAAAATTAAGGACCGTGGGAACCCTGAATATGCAACTGGTCCATGGCTAAGGGGTGTATGCAGCCTGACTTGAGCAAGAAACCACGAGAGGTGAAGAATGGACATAGCAAACATAAACTTATTTTATGTGCTCCTGCCACCATTAATGAGCACGGCAGACCTTAGGTGAGTGCCAGCCTTGATCTCATAACCTCTGGTCACAAGATTACTACTTTTGCCAACTAAGCTACAGTGGCTCTCCATATAGACTTATAAAAGATAAATTTATAGAAAAATGGGATGATAACAGAAAATAAACATTTCAACATTTATTACAAAAGCAATTGTTAGAATATAAGATTTTTAACACCCTGCTTGTAAGTGAAGCCAATGAGGTCTTTTTTATGAATCATCCTAGAAGTATGGAAGTTATGAATTATATAACAAGAAATCTACTATAAAACAAGCATACATTTTTAAGAATTAAAACTAATGAGAACAGGTTAACTAAATATACTGAAAATATTATAGGTGACTATCAATGTGGGTTCAGAGTAGGAAAATCAACAACTGAACAGATATTTAACCTGAGACAAATCATTGAGAAGGCGGGAGAATTTGATATTAAAGTCCATTACCTATTTATTGACTTCAAAACAACCTATGACTCTGTGAATAGAAAACTGCTTCTACAGTCAAGGAAAGAATTCAGTATACCTGAAAAGCTTATTAATCTAGCTGCTATCACATTGAATGACACTAAACTCAGAGTGAAGGTGCAGAACAATTTATCAAAACCTATTGTTTTATCAAATGATTTGATGCACTTGCATGCTTATCGTTTAATCTTGCTCTCCAGAAAATCATAAAAGAATCTAACATAAACACTAGAGGAAATATCTTTCATAAATCTGTGCAAATAACATTGCTATTGTAGTACAGACCAAAGAGACTCTCAATCGAGCCTTCCTTTCTTTAGAAAATGAAGCAAAGAAGATGCATCTTTTAATCAACCAGAAAAGACCAAATACATGACAAATACTAGCTATAATGAACCCTATTTTGAAAAAATAAATGACTATAGATTCGAAATTGTCAACAGCATTACCTATTTTGGTTCCAAACTAAATGTTAACAATAATAGTGAGCAGGAGGTTCGCAACAGAGTTTCTGCCACTACCAGATGTTTTTTTGGTATCCACAAATTTTTCAAATCTAATCTCATAAACAGAAGAGTAAAATGATTGCTTTCTAAGACACTCATTCAACCAATCCTCTGATATGCTGCTGAAACATGGGTATTAACTGAAAGAAACAAAGAGACTCTGGCTGTTTTCGAAAGAAAAGGACTCCACAGCATTTTAGGAGGTTTGAAATGAAACGACACCTGGAGGAGAACAAATTATGAAATCTATAAGATTTTTAAGGATCCAGACATAATAAAACTAATTTCTATTCCACATTTGAAATGCGCAGGACACGCGATTAGAATGAATGATGACTGATCCACCAAGAGGATCTTCGAGCCCAAACCATTGGAAGCTTGTAAACAGGGAAGGCAAAGAATTCGGTGGATTGACTGCCTCGAAATAGACTTAAAGATCCTAAAAATCAAAGCCTGAAAGAGTCTATTTAAGAAAAGAGACACCTGGAACTCGATTCTGCGGAAGGCCATGGCTCACCTTGGGTTGGCGCACCATTGAAGAAGAAGAAAACTATTGACATACATTATACTGTAACAATATTATTTCTAATTTCTTTAAGTCTATATCTATACATAATGCTTCTATTAATATCACCAAGAATAATTCAAATGGTTTTAATTTATTTTTAATTATAAAATATCCCTATTATTTTTGTAAGACATATTAAATAAGAACATAGTAAGGCATATAAAATATTATACAAATTTATAGGTGAAAAAAAATAATTGCTCAATATTTTTTCCAATTTAAGAAATTTTAATCCCTTGGAAAACTTAAGCAACTTCTTACACCAGTATAAATTTTTAAATTATGTTAAAATTAAACATTTCAGGTAATTGTAAAAAGATCAAAACTTGTATAAAAACTGCATAGAGAAAACAAATTCTGACAAATATAAAACACTTTGAAATGTGTAGAGTTAATCCTTTATTCAAGAAGTGATACAAACCGAAATGGATCAACCCAAACTAATTCAGAGCATGATAAAGCATTCAAACTTCTTCCTCAGTGCATGGACAGGGCGACCACAAACCATGAAAATTTCTGGGAATTTGCCATTACAGGATGTGGATTTTTTCAAAATTCAGAATGTTTAATGGAAAACATGAGAAGACATTTTAATTTCAAAAAAAAAATTTCTGGTGCATTTAAATGAAAGATAATGTCAAAAATTATGAAATTCCAAAGGGCTTTATGATGTCTTACAAAAATGCCAAAGGTCATGAAAAAGAAAAGAGCATGAGGTACAAAAAGTTTCAAACAAAATACATGCAAAAAACCTTGAAAATCAGCTTACTCAAATATACAAAAAAGAAAAAGATGTCAATGTAGAGCAGATAAAATGTTTAAAAAGGGAAAATAATATTTACGATATAGTATGGCTATAATGTACATTTTTGATACAAAAAAATATATTAAAATGTACAGGGTATGCATTCATGTATCAGATATAAAAATTAGATTTAAAAGATGAGTATAAAAAATTAGATTTCTACATGTACCTAAATGCTGTTTAATTAAAATGCCATACCATGTGAATTCTAAATTGAATTACTTTATGAAATAGCTAAATTGTGGTAACAAAAAGTGTTTTGATTTGTACATTGTTTCTGTTGATTTTCTGAGAGAAAATCTTTATTTAAAGCCTTTGTGCCTTGTAATAAAATTTCCAATAAATCTTGCGAGAGAAAATCATCTGCCATTGGAGAGCGAAAAATATACATTTCATGGATAAGTTTAGCTCATAAAATTTTGCTACACTGTAAAGAGAAAGAAAAAAATACCTCATCTAACTCCTCTTGAATTTCTTTTGAATATCCACTAGCTGATGTCGAGAGATCCAATGTATCTTCACGACTGTAAAGTAAAAATAGGATTTTCATCTTCCAGCTCTCACTTATAAAATAACGTAAGATAGAAATATACTTACACAATGTCTTTAAATGTGGGATGCAATTCACTTTCATAGTTGAATCTTTTCTTGAAAAATTCTCGAATACACGTCACATCTCTGTCAAAGTACCTTAAGAATAAAAATGGCTAAATTAAACACTTCATTTTGATTTTTTTTTGTTCTGTTTAGGATAGAATTATAAAAAGTAACGCTATAAAAGCAACCTTGTGCAGGTATATCATAGGTCCACTTCTAAAAGTATACCATTTCATTTTTACACATTGTAGCTACAGGGTTGCCAACCTCCAACCAATGGAATCAGGAATCAGCATTGATGAACCTACCCCCCCCCTCCATAGTACTCTTTTCACCATCTCATAATAAAATAAAAATAAGAGATTTGAAAAAAAAATTTCAATTTTACAACTCCTCTTCAACCTCCACTCAAAATATTTGTTCTGCAAAGATTGGTCGATTTACTTGAAAAATTGAAATAAAAAAAAAGTATCTAACGTGTTCTGCAAAAATCGGTCGATTTACTTAAAAATTGGAAAAAGAATTTACCAAGTATCTAAAAATTTATTATTTAACTTTATTTAATTTAATTTAATTTATTAAAAATTTATTATTAAAAGTATTTAAAATAATCAAAATTTGAAAAATTTTTCCTCAAAATGTTGTTTTTGATTAAGAATCAATTTGTTGAGTTACGATCCCCTCGCCAGATTTCAAACGCCACGCTGCAAGCACACCAAGCACGCAAGCTGCAAGCACGCCAATTTCGCCAAATGTGGTTGAAGCACCAACAAGATCCATGATTAGAAACAGGAGAGTGGGCTAAGAAGAGGAGTTGAAAAAAAAAACACGAAAAATACAAATAAAAATTTTAAGCAATTTACAGTTTGGACTCTTCAGAAAAAATCAATATGAAAAAAAAAATGGACACTTAACAAAAATCTATGTTCAAAAGTGTTTTAGTAAACAAATTTTTACAAAAATATCAAAATTTGAAAGCATTTTCATAAAAATAGAAATTAAAAAAGAAGCTGATGGTACGATGCTTGTGCTTACATGCACGGAATGAAATGTTTATGCGTACATTTCGTCTATAGATCATGATATTTACAAACATTACAGATATGTAGTATACCTAAAGTTACGTTTTTATGTAGACAAATATTTTTTTATTACATATAAGCTAATCTTTTTTTTAAACTTCAATATGATGTTAAAATAAAAACTAAATTTTTCTTGCAGTTAAATTTTTGACATAATCTTAACAATTGCATATTACTTAATCAAAATTTTCCGATTTTTCCGTAATTTTTGCAGCAACGTCCGTAATTCCGTAATCATTAGCTAAAATGCGGAATAATTCCGCAGAATCCGGAATCGTTGGTAACTCTATAGCTATTAGAAAAGTTAAGACCATTAGCAAAATTCAAAAAGAGTAGTATAAAACTTACTTAGGTAACTCAAACAATTTGTTAGGAGTGAAATTGAAATGTGAAAATAAAATAACCTGACTCTTGAAAGAGGGTGATCTCTTAAAATTGTATGCCATTTATACATTTAATCTGACCACTTATCAGATAAAACTTTTACGCGGTCAGTTTAAATTTAGAATATATGGCAGTGAGAAACCTCATTAAATATATGTTTGCTGAAAATTTAATAATTTAACCAAAATAACATTGTCTCATTTTCTTTGTCAGAATTGAAAATTTTAAATGTTTTGTTTAATTATCCTCATTTTAAAAAGATTTGGTAAAGAAAATTAATATTAAAAATCTTTTAAAATATATTTTGTAGACTATTTTTGATTTGACAAGAGCTTTTAATATTCAAATTTTTGAAATTTCAGAAACAACGAAAAGCATTATTAAGTTCAACATTGGTTGCTTAATAATAAAACACAGAAACTCTTCTCGATGAACTTTTTTTTTAACTTTATAAAATGCAAAATGTTTGCATGTAAAATGCTAAATGGGAAAGAACAGTTTATTGGGTAGAGATGTTTCTCTTAAAATACTTTATAACAGAATATATTTAAATATTATCACTGTTTCTGTACTATAATTATAACTGCAAAAATAGAAAGCAAAACCAATGTGATTAAAGTAAAAACCAATAAACACACAGCTGTTATGCAGCCTCAGTTGAGAAATAAACAAAACAAAATAACCTAAACACATTAAACACAGTTTCATATTTTATTGGTTTCTAAATTAGATCGATCAAATTAAAATAAACACACAGTATTAAATTATAAATAAATTATAATTAATACATTTAATAATGTATCAGTAGCTTTTTTAACTTTAGCAATTTCTTTTCAAAAAAGCTTTTCTTGTAGCAACATTGACCCTGATTATAATATTTACATATTTTTGTCATCTGGGATTCTAGAGTTTTTCTACTCGAATTTGACCTCCATTCAGTTTGGTTTTTCCGCACAGTACTGTAAACATGCAGCATTACTGTGTGGAAAGAGTAGTATATTCAGCTTTATATTTGATTACTGAATTGTGATCTTTTAGTTGTTCAAAATTTCTGTCATTTTCTGGAGCAATCTGAGGAGTTTCCAGAGTTATCCAATTCTCTCATTTCTCCAGAGCAACTCTGGAGAATCCAGAGTAGTTGGCATGTCTGATATATGTTTTAAATTTAGTTAAGTTTTTACAGGGTTATTTTGGGATCTTAATGGAGAATTATTTGATAAAACAAATGGGCATGTGATGAGACAGATAATAAAAGGATTGCAATTGTGCAAATCAGCAAGAATGTTTGGAATTACCGAGCTGGCAAGTTCATGGCCAGAAGTGCCAATTATGCAGTCATTGGCTGATGTTGAGTGTCCAAAAGAATGGCTGTCATGTTTGGATGCGCGTGATAGCGGTTTGGTTTGGTTTGGCTTGGAGTGCTACAGTCTGCTTTTTGCAACACGAGGGCTAATGAGACCGGGACCTACTGCTTAAAGCCGATTCCGAAAGGCTACGAACATCCATGCCACAGTGGTATATGTGTGATATGGGAGACAATAAATAGTTTTTAGAAATAAGAAATGTGTTTGTTTGCCTTACAAGACCCAACATATTATATATATATATATATAAAATCCCTAAAGGTTTTTTAAATATGTGTAAACAATATTACAGTGGACTCCACTTAATGGGATCATGGTTTATATTATAAATTGCTTATTGTTATCGAAATCCCTTGGTCCCGATTTTCTCTATTCATTTGTATGTTAAAATGATTGCTTCATGGGATCGTTGCATCGGTTAACGTTATCCGTTTTCAAACCTCATTTTAACTGGCGAAGGAATATTCACAATCTATTCAGAAGGAACTCATCCTTCCTTTTCCTTCGCTGTTATTTGAATTTTTGAAAATACTCCCCCTTCCAACAAGGGAAATAGGGAACAAACAAAAGAGTGGGTATGACACATTCCTGAAATGTTTCAGAAATAGGCACACCCTGCCAGTGGTCGGTGGTTGCCAGATAAGCAGAAGGCAACCCATTCTTATCGGAACTGAGAAGAAATATATTCCCATTTTATGCCTTGCTTATGTGCAGCTTGTCAATGTGGAAGCCAGAAAGCGAAATGATTGAACGTTAAAACAAAAGATCGAAGTTTTAAATCGTTATGACGGGTTGATTATGATGACGAACCATTAATCCATGAGCTGCTCAGAAAAAATAGTAGACAGTCAACAATGGATCCATTTTTTTAATTATGCATACAATTCTTATGTTTTAGAAGATAATATATACAGTACATAAATATAACGTGTATTTTTTCATTTTGTTTTGAAATTTAGTACATGTGAATTAAAGGTGGAGGGTGAATTCATCTAATTTTGTATACGGTTTATTGTTATCAAAATCACGGTGTCACAGACTGATCATATTAAGCGGAATCCACTGTATATCATTGGCTACTTATGGTGAAAACTAATTATTTTGCTTGTACACAATGTTTCTTTTTGCATTTGATAGAACAATGCTATTTTTTTTGTTTCGTCATTCTAATACTTTGAGTTCTTATATAATAAACACTAATACAGTTTACACTTACCATTCAGCATTTGGATGAGAGGTAGACACCATCTGAGGGAAATCGATCAATATGGGCTTGCCCTCATCATCAAGAATCAGATTAAACTCGTTAAAATCACTATGGATGAGTCCATGATTAGCCAGTCGTAAAATCAGGTTCATCAGCTCGTCATAAAGTCCTGCAGGATCTGATACATCATGGACTTGACATCTAGACAACACACAAAACAATATAGGCAAAGAAAAATTTGTTTCAGAACACTTTTGAGAGAAGGCAGGGCTCCTCAAAATAACTATAAGTGTAATCTAAAATGATTATCTTTAACTGATCATAACTTAGAAAATTAAAGCTGTTAATTAAAAGATTAATATCTAAACCAGGCATGCCCAACCTGTGGCCCATTTAAAAACTTTTTGCAGCCCAACTGAATTCTTCAACTGTCTATATAGTATATAGTTTTAGTCATTTTGAATATATACAGTTGAAACATAGAATTTTAGTTGATAATGTTTACAATAATAAATATCACATAACATGTACGTTAATAGGAACCAACGTAAACCTGGTCTTTGAGTAGGGTTGGACAGGTTACGCTGAAATTCGAGTGTTTTAGAATATTCTGTCAATCGGCCATTACTTATACAATCAGCTGACTCGCGCTACATGCACATACTCTTTCCAACCAGTCAGTGGAAGTTGTATGGAAAGAAAGTTAAAAATTATATTTATGGCTATTGCGAAGTTATCATTAATTATAAAGGAATAAATACAGTATAGTTCATGTTTATTGTTGTTGTAGTTATGATATATGTATAATACAACTTTTAGGTACAGTCAAAGCTTGCACTGTAAAAATGCATACTTTGAATATTGCACAATAATAAAGTATTTTGAATAATTTGTTATTTTATTTTTATATGTGAGGCCCACCTCCATTCAGTAAATTGTTTTTTGGCTTACCAACTGATTTGGGTTGGGCACCCCTGATCTAAACCAATCAACATATTTAGATGAATGAAAAGAAAGAAAAATTCAAATGGTAGAGCTGAATTCATCAAATATTTGTGTGCATTTCACGGGAAAGTATGTCAATAATTTGAAAGTTTATAGCTTGGGAGTAGACCCTGGTGAAACTATTTTTGTCAATAAAAATATAAAAGGTAAAAGAAAATAAATTAAAACATTCAGTATAGCTTACAGCAGTTTTTCTTTTTATATTAAAAATAAAATAACATATATATGCTGAAATAAAAAAAGAGAAAAACAATCTTTTAACAAACCAACATACATTAATATAAAAACAATTTCTTCAACAGAAATTTCTCCAAAAAAACTAACTTTTTAAATCTATTATCTAGCATTCTGCAGTGCTTCAAGTACCTTCATTGTTCTATACAAGTTATACTTGATTTTTATAAACCACATGCAATTAATAAAATATAAAAGAGGCTTTAAACGTACAAAGGGTAGCCTTTAATAAGTTCCATCACTACGCAATGCCTATTGAAATCCACAGGTTTCGGTACAGGAAATTTTCTTTCGTACAAAGCCTAGAGTTAAAAGATGATAATGAGTAAACAACAAGGAGAATGCAACTTTATGTCAATTGTATTCATCAAACGTTTACATAAATTATGCTTCATGCAATCAAGAGTCCAAACATGAATGAAATCTATATACAGATATTTTACATTCTATTAATTTTACAAACACAGTCATTGTGCAGTAATATCTTGATGGTAAATGTTTTCCACAAAAATTTTGTTTTTGTTTTTATTCTTTGCCTTAAGATTTTTTTTCTTTTGATGAGATAAGGAGAGTGTACGTTCTTAAATTTTGTTTCATGTTACTTTTTTTTTTCTGTTTTTGGTATATATTTTAGGATATGTTTTTTAGTCTATATATTTATATTTATACTATACTATACTTTATACTATATATTTATATTTGTCCTCTCTATACATTGTGTGTTTGGTATGTATTTTAGAGCATCTACAACAAATTGTATTTACATTGATTCATATAAAAGTAATTGACTTCGTCTTTATCAATTTCAGGTTTCACTGTATGTTTCCAAATGAATTATTAACAAAAACTGGGTTATAACTCTATATACACATACTCACATATATATACAAATATAAATACATAGACACATAACTATATATCTTTTAACAACTTCATTTCCCTTAAATATTTATTTTCTCTTATTTTGTAACAACAGTGTTTTAAAAATGTTATTTTTGGAATTAAGTTACTCAAATGGGTAAAGCTCTTAACTTCTTTTAAATATCAGCAAGTTCACAACAAATATATAACCATTATTCCAAAAATTACTTATCAAAGTATATTTATAATATTATTCTTATAGCTAGGTACCTTTATAAAGAACATTGACTTATATATGACATTATAGCCTGTGCTTTTCAATAATTTAGGGGTTGTTATCCAAAAGTATGGAGTATGAGTAGGTACAATGATTGACTATGACTGGTGGAATTCATTTTATGGAATGGGAGGTAAAGAGAGTATTACAGAACTCGAAATCCAGTTTATCTACCCAATAACGACAGCCGTGGCTTCATCTGCTACAACAGAAAGACAGTTTTCTTCTTCTGGTATTGTTCAGTTTAGCCTTCGTAACATGTTAGGAGAGGATAAAGCATCGAAACTAGTGTTTTCATTGAAACAATTAAATCCATCATTCATTGCTTAAAAAAATATGGAAATAATTGTGATTTTTTGTTGTTTTTTTAAATAAATAGTTTACATTAAAGGAATATGTAATTTGTTCTTTAAGTTTACATCTTATTGAGTTTGCTCTATCCAGTTACAAAATAATAGAATGTATTTAGATTAAAATTTATAGATTTAATTTTAAATGATCAGTGTGTAGAATATACTAGATAGATAAGATGTTACTTATAACAAACTATTCCATGTATATTGCAAAAAATATAAAAACACAACAGTAATTAAAATTAGAATTCAGAAAAAAATCAAATAAATCTTTTTTTTTCCTTTTTTTTAAATTTTTTAGAAAAATCATGATTTTTTCCAACTTTGTCAGTTACCATGCTTCTTGGATTATTACTTAATTCTATGCCTTATAGATATTATCATTTAGTGGATCCTCTTCTATTACATCATCATTTCGATATGCATAAATTAAATTCTATTTTGTGATTTACACTGATATTAGGTTTTAAAATAGGTTCAGCAAGTAAGGTAATATCTTTAAACAGACTGATAAAAGGGTGACTTTTCGCCAACTATTAACTTACAAATAGCAGAAAAGTTTGAAATGTCATTTCTTTTAACCCTCTGCCTGCTCATCCCGCGATTTCCACGGGCAACTCAAATGTAGCAAATTCTGCTCATCCCGCGATTTCCGCGGGCATGTGTTTTTCTTCCTTTATCGATGAGCGCATCCTGTTTATTCCCCGTTTAAGCTCTTACATAAATCATATACAGTATTAGATGTTTAATTTACGTTTTAAACAACAGATACCATTAGTTATCATTTAACTGCCGTATTTGAAGGCGCGTAGGATTACCGCTAACTTTTTGCTGTTTTCTTATCAGAAATGGCTGCTAGAAAATGATCAGCGATTGACAGAGTGTATATTCCTGATTCAGATTCTGAAAGCAATTTTAGTTGAGATAATGATATTGATATAGAAGTTTTGGACTGCTTCTCATATAGCGATGAATTTGATAATGATTCAATAAATGTGCAAAGCGTTAGGCAGTGTTGCAAAATTGATAGGAAAGCTACGCTCCGAAAACAACAGGGGAATCATTATATTAAAATTTTCAGGCGGTTCTTAGATCAATCGTTGTGGAATACCTATGTACTTTACTAAAGCAAAACCCCAGACAAACTATAAAACTTTTGGAATTTTGTTTGAAATTTGTTGAAGAAAGTATCGAAAAATATTCAGATACAAATAAAAGCGGTTGTCCTGGAAGACCGAGTTCTACTTGGAACCCTTTGATATCGATACCTCGTTATTTTCCAAGTGACATACCACCTAAACCCATAAAAAGAGAACCTCGAAGACAATGTCGTGTATGCTGTTCAGGAAAAGATGCAAATGGCAAAAAAATTTGCAAACAAACACGAATCTGGTGCAAAGACTGGGAAGTTGGACTTTGCCATGAATCCTGCTTCAAACCCTATCACACTAAACTACATTTCTAAGATATTTTTAGTCAGCCCTTTATATATTCTTAAATTTTGTATATTTTTTATATTATTTAATAAATAGAAGCTAACTGTAATTCAATAGAAATTTATTTTAAAAAGAATTATTTTGGTGAAATCATCTGAAATTAGTTTCTAATGATACTTACAACTCTAAAAATCTAGATAAAAAAATATTTCCTGGAAAGAAAACATGCATTTTTGAATTCTCCAATATATATAGATTTCAAATAGGCAATAAAAAAAATATGTCATTTTTAAAGCGATTTCGGTCTAAAAATTGAGCAGTCAGAGGGTTAAGGAAACAATTCCTTTGGCATCTTTTGCTTAAAAACTAAAAAACAAATTCATATTATTCAAAAATATTACTCAACAAATACAAATCTTTAAAAATATGAATCAAAGTTACAATGAATTGAATCTACAATATATTTTACTATCTGTAGTAAATAGTCCTCACCTGCATGAAAGCAAATTCTTTGATGGCCGCAAGTCTCGATAAATATAGCCAAGATGCAGTATTTCTGTGTTTATGATAATCTCTCTTTTCTTTAATCTTTCGAAAGGATGTCCTACCAAGCCTAAAAAAAGAAGCAATAAATTAATACTATTAAAATTCATAAGATTGTTTAAACAAAATAATTTTTACAATGCCATTAAAATGCTTTTCACACTCGCTAACATTTTAACAGAACCTTACCTGTGAAGTTTTAGAATCATTTCATTGTCATCTTTATCAGCAACTATGAAAATATCTAAAAATATAAATAGGAGGAATATTAATAAAATATAATATTCTATATTCTGACTTAAAAAATCTTCATTCAAATTGCATATTAAAAGATCTTGTATCCCCTACTGAATATCAATATTAATATAACTGTAACATAAATAGAAATTACATTTTAGAGTGCAGTATTCTTTATAATATTTTTAAATGATACAAAAAGTAAATTCTGGGCTTAATTACAGATCAATATCAGCTGCATGCAAGTTTCAGACTCATACAGATAATTAATACTTGTTTTCATAGCATTGTTAGCTATACAATGCAATAAGAAGTTAAATTCTTCAATAACAAAGGATCAAATTTAGAATATAGTTATGGCTATCTCTATACAAATCACTCAAACAAATAAAAAAAAATCCTTTGCACTCATTTCTAGAACTACACTATATTAGCAAAATCTTCTGATAAAAAGAATCGTAGAACTTTTCGTATCATGAGCGATTGGTCCAATCCATTTTTTTGAAATGTTGCAGACCTGATCAGAAATCTCTTTGCAGCCATGACTCCTTTTGATTGTGGTCACTAGATTTTTCCTCTTTTACATTTAATGTTAGTTTAATAGAACTGAACTTCCTAGTGCCCATTCTTGATTACCAGTGGTTGACTTTTTCTCTGATCTTCTTCTAGCATATAATTATTGAAGATACCCAATCTATGATACAGGGTTGTACCGGTTTTTACCATGGGGGTTTAAACCAGTGGTTTTAACTGTCCTGGTTAATATCCATTTTGACCAGTTTTAACCACTGAAATTCATTTTTCAATATATTTAATACTAATTGAACATATGATAAAGGCAATTTACATTTGTTAAAAATGTCATAATATAAATAACACCAGCCAAAAACAAATATAACATCAAGATACAAAAAAAATGTTTATTTTTTTTATACAAGCTGTTTTATATGTCATTTATGTTGAATTCAAAAAACAGTTACAAGTAAAAAGTTTTGTAGCTTTTTCTCTAAATTTAAACAATTTTGCAATTTATTTTGGATGACTCCAAACTTTGAAAAAAGTTTGAAACAATTTTAACTGTAAATTGTCTTGTTATTTGCTTTAATTTTAAAATTTATGCTTTTAACTACAACTTATGTTTTTAACTGTAATTCACGTTTTATTTTATTTTTATATTTTTTACTGCAACTGGATGACATTTTTACAACTGAATATGCATGGTTCATTTTTAACATTCAAACATTCTTATTATACTGTATAAGCACGCTAAATCTCACGAACTTGTGAGTGTTCTATTTTGTTTAATTGCACTACTCTTTTTATTGCTTATTAAAAGTCACTTCTAATAACAAAAGATATATATTTAAATTAAGACCATTTAAAGCTATTTTTAACAGTTCTGACCATTTCTGACCATTTTTGACCACTTTTGGACAGTTTAAACCACTTTTATCCAGTGTCCTGGTCAAAATCAGTTTTGACCGGTCAAAATTACAACCCTGCTATGATTAGACTGAGACTGGAGCTGGACATGGAAATAAGCAACATCATTTGAAGGGTACTTTTCAGTTATATTCTTTTTTTTTTCTTCTTAAAGAGAAGTAAGGAGTTTTATTTGATTTAGGAAGACATTAGAATAATCCCAGATTATACATATTGTAATTATGAACAGAGCCTCAATCTTCCTCTTGTAGCAATCCATCATGACACCCTTTAGCCCAGAATCCATATTCAATTCTCCTCAATTGTAATATGTTAAAGATCACTTCTTTAATGATATTGGGATGTCATCATGACACACATATTCTTAGATCAGGGATGGGCCAACTCCGGCCTGCCGGAAGGTTTTATCTGGCACACGGATAGAATTTTAAGTTGCCGGTCCAAGGCAAATTAAAAGAAATTTATATTTATACTTCATATATCCATCTCCTTTTCTACTTTGCTTAAATATTATAACCTCATGCTCAGAAGATCAGCGGTCTATTTGCTTCTTATATGTGAAGAAGTGTTTTCAACTTTCAACCCTAGAAAGAATCATTTCAGAAGTAGATTGACAGACGAGCCTTCAGCATCGTTCCTTAAAATCACTTCGAACCTCAGTATAAGGAACTTTTAAAAACAAATTCGCAATTTCATTCATCTCATTAACGTATTTAAACCGTTAGGTACTTGTATATTGTTTTTCTTTAATTTTAGAAAAATTTATCTTGGCCCGCCAAACTTATTTTCTTTTGATTTTTAACCCGCAGCAGAAAAAGGTTGTCCATCTCTGCCTTAGATGAATCTTCTAAAATCTCAAGCGTAATAACGAAGAAACACAACAGCCTAATCAAATGTGTTGAACACTGCTGATGTTATAGAAAGTTTACCATGGTTATTGCAACCTATGCACAGGCCCTTCCACCCCTAATGCAGACAAATGTAAAAAGAATAATGTTATTTATGAACAGCAGTCCTATTTTGATTTTAAAATAAAGTAACATAATAACAACACTATTTGTATCGACTGACCTTAAATTTGACAAACAACATAATATTACCATGTTACGCAACAGAAGGTGTTTTTTAGTGTAATTTCTTATTTTGTAAACAATTTTACACTGAAACGTGGAATCAGACTTTGATAGGCTTGCCCTTTTCTAACCCAATTATTTTCAATTCCTGTTTGTATGAATAACACAACTGGAAGAGATGACATTATTTCTTAAAGCTGAATTGAGGTGAAAAAATATACGAATAATTTAACATACAAAACTGAATATTGGGGAAAAATAATAAGCCTTTCATAATCTAAAAATGAAAATCGAAAATAACATTACCTTAATGTAAAACATTAAAGTTGCCTAGAGCCAAAAACAGTAACAAACAGAAGCATTTCTGTGTTCGAGGTGAATGGTTTTGCAACCTTTTCCAGAGACCAACTAATGAAAAAAATGTGGGTCCTGAAGCAAAAAACAGTAAGAAATTTTGGCGAACTTATGTCCTCTTATTACAAATTTGTGTAAAAAACTTGTTATAGTATGTAAATGGGAACTGTGCATTTTAATAGCAAGTGGCAAACCTGAGAATACTTTCAATATGTAATTTTAATGCTTCCCAGAAAAACAAAAACAAAAAAAATATTGTTTGTAAGATTTAAAAAAAAACATACCAGACTCTTTTCCAGTTCCAACTTGATTTCCTACTGAAACAATAACATCTCTTGATGCTAAAGCTCTGAGTGCCAGATAATCGTAGCCAGCATTGGTAAGCCTGTATCCATCGTCTAAAATTGATGTAAAAATTTATCAAATAAGTAAAATGTTTATACATTGAGCAAATTAAATACTTTAAAAGAATTAATATAAACGTTTTAATAAAGGAATTAATATAAAGATTTAACAAGAATTCATATAAAGGAAAGCTATAGAAATCTAACAGTTCTAATAACTGGCATGAAATTGAAGAGAAATACTACCAGTAGTTTAACAAAATGTACTAGCAAATAATGTTACACTATATATATATCATTGTCAAATAATGTATATGCTTCATTTTAGTGAACAATTTAACATGCTCATCTCAAGTAGTATGAAAACATACTTGAATCTACTTTTATTTCTGTTTGATATTCTTGCAATTTTGAAACAATATAATGAATCAAAAGTTTACAGTGATGAAAGTTACAATAATCCAGTTTATTTGGGATGCACCACTTTGTATAGATATTTTTTTTAATAACATGGAGGCACATGCAAATTAAGCATTCCCTTATAAAATGCTTAGTTTTTAATCACTTTTATCATGAGAGCAGTGTATAGACAGTCAACTTTACTCCTTATAAGGAGACAGCAGAAATTGAAAACAAGTAAAACTTTAAGCCGCGTTTGAACTACCACCCTCCCACACGACTAGTGGATGCTGTAACTCAGCTGATGGTTTAAAATTATCATACAATCCTATATAAAAGGCTTATCAAAATTATACGTTTGCTAAAGTTTAAGGATAATATATTATATACACAACTTAAATTATACACAAAAGCCATTAAAATAAGCTCCTAACAGGACTTATTTTTAAACTAAATGTGATGTCAAAATTTTTATAGAATTTATAGATTAGAAACACTATACAATTAAATGCCAATATATGTCTTATAAATTGAAATACTAACATATTCATGCCTAGAAATTCTGTTTCAGCTTTCTGACTTGGTTTTTGGCGACAGCATACTTTCGAGCTAATTTAGTCAGGAAGCAAATATAGTAGAGAATTAAGTTGTACTAAATTATCGTGCAGGGAGATAAACTTACTAACCCTTCAAATGAATTTAAAAGAATTACATAAATATAACAGTCAAAATTAAAGATAGTCAAAATTCTAAATTATAAGAATAAAATCATTTTATTTGCAGTTTTGGTTTTGGATCTTTTACAAGATGTTTGTTGGATTGCTTCCTTCTTCTATGAATTTTGCTGAGGCACGTGGAGAATGTTGCGTCATCTTGTTGCAATACTTTTAATACTAATCGAACATAGTTTACTAGCATATGAAAAAGGTAAGTGACATTTGTTAAATATGTCATACTATAAATAACACCAGCAAAAACAAATATAGCAACATCACAATACAAAAAAATATTTTACTTTTTTTAATACAAGTTGTTTTGTATGCCATTTATGTTGAATTCAAAAAACAGCTACAAGTAACAAGTTTTGTTGTTGTTTCTCAATTGAAACCATTTTGTAATTTATTTTGGATGATTCCAAACTTTGAAAAGAATGGTTCTATAGATGAAGAGCTGGCACAACATTCATTAGATGTATTATAAAATCAACCCATTTTATGTTGATGCCTTTAACCTTCTTCATTGCTGCCTACCAGACATCAGGTTCAATTGTATCTTTTACACTTTCAGAAAAGAAGGAACTGCACTACTATTTTTATTGCTTATTGAAAGTCACTTCTAATTACAAAAGATATTATATATTAAAACTATTTTTAACAATTCTGGCCACTTTTGGATGGTAAAAATCACTTTTATCCAGTGTCCTGGTCCAAAATCAGTTTTGACCGGTCAAAATTACAATCCTGTGTATTGTAAAAACTCAAACATACTCACAATAAAATTGACATTCATTTTCTATTATCAATATATCGCAAAATTAAATTATTTGATGTGTGCACCCCATAATTTCTTGGTACACCTTTAATAGTATACTTTTATTTATTGTGTATGCAGCAACATCAAAATCATTTGCACATTATCTTCAAAAATCAAGAGAAAACTATTCATAAGTAGTTCAGGAATGGTCAAAATGGATATTTAAAGTTTTGGTATTAAAGGTTTCTAGTACATACATACAGATGTAACACTTTAATTGTTCAAACTGCAGTCAGAAATTTCATCTCTGAAATTTATTGTGATTACAATACTTCTTTTTTTTTTCTGTGTGCAAGGAAGTAAAAATATATGTCTTATTTAGATAATTTATTCTAAAATAAGATTATTATTAAGAGACAAATATTAAAATACTTTTTTTTTAATACATTTATACTTACATCGTTTTCCTCTTTCGTAGACTGCTAGTCGGTTTCTTGTGAGTTCCATTAATCTTTTATGGCAACCACCATGCTTCAGATTGGCAATACTAGCAATTAATGGTCCTGGTACCAACTCGTGATTCTTCATCCCCATTTCAATCTTAGAAATTTAAAAAAAAAATAAATCTGACACTGAGCAATGTTTAAAAAATAATTTTAGTAACAATACATAGTTTAAAATCTATTATTAAAATTACAATGTGACCCAAGATAAATTCTAGACATTAACACATTGTATGCGGGACACGTACTAGTACGTTTTCTGACAATTGATACTTGAGCGCAGGATACTACTAGTACATTTCCTGACAATTGATACTTGAGCACGGATCACATACTAGTACGGGTTAGTGTCAGAACATGGTTTGTTGGTGGGTACAAAAATAATGGTATAGACAGGAAAACAAAGCCGAATGTTCTTGTCTACTACATAGATTATGGAAAATTTTTAGACAAATAAAAACTAGTTTTTACATTATTAGTTTTAGGATTGCTCTTTTCATTTTTTTATAATGTAAAAATGTTTATATATAACATAATTCGAAAAAATTAAACTATATGCCACTAATTCTATTTGATTTTTCCTATTTACGATACTATAATAAATGCATCCACTAAAAAATATATTTTTTGTTTACATAAATCTTATGGTTGTTATTTACATATATCTATTTATATATTTGCTTTTATATATTGCAATATGAAATACGAAAAGTTGGTTAAAAATGAAATAATTCGATCTATTGAGATTGAACTGAATAACTAAATTTAAGAGCAAAATGCCCGTTCCCAGTACAATTCCACTGCGAAATGTACCCGCACACAATGTATTAATCTAAGGTATATACACAAAAAGAGCAGGATTAAAAAACTAGGACAAGAACAGTTACAACAAGAAGGGAAAAAATGCTAATTTATCATAATGTCTTTTCTATACAATTAACAAACAAGCTAACTCTTAAATTTATATAAAAATCATGAAACTAAAATATACATTTAAAATTAAAATTTTTGTTTGAAAAAGAAAAGAAAGAAAGAATTTAGCTATGTGACATATTGCACAATCTTACAGGATTTTTTTTTTTTTTCTTATTAAATAAACTGTTTCCCTGCAAAAATTGGAGAGAAGAAACTTAGTCTGAAATTAAAAATGTAATTCAACCTAAAGTTAGTTTATTTTTACTCTCTGTTTCATATCCTAAATTATTTAAAAGAATTTAAAGGATATAAAATATGCAAAAACACTCAACGTCATAATACATCAAAGAGGCTTTGGAAGACCTTTACAAAATTTTCTCCTATTTCTTCTGTATCAGCTTAATTGATTACAGCATCATGCTAAAGATGCTTAAGTCAGGGGCATCGTCCTCCTCTCTCATAGACCAAGTTAGTTTTTAATGTGTTTCTATTTTTATATTGTGTGTATGAACATAGTTGTAATTAAGATTAATTTTAATTTATGGGAATCTGTAAGGAAAGTGTTTTTTAGTTGGGTTTTTACATTTTTGAATTACACAGCTTATTAACATAATAATTGCATTCATATAACTTAATAAATATTTTTTACATTAATCTAATGTGTCAGCATTTCAATCTTTTCTTTACAGACCTAGTTAAACTATAAATCATTAAACTAGTTAATTACCACAAAAAACTATCTATAAAAATACTTATTTTATTTAGGAACAAGATCTAATTACACGGTAAAAATTTTTAAATGAATTCATTAAGAAATTCATGTCATTTTCAAATATGTCTGAATGCTATATAAGCTGATTAAAACTATGTCTTTCTGCAGATTCATGGTATAATTTAACAATATCACATTTAGATAACTTGTAAGACGAATTTCTAAGCTGATCTGGTATATGAATACAGTAATTAGATAACTTGTATTGAGATGTTTTTCCGCAGGATCAACACTAGACTTAATTTTTAGGAAACAAGCAATTTTCAGACAGATTTAATGTTCGACTGCCTAATGTTGTACATATACATCAAGAATAGGAAATTACCAAATTTACATTACTGAAATCAAATAAGATATCACAGAGATCCCATAGTTATATAATTCGAAATATTAAGTACTATTCTTGCTCTTTTTAAAGAGTACATTTATCATACGAATACAATAAACACTTAATATCGTTTTTAGACAAGCGAACTCCAATTATTTGAGAAATGAAAATTTTAATATATTTTTACCGCTGCAAGAGCCCTGAAATCTTCTCGACTGAGATAACGTAAAACAGATACATTCAGTTTCCCCATCTGTAAGATCAATTAATAAAGACAATAACTAATAGAGCATGTGGCACACGATATTACTGTTTGTTGTTATCCATTTAACAGTTAAAGAATTTTGAAACAGTCAAAGTTAAGTATTAATATTTAGAAACAACGGTAGGAAATATCGCAAGATGAAATGATAAAACGTTAGAAAATATTTTATATAATCATAAGACAGATAATAACAGTACAATATGCAAATTATCATTTAAATGTGTTTACTTTCTTTACAGTTTTCTCTCTATTAAGAAATAAGTGGATATAAAGAACATAAAAAATGTTTTTACAGTTATTATTATGTCAATAGCTAAATGAAATTGGAAAAAATAATAAATCAATGAACTCACTAATATGACTGAATGACATTTTTGAAAACTACATTTTTCAAAATATACATTTTAAACTTAACATGGTATTTAAACTGTATATCGTTAATATTCCATCTTAATCTTAATTTCTCTTTCTGCAATGCGATCACAATTTTCTATCGCAACTTCACTGGCAAAAATGCAATAACGTCAACATGTCGAAAACTAAAAGATGTAATAGCTTTTGTTCAAAATAACTAGAAATACTGAAGTTAGTCTTCTTATTGTTTTAAAAAGCTTTTTCTAGATTAAACACATTAGAACTATATGTTTGTTAAATGTGAATGTGGTTAATCGGTTCTAAAGTACTATGATAAAACCAGATCTAAAAATTCTATGAAAATATCTGTAGAACTGAATGTATCGTTATAGATATGAAGCATACTTCATATGAGGTCATCTACTTTATATATAACGAAGATTTTGACCCTCGTTTTAGAAGTAAACAGTCTGTATTCCTTATTTCAAATTAGTTACTGCTGTATAAACTCAAGTTTCAATAGCATTAAACATAAAGTCATCATAAATAAGACACAAATTGTACAGAGACAGCTGTTTGAGCTGAGTCTTCGCTTCTGCTAATTTCAGTGGATTGTAAAAGCAGACTGAGTTTGAGAACTTTGAATATGCTAATATACCAGGTGATCATAAATGAACTTGACCAATTCAGTTGTAACTAATATATGAATTGAATCGAAAATTTGGATATAAATAATTCAAAATATGCACTTAAAAATTAAAAAATGTCTTTTAATGTTCCGCTAGGGAGTGCTTTACAGCCAC
>CM063510.1:177307704-177357704 GCA_032207245.1 Pardosa pseudoannulata | reverse complement strand
CCTCCTAAGGAAAACCGAAAATGAAATTAAGAGCATGGTCTCTAAAGGAATAATTATTCCAGTAGACATGCCAACTGAATGGTGTTCCCCAATGGTTGTTGTACCAAAATGCGATGGTGACGTTAGAATATGTGTAGATTTGACTGAATTAAATAAATGTGTCCTACGAGAATTTCATCCTTTGCCTTCAGTAGAATACTCATTAAATTTACTTACCGGAGCCAAAGTTTTTTCTAAATTGGATGACAATTCAGGGTTTTGGCAAATTCCTCTAGACGAAGAGTCGTCATACCTTACAACATTTATAACACCCTTTGGAAGATATTCTCAAGATTACCGTTTGGAATTTCTTCGGTGCCTGAGCACTTCCAGAAAAGGATGATGCAGCTTTTAGAAAAAACATCGGGTACAATTTGTCATATGGACGAGATTCTAGTTTGGGAAAAGATCAAACTGAACATGATCAGAGACTGATAGCTGTTTTGCATAAACTTAAAGATGCAGGTATCACTTTAAATGAGGCTAAATGTCAATTTTCTGTTAAAAGGATCAAATTCCTGGGGCATGTTATTGATAAAGAAGGAATACATCCAGACGAAGATAAAATAGCTGCAATACAGGGATATCCACCTCCTAAAAATAAAACCGAGTTGAAACAAATGCTAGTGATAATTAAATAGATGCGTGCTAATACTAACTTGCCTGGTCATTTACGCCTCTTAATGCACTGTACTATTCTAAAATAGAACAGAGTAACAACACAATATGTACAAAATATTATGCATAAAAACGATAAGGAATGATTAAAAAACTTGCATTCTCACAAAAATGACGATTTTGCTTCTTCTACTAATATTTATAAATATCATTGATTTATTTCACTTTACAATATTGAGTAATTTGTTTTGTTACAGTGTTTTCTGACATAAAGGGCCGTAATATATGATAATTACATGAAATAATATTAAAAAGTCTTAAACCTCACTGAACAGTAGTCGTGCAATTATTTTATATATATTTTAAATCACGATGTGGAAACGACACCGTTTAAGGGTAATCGAAATCTGGGACGTTCTAGGGCCTTACTCTGGGAGTTGCGGTTCGTACCGAACGTTCGTTGTGACGTCACCTTGACGTCAGCTTGCGAAAATTTTGAGAGCAAACGATATTTCGGTACTCTGGGGGTTACATGCAGAAATTTACCGAAACCTAAACTATCGGTAACTTTCCGTATGTAACCCCCAGAGTACCGAAATATCGTTTGCTGTTAAAATTTCCGCAATCTGACGTCAAGGTGACGTCACAACGAACGTTCGGTACGAACCGCAACTCCCAGAGTAAGGCCCCTAGTGTTAACTGACACACTAACTGAAAAAGGTTCACCATTCCTGTTCTACGGTGTGGTGTATTAACTGATAACCATGACGGTAGATCGCGCACGCGGGATGTTCAAACTAGAAGAACTGAAAAATGTGATGTACATTGGTTGTTCGTTTTTGGAGCAGTTATGTAAATGATGAGTGTGTTACATATTATATAAATGTTTTGTGATGTATTCCCTGCCTGATCTCTTAAATTACCCACACTCTGCACAAATAGTAAACAAACACAACATACGGAGCAATGTTGGCCTCTTTATGGTATCCCCATAACAAGATGCCCAACCAACCTGCTGATTAAGTTGGGTTTACCAGACCTAGTATTGGCAGCAAAATTATTTTCTGTCACTGTAGAGTTGACGGTCGACCTAATACAAGGAAGGCGAACTTTTTTCGATTAATATGTCAGTCAAATTACACACAATTTTTTATTTTCAGGTGTCCACTTGTTAATTTCTTTTATAAATCATCTTTAAACCCCTATAATCTACATAAAATATTTCAATAAATACGAAGTGAGAATTCGTGTTTTAATATACAGGTTTTAAACGGCATTTCATTAAAAATTCAGTTTTTGTATGGCATAGAAGCCTTTTTCCTTGTCGCTTTTATAGACTGTTATGTTTAGAAAATCAAATCGTCGGAATCAATAAAGGAGACGAAATAGGAGCTCTCATTTTTCAAAATCATTCTCACATAATTCAAAATATCAGTTTCAGTTGCATCTGGGGGCCCTGTCACCTAATAATTTTAAGAATATGATTTATTACACAACAGTTTTAGGAATGTGATTTTATTGCACGAAAATAACAAATTGCCAACAAATTCATATTAAATATTAATAAGAAATATGAATAAGAAAATTATTATGAAAATCAACGTAGGAGTAAAATGATAAACACTCGTATTTAATATTGTGATGATAAAAATGTAAATATAGATAAACATAATACAACAAATAACATATGTAATACGTACACATAAAAATCTCATATCTATTGTAAATTGTACCCCGATATTGTTTGGTTGCTTGTAGATTCCTGTATTAAGATTTGCTAATGATACAATCAAACATTTCTTTGGTGTAATCAAAATTTCTTATTGTGTATATATATATATATATATATATATATATATATATATATATATATATATATATATTATATACAGTATAATTTATTCTTGGGGGCCCCTGTAAAACGTGGGATTAATAGGCAATAGCCTACTTCATCTAATGGGTCACTGATTTTGAGCACTTGTTCTTAAGAACATCGTTTTTGCTTTGTGATAATTTGCTACGCCAATTATTACTTTTGTCATCACATGATGCGCCCTCTGTTGGTAATTTTGGAACTAGTTTTGTACTTAAAATAAAATCCCATCTCATTCTAAGCATGTGTGTCAATTTTTAACTCTCTATCTGAATTATTCTGTGAATTATTACTTTTTTCAAATATGTACTCATTTTCTGATCACTCGATATATATATATATATATATATATATATATATATATATATATATATATATATATATATATATATATATATATATATAATGCATCAAACATTTCTTTAAATTTTGTAATAATATTAATATCCCAAACGGAATCATAGCTCATTTAACTGTACTATCATTGTCGTCAAAAAATATTATCAAGTATCTTATTAACCTAACAATAGTTTTTCATCTTAATTACTCTCTATCATTAAAATGAATTTTTAAAAGCTCTGCTGATATTTCAAGATTTATTACTGTTTTTTATTTTAAAAATAATAAGGCGATTTCACGCAGTAGGGCATATTCTCAAATTTTGACATTTCTGGCTTTAGTTTCAAGCGAAAGGACAGTTTATTGTTTGACTATTGACTGTTGTAAACATGAAGATGAATGGGAATGGCATTATAGTAGTTCGTGACGTTGCGACAAATTGCGTTATATGTTCATTGAATTATAAATCGGAATCTGCATTTAACTGCTTTTGTATGTGTAGATTTTTATTGCATACTTTATAGAGCAATTTCTCACAACGTCACAAACTACTATAATGCCCTTCACATTCGTGTTTACAATAGCCAATAGACAGACAATAAACTGCCCTTCCGTTTGAAACTAAAGCCAGAATTGTCTAAGTTGAGATGTGTCCTGCTGCGTGAAATCGCCTTATGCTATATTATCCATGCAAAAAAGGAACCATCCTACCTCAAACAACATGGGGATTAATGAACCTCATGTGATCTTTTAAAGCGTCCTATTCATTTCACATCTCTATAGTTTAGGACAATGGTTCGTAAACAGTGGATGTGTATCACGAAAATAGTTTTTATGTGTCGTCAAATTTTAAGAAATTTATTTGGCTATAAAAAGGTTTTTAAACAACAGGTACTAGTACAGGATACTAGGCTTTTTAACAAGTAGTATCAAGTACCAGTAAATGGTGAAAAAATTATAATGGTTATTAAAAATGGTTATATTATTATTTTCTGCCTAGTGATCGGACCAAAGTTTTACAGAAAGGGAAGAGACGGAAAGAAATATAGTTCTTGGACCCCTTTTCTAGAAATGTCTTTCGTTTAGCGATGACATTCCGATTAGCGATTGAAATATTCTACTGAATGAGCTTGAATGGCAGTTTCGAAATTAAGAAATGAAGTGAATTGATCACAATTTAGGCTTGCTTTGTTGGCAAATTTATTTAATTTTATAAGCCTAACGAGAGCATTTTTTTCGTATATCGCTGTATTCTTCATTAATTTTTAAGTTTTAAAATTATTATTTATAGCTTTTTCGAGTGGTTTCTATCCATTTAATTTTGCGACAAAGCTGAAGCCATTAAAATTTCCCGCGTTAAGCGGGATGACGTCATTTGATAATGGCTGACTTCTAGATTGTTCCTTAAGTTGGCGTACAATGTTGTTTCTTTACTTTTATTTTTCATATTCACTTATTTCAAGAATTACGTAGTAGTTAACTTATGAAGATTCTTTGAGGTAAACAGTAGAATTTCAAAGGTAAATAAAAGCTTAGTTTATGAGTATAAGTAGGCTTAACTATTATGCCTAAATATGTATACTGTATAACAGTAGTAATGATCTGAAAACTCGATATTTTTGTTTAGTGCGTTATACATTTATTATTGTTATTTTAGGAACTCAGGTTGTTATTGGAGGTGTTTGGAATTGTAAATGTATCGACTTTTGTGTAAATATTGCTGCTGATTCATTAATCCTTTGTTCCAATCATTGCTGACGCCATGCTTGATGCAGATTTCGGTAATAGAAATTCAGCGATCGATAAAATAGCTTTTAATCTAACACATCATTTTATTTTCTCTTTTTCAATATGAATCTTAATTTTTTTTTGTGAAATATGCTTTTATTCTATGGTGCAACCATCTGTTATAAAAATGCTTTTTTCTTTATGTATATATAATTGTATTATATTTCTATGCATTTAATAATACTTGACAAAGCGTGCAGCTATTTCACTTTGTTCTGCCGTTTTGTGTATTTCATCGCTTTTGGTTTCTGTCATATGCTAGTCTAATTCCATAATTTTATTATTTGTAGTTGGCGCTTTAAACTCGTTAATATATCGCACCCTTCCAAAAATGGATCATAATTAAATATCCCAACATACTGAAAACATGACCAAATGTTTTTACCTCGCCGTATTGCCGATTAGAGGGATTTAATATAATAAACAAACACTATTACGTTAGATAACTTACGTTAGTTAATGTTTCATTTATCCATTTCATGCAAATTCTTTAAAATTGTTGTACTGTAGTTTACTAGATTGTTACTGTGTATAGAAACTGAAAAAATTTCCAGCACATTACAGCAAATTGTTTACTTAATGTAATAAATTGGTTGCTTAACTTACGTATGTATTAATCTAATGCAGCATATCCTCCTGAATTATGCAATTTAAATTTTCAAAATGAGTAAAAATGATGAAATGTTAGTTAAATAATTGTAACATTAGTAATGGATTGATGCTTTTGAGCGATACTAGTTTCATGCATTCATTTTTATCACTGTGCAATATTTTATTCTCAAAATGTATTGATGTGGTTAACTGGATAAAAAAGAAAATCAATATATGTTACTTCTTGCTTTAAAAGCAGTAAAATGACAAATGTTCTAGAAAATAAGCGGAATTGTGCAGAAGCTTATGTTTCACGAAGTTTTTATTTTTTTTTATTGCACATTTGATCAAAATGTTGATTTTTTATAAAAATTAGAATAACACAAGCAAACTCTGGATGCAGGTTAATAAAAATAATACATCTATTTTTAGGCTTTAGTCATGTAAATGTAATTACATTTTATTGACATATATATATATATATATATATATATATATATATATCCACTTAAATGCAGCCATTTAAATGTAAAACATTTTCATAGTCTCTTAAATGATCTGACTTATCAGATACCATTTTGTTTTATTATATTTCCTTCTTTTTATTTTTTTCAAGTACTACCATGAATATGCTGTAATCTGCAACTGTCTTTGTATATAATCGTTGATAGATAAGTCAAAACATTATGCTGTATGGTGACCTAGCCGATATTGTGTTCCCTTTCGTGTTCAAAGATTTTAGTAAACTGCTCGCATTGTTTGCAGCTATATCGGATCTTAAGTAGCTGGTTCTGATCTCTAAGTAGCCGTAGTACAGAAATAATATTGAACAAATCAAACTGGAGTAGGAATTGCAGATACATTTAATGTAAGAACCTAATTTGCCAGTTTCATGACATTTGTCGTTTTCATAATTTTTATAAAATATCTTTCACTTAAAATTATTAAAATTGTTACTTCAAACACCTATATTAGTAAATTTATTTAGATATGTAAGTTTACACTGACTGTAGTAGGGTTGGTCATTTTGCCGAGAAAATGGTATTTTTGCCAGGACAGTGGCAAAAACTGGTAAAAACCGGCAAAATCTAGAAAAATTGGCTGGATTTTAAAAATGTACAATATAATTAATAATTAATAAATAACAAAATAATAAATGATTTTGTACATAATACAATTGAGACTTAAATCGGAATATTAATTAGGTATTTCATTAGTATTAATTTGACAATTTAAACACTTTAAAATATTTTTCATTGATGTTAGCAATGAAAATACAGTATTCTATTTTGTTAATAAATTTATAGGATGGAGGCATGGGATAAAAAATGTTTTCTTTATTTATCATGTCTTTAATTATAATGTGTAAGATATATATGTATAAGATATATATTATATAAGTACTAAAAACATTTCAACCTACAGTTTGTAGGGGAAATAAGCTAATAATGACATTAAAAACATTCAAAATCAATCTTCGTTTTATCTTTTTTTTTTTTGTATCTGTAGGTAGTATACGATTACTGTTTCAATAATGCATTAAATATTCTATGTTAAAGAAAAACATATGTATCTTTAAAGTTAAAATTAGTAAAAGTTAAATTAGTTACATCCCCGTCAATAAAACATATCCATTTTTGCCACTTAACAAAAATGGCAAAAATGTATTTTTGCCAGGATGGTTTTTACCAGTTTTTTTCCACCTTTGGCAAAAATATGCCAACCCTAGACTGTAGTCTGGAAGGAGTGCAATATTTCAATTTTATCAGTAGACAGATTTTCATAAATGAATGTACAGTAAATTTTTATTAGAATGGAGGGTGGCGCCATCATGGGGTTTGTTCAAAAGTGGTGAAAGTAGTAATAAAATATGACTAAGACAACTTTGTGTAAGAAACACAGTAATAAATTGACTCTAGCTGGTTTGATAATCATTTTATTGTAGTATTCCATTGAAGCAATGACTGCTCAAAAGTTGTCATTACTTAAAAGTCCTGTCTAGGACACCCCTAGTGAACCAGAAATCGTTTTGTCATTCTCGCACCCCTTAAACATTCATATATAAGTAAAAAACTTATTTCTTCTGTTCTCTTAGTATCACTAAAATGATAAAGTAACTGTACCAAATCTTCACTATAATAGGTGTAGAAAAACAAGGAGAAAAATAACATTGATTTCATTGAAATAAATTTTGGACCCAAATGAATCGCTCACAGTGGGGGAAAATAATGCGGAAATGATAAATTGAGGTTCCAGTCAGTGTGTGTATAAATACATGTATATATAACACACACACTCTCTCTCGCACATACAGATTAAAAATATAAATGTTGCAATAATGTTTGGGTTGTGACAGTTTATATTAAGTGCTTTAAATTAGTGACGAGTGTTTGAGAGTAGGTCTCTGGTGAGAAATCTAGTCTAGTAGAGAAAATATTTTTTTGACCTGTGCAGCTAGTTTAAGGAATGATTAAAACATTAGTTTTTTTTTATGGGAATAGTCACATTCAAATGTTGCATGTCATTTTGTGACTGTTAAAGCATAAACTTAATTGCCTATAGAGTTTAATGTAATATGGAGGGGGGAAAATCCTAAGTGTATAGTCATAGTTTTGCTCTTTATATATTAGCAATTATTGAATAATCTGTAAAATATAATGGAAGCAAAAGACAGGTTGGACTTTTTACTTATTAGACTACATTTCTCACCAGGTACTTCTCCTTCAACCAGGGTTGGCATGATTTAAATCAGGGGATTTTTTTAAAAAAATCATTGATTTAAATAATTTTTTTTTCACTTCTTTTAAAATCTACATTCAAAAGACAGGAGAATTGGGAATCAGTCAGCACAGAAATACTAATAAGTAAATAAGTGTCAATAGATAGTATGTTTTCTAAGAATTTAGGGGTTGTTATCAGAAGTATGTAGTAGGGGTAGGTACAATGACTAGTTGAATTCATTTTATGTAATGGGGGGTAAAGAGAATATTACAGAACTGGAAATCCAGTTTGTCTACCAAATGACAACAGCCTTCACATTATCTGCTAGAATGGAAAGACAGTGTTCTTCTTTTGGTATTGTTCATTCTAGCCTTCGTAACCATTTAGGAGTGCATACGACATCAAAACTAGTGTTTTTATTGAAACAGTTAAATCCATCATTCAATGCTTAAAAAATATTCAAATAATTGTGAATTTTTTTTAAATAAATAGTTTGCATTAAATGAATATTTAATTTGTTCTTTAAATTGACATCTTATTTATTTTTCACCATCCAATAACAAAATAATGAAATGTATTTAGATTAAAATTTATGTATTTAATTTTAGGTAATCAGTATGTAGATTATACTAGATAGATAAGTTGTTACTTATAACAAACTATTCCATGTATATTGCAAAAAATATAAAAACACAACAATAATTAAAATAAGAATTCAGAAAAAAATCAAATAAATCTGATTTTTTTGATTTAAAAAAAAAATAATTTTTTTCCAACTCTGCCTTCAGCACTAGTCACTAATCAGTTTAAAGCACTTATTGTCACAACCTGTAAAGTATCATGACCTAAATGATTTAATCCCAAATTACATTTACAGATAAAAAAAATTGTAGGTATAATCATAACCATGCTAAAATCCCTGAGTTTTTTAACGGGAATAAGTAGGGAAAGTAAAGGATTCCATCAACTGTGTGAGATTAATTATCAATAAATTTTATATTACTGTGGTTGCGTATATATTTTAACCTTTATTTAATTTAAATCTTTCAATTATATTCCTCTTCCAGTTTGACATGTTTTCTAGTATGTTTCTGGGATATATATTTGTAATTCTTTTGCAATAATGAAAAGGCAGCAATATCATTCTGAATAATATATTTTAAAAATTTGATCATATTTATATGCTTTTTACTTAAAATTGGGAAAATTACAATGTAGAGGATCATATTTTTGGAAGATATCTTCCCTAATGTTTTAAAAGGCACATAACATTTTATTAAAATATGAAATTATATACTATGCTATCTAAACATGTATGTATGTGGGAGAGAAAGTATATTGTGTTATATCAATATTATAAAGTTCTTAATCTATAATGAGTTCCAAACTTTTATTAAGTCAATTTTGTGTAACTTTTCATCTTTTGCTAATTATTACACTTTTTCTGAGGATATTATTTGAAACGTAAATGTGAAAGGTTGAATCACAAGCTATCAAATTCATATTTAAAATTATATTTTCAGATGTAGATATGTACAAACATTCATACACACACATGTATGTTTATGACAATGACATTTTTAAAAATGGGGTAGAATTTTATAAGCATATCTTTATAGATTGTGAAATTATTCTTTAGTTCTGAATCATGAAATTGCCGAGTGCCAATTTTTACTATGCTTTATCATTTTCAAGTGTTTGGTAAAGATAGTAGCCTTTACGTGTTACCTTAATTCTAAACTGGCAAAATATTATCTTTCCATTCTACTTTATTTTTGTTTTAATTGAAGTGTATTATTGAATGTTTTTAAGAAATGCATAATAGTTCTTAGTAATGGTTAGTTTATCTTTAATAGAGGAGGATGTTCCATAGTAATTCAGTCTTTTTCGGTATTTTTATTTTGTGAATGATAAATAGTGTCCTAGAAACAAATGAAATTGCTCATAATAATACACTAAAGTTTTTTAATGTGTATGTAGGATTTATTTTCAGTTTGTTAATCTTTATTTCTTTGATTAGCAATCTGATAAAATTTCTGCACCTCCCGATTTTTTCACCCACTATACTTAAGTTTAATGAACGTCGAAGTACACTTTCATTACACAATTTTCATAATGCAGGTGAGCCTGAAAGGAGCAGTCATTAATACAATATATATTTAGTAGGTACAAGATAAATATTTATGACAGGATGTCCTACATTTTTAATTATATACCTTAACAGATAATCAATATGTTATATGATTTTAGTTATGCCTTAAGTATTAATATTCAAACCTCCTTTCAAAAGATTCTTGGATTGAAATACTATTTAAAATATTTTCATTGCATTGAGTAATTTTAGTACTTTTTATGAGTAATAAAGGTTATGTTCCTTATTTGTCGAGGTAAATTAAGTTTCAGGAGAAATATTTAGAAAATTGATCTATGTTACAAAAATTGCAAACTATAGACTCCTTTTTAAATTTGAATATCTAAAAATATAAAAGAACTTTTATCTTAGTTGGGCAGATTAAACACATTTATTTAAAAAATAAATATAAAATTTGTCTACATGTTTTTTTGATAAAGGTTGAATAGCCACACATCAGGCACATAGTCAGGGTACCTTATGATTATGAAAAATATTGAGTACTTTTCAAAATTCTGCATAAATTAGGAGTTTTCCAAAATTTTATGAACTGCGGGAGAGTTTTTCAATTTCCAAATTTTTGATCTCCGTAAGATAGGAATTTTGAATATTTCAAATTGTAAAAATAAGTTTTGAATTATTGTAAAAGGCAATTCTCAATAATCTCTCAATATTTGTTTTAACATAATGTATTTTTATTTTAATATTAATTATATACAATGTTATTTAAACATTAAATATATAAATATCAGTCTAATATTCATTATGTATGTTGCATTTTATTTTTTTTCATCCTAATTCAAGTTTAAGAAAAGCATTTATCTCTTTTTAGTTGCACATACATGCTGATTTTCACTATTTGAATTCAAAATTGCCACTGTGTAATGTACTCACTGCACATGGAAAACCCTTGAGATTGGGATTTGACTACTCTAATTGTAAAAAATGAAGTGATTAGATACTTGTAGATGGAAAAATTATGTCAGCATATACCTAGAATTTTACATATAAAGCTGGGGTTCCTGTTTATGTCATTACATAAGAACAGTCTCTGCCTAATCAAAATTTGAGCACATGCAACATTTTGGAGAATTTTGGGAAAGTATAGGGTATTTTTCTCATTATTTAGTAGCCTCATGTTGAAATATATAGTTATAAAACTTAAATGTCTTAGAATAAGAAAATAAATTCTCAGTTCTGATGTTTAAATTAACATAAAATTCTGTAAAGTAGGTTGTAGTAAATATTTATGACAAAAGGCCCTCATTTAATGGTATATTATTTAAGTATTTTTGACATCCTGCTAATTCTTAATCCTCTTATTTTGAATCTCCCTATAAAATTAACAATATTTTTTTATAATTTCATGTGACAGTTTTGAGTCATGCAGATCACAACATAGCCTTTTCTCCCCTATAAATTTTTAACTTTATATCAGTTTTAGAATGTTTCATTTGTTTGTAATGCATTTTATATTAAGAAATCGGCCGATATTTACAAAGTTTTTAACTAGAAATTCTTTTATATATGCAGCATGGTACTGGTTTTATTCATTGGGAATTTTTTTTTTCTCTTAAGAAGTATTGAGAAAAACATTCCCAATGAATAAAATCATTGCTCCGATAAGTAGTTCGATTCGAGTGAATAGTAAAGACTGAATTTTTATGTAATACTTCTATTTTTATTTGTAATTGTATACTAAAAAAGTAGCTGCAAGAGGGAAATATTTTTTTCTGAATAAGTTTTATTTAACAATAATGTGTTTGAATAACTTTTTATGGCTGATTAAATGCTTAGTTAACTTTTGCAGCTACTCTAAAAATTTAATTCTGCTCACAGTAGAAGTGCAAACTTAATGTAAGTTTTGTATGTTTTGTGTTCGTAATTGCATGCCTAAGTTTAGTTATTTTGGAGCTGCTTGCTTGCTTGTCAAATTTCCTTTAGTTGAATATAATTTGTGTGCAAAGAAGCAAGCTCAAAGCATGTGCAGTATTCTGTTTTACATCCTTAAGCCTGAATGAATAATATTTAAGATTTTTGATATGAAGCATGCTTATTTTCTTTTTTCCCAATATGAAATGATTATTCACTTTTGTTACTTTTTTGTTCCTATTTAATGATTGACCCACCCTGACACAGGGGTACTTATGTACCATCACGTGGAAAACCCTGTTTTAGAACAATTCTCCCCAATGACAGGAGTTGAGTCTTGGAACATATTGGCATCAGAAGATTTCGCATGTAAGTTAATTCTTCTTCAGGCATTTTGCTTGTCTTTGGAAAGCTTAACATTATTATTTTTTAACTCTTCTACAGAAATTGTATGTATGAAAATGTATTTTATAAATTTTTTTTGCATATGTACAATTCTATTTCAGCATTTTAATTTGTCATGGGCAATCAGAGTTCGTAACTCTTAATTTTTTATAAACAATCATTTGCTTACCAATAATAAAAATCCCTTTTCTGTTCCACTTCAGCTGTGTTTGTTATGCATATTAAGTTTTCCTTTCATGTGTATTTGCATGTATCTTTAAGTTATGCATGTTACTCGGTGCACTTTTTTGTAGCATGTTCCATTCTTATTGTTGCCTAGTTCTGCAGTCCATATTTCTTTTGTGTGTCATATTGTGCAGAATTAAGAATTTAAATCTTTGGTGATTAGCAGTACTATAATTAGTATTTATGTTTAAATCATCTAAGATTAAAATGAAGCTATTTAAAGTATTCTCATTTTAAAAAGTAGATGGTGATTTATATATCAGTACATGGGATCGAATAATGATTGGGAAAGGTAATATTAAGTTATTGCATTTATTTTGTGGATAGCTTTTTTATAATCTCTCTAAATTGCATAATTTCTCTCTTTTTGGTGTTAGGTTGTCTTGTGCCTTATTAATATTTCTCTTAACAGCATTATATCCTTTTTATATATCCTTATCACGTCTTTTTTTCTGACTATTTTGCACTTTTTCATTGTCTTTCTTTCTGATTTTTATTTTGTATTTTTTTTACATCTACTTAAAAAACATAGAATTTTGTTATATGTCAAAACCATTATTATAACAAAATTTTCATTATGAATGAGTGGTTGGTTCTTATCTTAGACGGGGTTCCCATGGTCCTTAAAAGTCTTTAAGATCTCCTTAATTTTAGCTTTCATTTTTAAGGGCTCTTAAAACTACTTAATTTTTGTCAAATGTCCTTAAAAATTCTTTAATTTTTAAATTAGAATGCAATCAATTTCTTCATTGGCTTTTCTTCACTTCTTATCAGTTTTAGGCCGAACGATGGCCGATTGGTTAGAGTGCTGACCTTCGGTACCAGAGTTTGTGGGTTCAAATCCCACAGCGGCATGGATGTTCGTAGCCACTCGGAATCGGCTTTAAGCTGTAGGTCCCGGTCTCATTAGCACTCGAGTTGCAAAAAGTAGACCGTAGCACTCCAAACCAAACCTATCAGTTTTAGCCGTATTCTCCTAATTTTTTATTTTTGTAAGTTTGGAGTTATATTTGCCCAAAACCGGTTCTAAGAACGCCAGTACGGGTGATAAGTACTGTTCAAAGAATATATATATTAAAAATATTTAAAATATTTGTTAATGTTCATAACATTCTTTTACATTTTCTAGACAAAAGTGCAGTATTAATAATAAAGAAAATCTTCAAATACATATGTTTTTAGTATATTACTGTAGTAATTCAGAATTCCTTTCCTTGATATTCTTAAAAAATTATGAAAGTACTTTTAGTTTATTAGTACTTTTTATGGTCACAAGCTAGAAAACTTATTTGACAAATAATCTTTCGCATACTGAAAAGGTTTAAAGAATAAAGTCAGCTGCCCTTTCCTAATAGCTAACGATTTTAATTAAACGAAGCATGGAGGGGGGGCTTGGGGTGCAGCTATTTCAGTTACTTATGGAAGTTTAATTTTCCTTGCATTGAATGTGATAGAAAAGTCTGAAACTTTCTTCTTTCCCAGGCAACGTCGGGTATAATCAGCCAGTATGTATATATATATATATATATATCAATCAAAGTCATTTTCAAACCTGAGAAAGTGCTGTTTATAATGTATTTTATTTATGTAACTTATGTTTAGTTTGATCACTAAGAATTTTTTTCAAAATTAGTTTTTGAAAAAAATTTTGATTTATCTTATATTAATTTTTAGGCATTTTTAAAAACTTAATTCTGAAATATTGTAGGACATTTAATGAACATGTCTTGTCGGGTTCATAATCCTTAAAATAGGTTCCTCAGGAAATAGGGTTTATGTCGTTATGCTGTGTATTTCAAGTAGGTCCTTATAAAAGTTACTTTGGTCCTTAGAAAGACCATAAAAAGTCCTTAATTTTTGTTCTGGAAAAAGAGTGGGAACTCTGTTAGACCCAGGAAAAGAAAGGGTTGTGGATGTACTCGTCATTGCCCTGTGTGCATGACAGGGGATAGACTCATGTTGAAACCATTTTGAGGAAAATCATTTCTCCTCTGCAGATTTGGTTTTATATGGATACCAAATTCACATTAGTGTAGCAACGAGGGAAATCCATCACATTGTTCAGTTATATTTAAACATATAACCAAATATTATAATTTTTTTTAAGCAGTGCCTTTAAAAACTTTGATTAATGCTTGTCCAGTTTTAAACTTTTAACTTTCTATTTATTTAAAATTGATTTTGTTTATCGATGTTGCTACTAATATTAATCTTATATATATATATGTATATAATATAAACACAATGCAATCTATATACGTTGAAAGCTGAGTGTCAAAATAGTTGTACTTTTTGCATGTAATGATTGGTGCATGGTAATCTCATTATTTGTGTCATGTCATCAATTAGATTCAGCTAAATTTTTGCTAATACTTGTATATGCATGTACGGGAAATTTTTACTAAAAAGTTGCTACTTATTAATATACACATATTTAATATAATGTACAAGATTGCTAACTGATTATCCTTCTGTTTTAAAGGTATCGGAGTTTATTTTTAATCTTACTCTCTATTTCTCTGAATTGTTATATGCCTGTGAGTTATGATTTAAAACTGAATTCATGCCACAGATATAATCAGCTCTTATGTGTAGTATATTTCTCATTTTGTAATCTCTATTTAATGTCATTCATTTGTTCAAGGTTTTTTTTTTAAAAAGAACAATTAATAATTTTTTAGTAAGTCAAGAATTATGCCAGTGAAATGTCTTGTATAATTTCTTCATAAAATTCCACTTACATTTATTAATGTGCATAATTTTCATATATATGTAAATACCTTGTGCTCTAATATGACTTTTGAAAAGGGAAATTATATAAACATCCTTTACATTTCCAGAATTATGATGCAATTTTATTTATTTTCTAGTTGTGATGGGACCATTCACCTTTAACTATATTTTAAATGCATATACTTTGATAGAAACATTTATGAGAGTTAAAGAAAAATATGAATTAATATGCTAGTTTAAAAATCAGTATACAACTTTTTGTTGATTTTTTTTAACCTTTCAAAATTTACTAAGTATTTCCTTTTAAAAATTACTAAATTAATTTAAAAATGACTATTAGACATGTTTCCATAACATAAAAAATGCAGTAAGGAAAAAAAAAATAGCCTTTTCTTTGAAGAAGTTTTGTTTGACAGTGAAACCGATAAATAAGTATTTTTCTTCTCAAATGGATCAATTTGAAAAAACTGAAGCAAAAAACTTTATAATCAAATGTAATGTCATTTCTATTTTCTATTTGGATATAGATTACTTTAAAAATTAAAATGTTTTCGAGACCAAGAGTCCTACGGTGCAGGTTTTTTCAGTTTTTTAAAGAATGTTTCTATTATTTCAGAAAAAATGTCAAGGGTGTATATATATATATATAATTTCACACACATGCATATAATTGCTGAAGGCTAGACATTTTACTAATTGATGTACAAGATAAAATTATAAATTTTATAAAGTAAAATATATAATTTTGGATCACTAATCAAATTCTAGAGTACTTTCAGAGCTTCTGTAATGTTTCACTTTCATAAGAGGTTTTGACTTTTAAACTTAATTTTAAAAATATCAAATAAATTTGTTACATTAATTATTTAATTTACATGATTTTTACTTGTAATAAAACAATCTTATGTGATAGTACCTGAGCCAGTTATTTTCATTCTGTATGTTCTGTATAAAGTAGGGCAGACATTCCGAAAAATATATCAACAGCATTCGTTTGGTTGGGTTTGGAGCATTACAGTGCACTCGTTTGCAACACAAGGGCTATTGAGACTGTTACCTACTACTTAAAGCGAATTCTGAATATCTATGCCCCAGTGGGATTCAAACCTGGGACAGAAGATCGGCACCTTAACCATTCATTTTTCAGTAACAAGAATTTAATTTATAACTGTATGAAGAAAATTACTTAAATGCTTTACCTTTAATAAAATTGAGTACTTATCCAACCCTACACTTGAAATTATGGAGTTTTTACAAAGTGGGGGATTCAGTACCTTTCAGTTCCATAGGGAGGTGAATCACTGGTCTAAAGCATTGAGAGATTTAATTTATAATTCAAAAGGAAAAATGTAATTTAAAATACATATTTTTTCCATTTTTAAGATAGTGTAAATTTAGAATCTTTAAGTGACCAAAGCTTCATCCAAAAGATATATAATAGATTTATAATAGATTTTGCATTGGTACTGACTTCTAGGGCACACAAAAATAATAAAGAGTAAACAGGAATAAAATTATAATAAATAGTAATATAAAGGGGCATTGTATGGTTTCATATTGAATGTAACCTTTTTCTATTTTTGTTTTAGATCAATTTATTTTTAATATTCATTATGTATGTTAAATTTATTTAGATATTTTTTCACCCTAACTTAAGTTTAAGGAAAACGTTTTATCCTTTTTAGTTGCATCATTCATATATGATGATTTTATCTGAATGAGAAGTTAGAACTGCAATATATCCACTGCACACGGAATAAAGATGCACTTTTGATTTATGGGAATTTGACTATTCTAATAGCAAAAGTGGTGAAATCCTTAATATACCTAAATATATATACTTAAAATTACACTTATTTACTTATATAAATGCAAAAAATGACTAGCCCCACATCGACAGGGATGCAGCCTCCACTGGATTAATGTTAGTTTATTTTCAATAAATGTTAAATGACTCAGGTGTTAGGTAATTTTGGAGAAATAATCAAGATATGTTTTTTTTTTTTCTCTTTTTTCTGTGGATTTTGTGATCATACAGGGTTTCGACAGTACTTAAATTAAAGAACTCCTTAAGAACTTCTTAATTTTAGCTTTAATTTTTAAGGGCCTTTAAAACTCCTTAATTTTTTGTCAAAGGTCCTTAAAAACTCCTTAATTTTTAAATTGGAATGTGATCAATTTCTCTATCAACTTGATCCACTGTCGTCATCTGATTTCCTATCAGTTTTCTTTTGGGACAGTTTTTTTTAGTTAATTATTTGACAAATAAATAATCTTTCGCATACTGAAAAGGTTTAAAGTATAAAGTCAGCTGCCCTTTCCTTATAGCTAACAGTCATACAGATTTTAATGAAACAAAGCATGGAAGGTGAGGGGTTTGTAGATAATTCAGTTACTTATGGAAGTTTAATTTTTCTTGCATTGAATGTAATAGAAAAGTCTAAAACTTTCTTCTTTCCCATTGAACGTCGGGTATAATCAGTATAAACATACATATATCAGAGACATTTTTAAACCCTCAGAAAGTACTGTTTATTATGTTGTTTTTATGCACAATTTATTTCTAGTTTGATCACTCAAAAAGTACATTTTTCAAAATTAGTTTTTGTCAAATAGATCTTATTACTAATTGTTAGGCATTTTTAAAAACTTAATTCTGAAATATTGTAGGGCATTTATTGAACTTTCTTTGTCTGGATCATAATCGTTAAAATAGGTTCCTCAGGAGATAGGGTTTATGTTGTTTTGCCGTATATTTCAAGTAGTTCCGTATAAAATGCTACTTTAGTCCTTAGAAAGTCCTTAAAAAGTCCTTAATTTTCATTCTAGAAAAACAGTGGGAACACTGCCGTCATGTTGAATTTTAGTGAATGTAAAATCTAATTTAAACTACCAGTTCTCCTTCTCCTCTAAAAAAATGCATTTTACTGAAAAATAGTTTTTCTCTTTTAAGAGAAGTTGCCGTGAGAATTCTTTTTTATCAGAATGTGTTAGTATTTTATTAAAAATCCTCTCCTTTTTTTTTTTCCCTGTGAGGTTGAGATTATTTGCAGTCTTATGAATTGGAAAAAGGAAGCCCTAAAGTAAATGAAGAAATTAAAGTGTACCTATTATACTTTCTCTTCTATGTTGGTATTTTATTGTCAAGATATTTACTTGTGTATTACTAGGGATATTTATTTATATTATTTTATTTATTTATTTATTTATTTATTTTTTTTGGGGGGGGAGTTAATTTTAAAATTTTAAAGCTATTTTATACCTAGATTTGTTTAAGTATAAAAAAGATAGGTTTCAAAATAAATTTTAATTTTGAGTAATGATTGTTATGAAAGTAAAAGTATTTATTAAATTTGGTGTATAGTAATTTATTAGCTATATTTATATTTTACCATAGATTGAAAATGCAGACTTTTAAAAGTTTTATATGCGTGTAGTTTTTATGTTACTCGACATCATTTAAAACACTCATGCGTAATTGTGATTAGCAATTACTCTCTTTTATTATTAGGTTCTGTGGAATACCTTGCATTTTCTTGGTATTTTAATCTATATTGCTAGTATCCTTCAAAAGAAAAAAATGGATATTCTAATTTGTATGTACATTATTGCTAATAAAAAGATGAGTTTAAAATATGTAGCAACAATTGTTATAACTTTTAAGGTATTTTAATGCACTGTTGAACAACTTCTCTTAATTATTTCATGCAAATTTCTGTAAGCACAAAACTTAAACACTTTCTTTGAAAATAAAGAATTTAGTGAAAAAACAGTCTTTCTTGATAACAAGTTTATTAAATCATCATTTTCTTTAAGCAAAACTTGCACCATTTTCATTTATTTGTTGAAGACACACATAGATCCATGTCCACGCATTAACTGACTCATATTGGTTCACTTAATAATAAAATTCTTCAAATATCTTTCCACTTGACCAGATGATCCTAAAAGCTTATGCGAGCATGGGTCTTTTTCATTTATTTTATTATTATAAAAGAGTTTCTTTGTTAAAATCGCTTATAACTCGCGTAATTTCCAACTACCCCTTTTTTAGACCTGACATATATATACTGTTAGATTAGATTTTTGATTCACTTTATCATTATCTCTCCACAATAGTTTTAATATTCCAGAGAAAACAAGGGAGAAGCAAAACACAAGCTATTGGGTATCTACTTCTGATGCTATAGGTTTTTAAACTCTTTTAAAGCAAAAATGTAAAGCCAGCTCTAGCTTATAACTGCCCAATAATCTCTTAGATGGTTCTACAAATCATTAATATTTAAGACTGCATTCTTTCTCGAAGTACACTGCCCATGTCCTATTTCTTTCTTACACCTGTCAGTAGAAGATAAGCCTGAAACTTAACTGAGCTAAATAATGACTAACTTTTTATAAAACAAATAAATAGAAATAGAAAACTTCTCGAAAATTATATTAAAATATTGTGTAGTTTATATCTAAAATGTTTTATGCAGAAAAGTTTGATTGTTTCAAGTGGAGCTTTATTCTTGATATGAAATAGTTTTATGCTTTTATATTTTTTCAGGTGCACCTTCCAAGATGATTGGGGATCAGTCTCTAATTATCTCCGATAGTCATGTAGACCATCCAGGTTTCATTACAATGAAAACCCAGGGCATAGAGGAAGTTGTTCTTGATCCTAACCATGTGAATCATTTGTTCAATTTCAATGATTCTGTCGGGGTTTCTAACGAGCTGATTGTCGAGCAGAATGTGGAAGTGGAAAACGAGGATCCTCATGCAGAAATAATACTTGTTCCCAACACGATGATCAAGCAGGAAGATATAATTGAAGGTGGTGAAGTAGTGGTTGGTTCTAATGTGGAGAATGAAGTTGTCATCGATGACCACATGGACACTCACTTAGATGCTGATCATTTTGCTATTGGCTCTTCTATAGATATAGGCTCTGAACAAATGGATGATACTGGTTTTGAAGATACTAAACTTATTATTGATACAGCACAATATGGCTTAGAGGATCCATCTTGTATAGCTTACGATTGTGGTGAGTGTGGTTTGGTGTTGAAGAATCGAGCCTCTCTAAAAAAGCACATCAAAACTCATCATACAAAGTTTCAGAAAAGTAAGTCTAAAAAAAGTAGTTCAAAAGAGAAATATGTGACCAACAAGCGTTATAATTGCCCTTCTTGTTCTTACTCCTCTCAAAGAAGAGATAAACTTGATAAACACATGGAGAAACATGTACTCCTGGATGGCGTGCATCCGTGTGGGAAGCGGCGTCACAAACCTGAAGCACTTCCTCAGCGCCATCGACACAATGCTGAAGAGTACAGGTGTCCCCTCTGTCCTTATGCATGCACTGTGTACAAAGCTCTTAAAAAGCACCAAAAATTGCATGCATCGGGTATCGAACAGTTTACTATCAAATTAAGTTGTAAAATTTGTGGCAAAGACCGTGCTACAGAAAGTGAGATGCAGAAACACATGAAAAAACATCGAAATGATGAACACTTTCTGTGTGATCTATGCAATTTTTCTAGTGTACAATTAAAAAAGATCATTCAACATCGTCGTATGCATACAGGTGAGAAACCTCATCTGTGTCCACACTGTAGTTACAGATCGGCTCGAAGAGACAATCTACGATCTCACGTTCGTAGGATGCATAAAAGAGAAAACATGTATATTGATACATTTAATCCAAATGAAGAAAGTTCACTATATTTAACATATTAATGTAGATCTGGTTTAATATTCATTAAACTAATGTCAATTAAAAATTCAATCTAAATTCTCTTAATTGGCTTTGATTACTACTGAGTACCTAAATAATACATGTGGAACTATATCTTGTAGTTAAATGTGCAAAACAGTCATTTTCAAATTCGTATGAGTTTAGCCAATCACACAGGAATACATTACATAACAACATGGAATTTACTCTGTAATGCATTATCATCACCTTTTTTTTTAAATCTTGATTTAACTTTACATTAAATATTGGCCTGGTAACCAAATTAATTGCATTTATTCCAGAATTTCTTGAATAATTTCATAATAAAGTATTTTATTTGCAAGGATGTCCTTAGTTTTTTTTTTTTTAAGTACTTGTGATATTTAAATACAAAGTTTACATGTTTTGTTGTTAATGGAAATAAATACCTGAAGTGTTTCTTTTGTTCACCACCAACGTATTAAGTAAAATTTTTTACATTGTTATATATAATTGAGGTGAATTGATATCTTTAAATATTTTTTCCAAATTTGATTCTGGTCCTGTAAACGTCAATTGTGGTAGGTAATTAAATGTGTTCATGGTATGCAACAGAATTAGTTTTGATAGGCTATGTGAATTGCTAGACGTTTTCATGAAACTCTCCTTGTGTTTTTCTTTCCTCATTACTGTATTCAAATTTATTACGTTAGAGTTTGTTACTCATGACAGTTGCTGTATGGCCTCGACTATTTTAGCATAAGAATATTCTTACTCATAAGAAAAGGGAAACTCTTAATTATAGCTTTCTATATTTTAAAAAGTCAGACAATTATATGAGAGAAAATTTAAAAAAAAAAAAGCTTCCAAAAGAGGCTTTCATTTAACATTCATAAGGGACTCTTTATTTGTTCCCCAACAGTGATATCTGTTAGATAGAAGGAAGGTTATGTATATGATATTTTAATTAATGAATTACAGATTTATTTAAGTAACTATTTTTGTAAATAATTTACTTGTGTCATTTATATGAATTTTGTGCTTTAAAGTTTCCCCAAATCAGAATTCTTAATTTATATGCTGATAAAGTATAATTTTGATAAATGGGGTTTTATGGATTAATATGTACATGGTTTTGTCTATTAATGGAAAGTAACTTAAACATTCACTTATGTGCTAAATTTAGGTTAAAGTAGTTCCATTTTGGAGGTGTGCACAGATAAAATGCAGTATAATTCTTAACTCTTTTTATTATACATTCCTCTGAGTTCTAATATTACCTTTGTAACATTTCTTTTCTTGTTCTGTGTTACTTTAATTAAACCTTGATTTTTTTCTGTAGTTGTCATTTTTTTATTAACCCATTAATGCCTGAATTATTTCTACTAAATATATATTGATGAATATTTAATATCTAAGTGATGAATGCCTTAGATTAAAAACAGAATAATAATAATAAGCAGTTTTGAATATAACTACTGGTCTTCAGTGACAAACTGCATTTTAAAATATAGGGTGTTATTTATGAAAAAAAAAATTTGATTAAGAGATTTGCTCTCATAATGTTTCATACTATTGCAAAATGAAAGTTCTGTAATAGCATATTTGCCATTATTCCAATTTTAAAATTTGTACAAGCCTACCAGCATGCAATTTTAATGTGTTAACAGTATACAGTCTGTATCAGTTGTATGGTCAGCTCAGCAGTCCAGAAAAATCGGACCCTATAAGCAGGGTGACCCTATATGCAGAACAATACAACCCTATTGAATTGTGGCAGGATTATATTCACCTATCAGATTGTAGTACTCATAAACAAATAATTATACTTTAAAGAACATTTTAAAAATTAATTCAAGAAGTAAAAACTACACTAAAAATATGCATTTTTTAAGGGAAATTTATTAGCTTACCTTATTAATCAAAGTGCAACACTCGTACATTCATGTTCAATGTATTTAAAAATAATGAGGTATATAAGTTTGCTTCCTTTTGTTGGTTGTTAACACAACTTTCCCTAATAGCTTTTAAACGATCATCTGCTGCTTCGGAATGAGTAAAATAGCACCTGAGGTGAGAGAGATAACTTCAACCCATAAACAGACAGATGTCCACTTGTTATCAATGGAGGGCGAGAACTGAGAGAGGTGGAAAACTCTGACAATGAGTCTACAGAAGCAAGAAAGGGGGAAAGGGAGGAAAATAAAGGCTTGAACTCAGATCCTCTCCAATTTCGCATTGACTTCTTAAAAAAAAAAAAGGAAACTTGTTGAAAACATGAAATTGACCCTATAACCAGTAACAAGAGAAAGAAAATGACTGTATAAGCAGTGCGCTTTAACAAAGTTAGATGGGACTTTAGAAAACTGACCATATAGCTGGTACTGACTGTATTATTTATATAATTGTATAGATTGCATCTTTCAGTAACAAGTTAATAAGACACATCATAAAACCTTTTTAATAGACCTCAGGTTGCAGTGCACTGCTCTTTGTGTCTCTCTTCCAAAAACTGTCCTAAAAGTGAATTGATTTAAAAAAATCTTCTATTTAAAAAAAAAATTTTAGTTCTTTGGTTCGCTTTGTTTTCATCCACTTCTGATATATATGAAGGCCTCTGTGGGGGTGATAACCCTCATTGTATTATAGCGATAAATTTATATTTTCTTAAAATATTTATGATTGTATATTTCATTTTAAAACTTATTGCTAAACACTTTTGTACATATTAACTTCCTTAATAGAAAAAGTAATAAAATCAGTATTTATCCAAATAATAAAGCACCGAACAATGTAATGTGGGTTATCATTTTTAATTAGGCAATATACTCCTGAATAGTATGACAATACAGATATATTCATGCTTGCACAGAGCTTACTGACTTAAAATGATGTTAAATGTATGACGGTACAATAAACATTTGAAGGAATCGCTTCTCTATAAGAGTACAAAAGCAAAAAAATGTTAAATAAAATGAAAGACACCATGTACAATTTATTTTTCAAAAGTACCACTTTAAAACTCATTATATATTGCTGATTTAGGCGCTTTCTGAAGTATTTTATCAACTTCGTTCCATAACAATAACCTTTTTAATTATATTTGGAAATTTATAAATATTCTAATCCATAATCTGAAAGTATATCTTGTTTTCTTAACTTTCATAAATTAGTATGCTTTTTAAGTCGTGTACAATTTTCTGTAAATTCATACATTGTAGGGGGAAAATCATTTAAGTTGGAAGCTATGTAAATCTGTCATGATTTTAGTTCATGTACTTGCTAAATAAGTAAATTGTGTAAACTAAAACTAAAAGTAAACTAAATTGTAAACTAAAAAGTAAACTAAATTGTGTAATTAAAACTAAATAAGTATATTGTGCGGCTAAATCATCTCTATGCAATAGAAAAAAAATTGAAATAGTTGCTATTTGAAAATCTGTAGGATTGTTTATAGAAATGCCATATTACCTTCATGAAATCGTTCAAAGAAAACAAAATCTATAAGTTATTTGTTTCTCTTACTGTCCTCAAAAAAGGGACACTAGGCATTAATGGGTTAAATTTGGTACTGGTGGCAATATTAGTGCAGTTTTTTTTTCACCCTTGATTTTCATCGAAGATATGTTGAAAGGCAATTAAAAATCAAATGTCTACATTTTCATTAAAGTGTAATGACCTTAATAAACTTTCAAATAAACCCTTTAACCCCTTCTTGGTCATTGTAGCATGCTATACGTTCAGTATTTTTGTGCTTGTGTTGCTACATCACACATTTCATTATATTTTGCTATTGTTTTCTGTGTTTATAAATATAGGAGTAAATACAAGGTAATAGTATAATATATTGTTCAATTAAATTGAGCAATATTGTTCTGTTTGAATTATTATTAAACAATTTAGTATACTTCAAATATTTATAACTAAGATTCAAGGATAAAGAATATAAGAATTAAGTGGTTTTTAACCTTTCCATGATAAAAAAACGTAAAGCTGTTTTCACAGTAAGCTTGTAGAACTATTTTCCCAGACATTTTTTTTGTTCTTTTTTATTAATTATTTTCATACAAATATTTATCATTAGTATCTGAAACCTGGGAAATTTTTTAAAAATTTATATTTTGAGTTAATTCGAGGGTGATACTGATTCGAAAATTTGTGCAAGTCTGTTCCAAAATTTATAAAAGACTTTTTTTCCCAAAAAAATTTGGAATGAACTTTAGGAAAAATCTTTCTGAATAATTTAAAAAAAAAAAAATCTTTTCCTTCAAATAAAAAATACATAAATGAATTTTAAAGATGATCAGACAGTTTTATATGTTTTCTCACCCTTTTTTCTTTTTTGACAATGTCGAAAAATCGTTTTTGTACTGAAGAACAGTCATAATATGTTATACACTTTTCTTTTTTAAGCAATATGTTAAAATTTATGTATTCAGATTAAGAAATTGAATTTTTTATTTTCTAAATAACCAGCACACACATTGATATATGTGCATTTGTATTATTTTATACAGAACACACTTATATTTGCAACTGATATATATTAAAACATATTAATATATTGATATTCGGGTTAATGATAAATCACTATTAAAATTCAAATATCATCCAGCTCTAGTTTTGACATCCAGAAATGACCCTTAATGTAGTTTTTATTTTAAATTAGTAGTATGTACTTTTTCAGAAAATTTTGTAGCATGATCAGGAAATTTTTTCTTTCTTATAATCACCCATGTAAATTGTAGGCAAAATATGAAGACTGAGGAACAAGATAAAGCATGTGTGATTTCAGTACATCAAGCAAAATAAAGACTTATTAACTAAAAATAATTTGTATTTTCCTATTTAACACTTAATTTGACATGATGTTTTTTCAAATATTTTTTAATTTCTGTTATTTTCCCATGTCTGTGTAGCAGAGTTCCCACGGTCCTTAAAAGTTCTTAAGAACTCCTTAATTTTAGCTTTCATTTTTAAGGGCCCTTAAAACTCTTTAATTTTTACATTGGAACGGGATATATCGTCGTTACATGATTTCCTATCAGTTTTCACGATACTCTCCGATGTTTCTGGTTTTGTAAGCAAAGAAATCCTCAAATACATATGTTTTTAGTGTATTACTGTAGAAAATTAAAATTCCTCTCCTTGATATCCTACAAATATTATGAAAATACTTTTAGTTCATTATTATTTTTTATGGTCACGAGCTAGAAAAATTTATTTGACAAATAATCTTTTGCATACTGAAAAGGTTTAAAGCATAAAGTCAGCTGCCCTTTCCTAATAGTTAACAGTCATGCAGATTTTAATGAAACAAAGCATGGAGGGTGGGGGTTTTGTAGATATTTCACTTACTTCTACAGTTACTAACTTCAGGAAGTTTAATTTTCGTAGCATTGAATGTAATAGAAGAGTCTAATATTTCCTTCTTTCCCAGGCAACGTTGGGTATAATCAGCTAGTACAGACATATGTCATTTTTAAACCCTCATTAAGTAATATTTATAATGTATTTTATACACGATTTATTTTTAGTTTCATCACTCTAAAAACTGTAGATGTACATTTTTCAAAATTAGTTTTTGTCCTATAGATTTGACTTATATTAATTTTCAGGCATTTTTCAAAATTGTGAGCTATTGTAGGGCATTTAAGGAACATACCTTGTCTGATTCATAATCATTAAAATAGATTCCTTGGGAAATAGGTTTTATGTCGTTATGCCGTGTATTTCAAGTAGATCCTTATAAAAAGTTACTTTGGTCCTTAGAAAGTCCTTAATTTTTGTTCTGGAAAAAGAGTAGGAACCCTGTATAGACATTAGGATCTCTGTAAAATAAACAAAAAGAAATTATCATTTTCCATTTTTGAGATAATTAATGTCGGCTGTGGCGAGCACTAACAATTATGTTATATAGTAGTTATAAATATACAAGTCCGGTGTAGCGGCCAGACTTTGCCAAGTTAAGGGTTAAGATGGAAAGTATATTAATTATCAGCAATAAAGAATGCTCTTTATAAATTGGAAATTAAGAAAAAAAAATTGACAAAGGTACACCAGGGCTTCAAACTGTAACTGAACTGAAAACGGGAAAGGAAAAAAAAAAATCTTTATTTCTGTTCGATATATCTTAGCCATTTTGTTACTGTAACCAACGTCAATATTTTCTAATTTAAAGCCAACCATATAATGATCGTCATGTCATGTACATTGTTTCTTGATTTCCTGTTTTGATGTTCACTCGTATTTTTCTGTTTCAGTTTTGCATGTAGCTACTTGTGGAAGGCAGATTAAATTCATTTAAATGTTCAGTTGTCAAATTTGGTTTTGATAATGGATAACAATGTCACTGCTCACCATTCCTGTTATACATGCTGGTTAATTATATCAATTCACATAGTGTATCAATTAAAAAATAATAAAATGGTTTACATTTTGTTAGAATAATATTTTTAGTACAAATAAGAACATACATAAAATAAAATTATTCGTTTGCAACTGAACCAAAAACAGTTATTTTCGGCAGAAAAAAATCAACTGAACCGATATATATAGTTGAACCAGAACAAAACAAATTATAGCTCAAAGCCCTGATTTTCACAATTTTCAAGTAGTCGTGGACATTTTCAGGTTATAGTAATATTTAGTGACTAAAAATGCCTGTTTTGGAAAATTGTTATCTTTTGTTATATACTAAGGCAGTGGTCGGCAACTTTATTAGCCAAAGAGCCAAATATGAACATTACAACCATTTTTTAAAAAATTGGGAGCGAAATATTTTTTTTGGTAGCCATGTTAATTGGGGTACCTATAAAAATATTCCAAATATATTTTTATTCTAAAGCCACCAGTACGAAATTATCATTATTAAATTGATGAAAATAAAAATTTAAAAATCTTTTTAAAAAATACAATTTTATTAATATATGTAACTGCACTAAAAAGAAAAAAAAATTCCATCCTCAGAATAACAAAACTTTTAATAGGACCAAAAATGGAAGAAAACTTCCAACATTTGGACAAATAGAAGTTATGGAAAAATGGATTACAAATTTTGTACCGGAACCATAAAGCATATATAGGTGTAATGAAATCATATAATACGTGTAAGATGTACAGCTAGATTGAAAATAAACAACTTTTTAATAAGACAGGATAACGGCAGACACGGTAGATAAGACAAAACTGTTCACCACAACTGCTGGTCTGTGATGCCAATTTGTACCCCCACTACTTTAGAAAAAATTACGCATGCATGCTTGTGGTACCATTGTATCACACTGTAGTACGCCGAAAACATATGAACAATTTCAGCTGGTAGCTTGTACATGGTTTGTGCTTACGTTTCCGAAAACCAATAAAATTAAACTGTTCGTTAGGTATTTTTACAACAATGTAAAAATTTAATTACCTATCTATCTTTTAACTTAAACAAAAAATTATACATGTTCTCGATTTATAGAAGAATTTTAATTTATCAAAATAAGATGTAATTTTTTTCTTAAATGAAAATATTGCGTCTTCTGTGGGTATTTTGTGCCAGAGCTGCACTTAGGAGCCAAAGAGGCACATGTGGCTCTGGAGCCGCACTTTGTCGACCACTGTACTAAGGGATTGCTTTGGCAATTGTTTCAATTTTGAGATGTAAACTAAAATGTATACAGCAAATTATCCCTATACGATTTACTCGCAGTACGAGGAGAGTTTTAAATGCTGACAAATGATTAAAATATAACTAAGAAAAGTTCTGGATGGAAATATACCTCTTTAATGTCTTTCATCATATGTTTCGTTGAAATATGCATTAACATTTTATCTTAGTAAGATTAGCAATTTATTTATCATAAACTTATTTCCATTGTTATATCATTTGTGTTGCTTCAGAAATTTTATGCTACTAATCTGATGATTGCTAGTGGGTTTTTTCCGACAAAAATAACTCGGTTTTCCATTTAGCAAATTTTCTGCTTCATAACTATTTTAGCAATAGGTGTAAGAATTCACTTGCACTCAGCCCATTATTAATAATTAACCTCGGGAAGGAGTTATTACTTTTACATTGCAATATTTTAAGAAAAGAATTCATGGTTTTTTTAACACACAAATCTAAGTTTTTTAATTTTATTTAAATATTCTTCATTCTAAAGTATTATAAAGAAGCTGTTGTAATTGAATTTTTTTTCTGCTATACCTAGATGTTCTATTTCTAAAAGATTTGATTGTACAGCAGGCAACATTATATTATGTAATGATATATATATACAGATTGAATTAAGTAGAATAGTTTATAAATGATTTTTAAAATATTAAATATGCAATATTTCTTTAATTTGGGGCTGTTAGTTGTATATAAACTTAATGGATTATGAAAATACCTTGAATTCTCAATTTTTTATTGGAACAATGAAACTATATTGATAATGTTCCACTTTTGTAATTGTGTGTTTGATTTATCCTATCTCAATCTGGTTAAAGTTTGAAAAGTTTTACAATAAATTAAAAAAGGGTTGTCCAAAGTTACATTTTTTATTTAAATTTGCTTTATTTTAATCAAAATCGGAACATGCTGTGTCCCCCCCCCAAAAAAAACCCCTTTGTTTTATTTTTATTGATTTTACATGGTTTTAATTAATTGTTAAATTTATTGTGATTTGCAAATTATCTTTGCTGTCACATTTTTCTATCCCCCTCATTAAATCAGCTGAAAAGAAAGCTTGCACTAAAAAAAAGCAATTTATATTTGTTAATAAATTTATAGTCATAATAAAAAGAACAAAAACAAAAGTTTATCTATTTTAAACACTAGGTATATTAAACGATTTGATTATGGAATTGACCTTACAATTGATTTTATTTGAAATTGAATGCAAAAACAAAATTTTGTTGGATTTTGTTAAATAATTAATTTTTTTTTATAATGTATGTATACATTTTGTCAGTTTCGATTTCTACCGATGTGAGATTGTAGGAAAACTTGAAATGTTAAGTAAAGTTTGTAATGTGTTTTGAGCATATATTTTACCTGTTTTAGCAAATTTGTAACACATAGATTTTATTTTCAGGATTCATAAACAAACTTTTGGGAAATTATAAAATAAAAAAAAGTGTATTATAGCACCTGTAAAAGATTTAAGAAATAAAATTGCAATTCACTGTCGTAAATCCATGGTTTTGTCTGTATTTTTAATGTATTAGTTTTCTGCACTCTATGAATCTACCCAAAAAATCGGGCCAGGAAGGAAAAAGTTAATTCAGAGCTGCTGCTGCTCCCCCACCCCCACCCCCTAAATATTTTATCAATGTAACATTTTTCACCATTTAACTAGTAAAGGATTTCAGGTAGTCAAAATCGATTTATGAATTCAAATTTATTTTAAATGTTATATTTAAAAACATATTTTAATGTACTATCAAAAAATAAATGCTTTAAGAAATATTTAATAATTTTATTTATTAATTGTAAATTTTATTGAAACAGTTTTCCACTTTTTCTTTTCAGTGTGTGCTTAATGTACCTTAATTATAGAGGGTTTAATTTTGCCATTTATTTTATTATTGTTTTTATAGAAGTAATTAAAAATGATTTTATCAGTTATTTTTATTAAAGTTGATGGGAAAAAAAAAGAATTTTTTGTCTTAAATATTTTTGTCAGTTTGATTTAAAGGGGGAAGTAGTATCAGAATTATGTTGTGATACAAAGGGTATTTGTGTTTACATTAGGTTGTAAGAAAGTGAATATTAGTTTAATAAAGGAAAGCTTACTAAAAGGTTATAAATTGATAAGGAACATTTTGTTCTAATTATTTGCCACTCAAGGTCATAAGTAAGACTGGGACTTAATACTATGAGCCCTTTATAGTGGCTATTAGTAGAATGATAGTCAAATGAGTAGAGTGCTGTTCTTCGGTACTGGAATGTATAGATTTCAATACTACTGCTGGCATGGATGTTTGGAATTGGTTTAAACAGCCAGTTCCAGTTTCATTAGAATTCATGTATCAGAAAAGTAGACCAAACCAACTAACCTAAAGAGTATGAAGAAATAAAAAAAGCATCAAAACTTGTACATGAAAGAAATACGATTCTAAATGTATCAATATCTGTCCAATAGCAATACTTCCAATACCTGTCCAACTGTCACTAATAAGTATAAAATACTGTTAATTCTAATTTTTAAATCCCAATGTAATAAATTGAAAGAAGTATTTTAGGGGTATTTGTAGCACTTGCATATAATTAGAATCAAAATTTGCGAGTCAGATATATGTTAAAGATCAGTATATTTGAAGCAAATGAGTGGTGGCGACTGTCTTCAAATGAGACTATGGCAGTTGTAGAACCATTAGAGTGGTCCTTGAGTTCATTTCTGACAATTGTAGATTGGCGCAAAACATGTATCTTTTAAATTGGGTATAAATTAAGCAATTTAATTGTGGGACAAAGTTATCTTTCCTCCTCTAAATGAATATTCTGTCCCTACCCTGAACGTAATGTAACTCTGTGAATGTAAGAAGATACTAAAGTCCTATAGCACATCTAAACTTACCTGTGATGAAATTGGTCCATTGTATGTACAAGATTGACCACTCTAGCTTTGTATACCTCATACAGAAATATGATGGGTCTTTTAAAAGAATATGGGTATTCTCAAACTGCAGGGTTCCCATGGTCCGTAAGAACTCCTTAATTTTAGCTTTTATTTCTAAGGGCCCTTAGAACTACTTAATTTTCATCAAAGGTCCTTAAAAACTCCTTCATTTTTAAATTGGAACGTGAGAAATTTCTCCATCGACGAGATCCACAGTCTCGTGTGATTTCCTTTCAGTTTTCTTATATGACAAATAAATAATCTTTCATATACTGAAAAGGTTTAAAGTATAAAATCAGCTGCTCTTTCCTAATAGCTAATAGTCTTGCAGATTTTAATATTGATGTTAACCATACCAAATGGTCATTGTCAAGGTTGCAGTCTCATTGTCCCCTAATAAGACAACTTATTGTTTACTCCTAATTTTTTATGAGAACGTCCCCACCTCCTCGCTTCCTTGTTAGCTGGAGTGGATTCAATTTTTGTTTGGATCACTTTTTGCCTAGAGGCCTAAATTTATGTTTTGATCTGCTTACGTTTGGAGGTTAAAGTGAAGACCTTACACTTCGTTAGGTACTCTATTAAACCCAATTACCTTGACCTTGATTTTAATTAAACAAAGCATGGAGGGGGGGGTTTGTAGATATTTCAGTTACTTATGGAAGTTTAATTTTCCTTGCATTGAATGCAATAGAAAAGTCTAAAACTTTCTTCTTTCCCAGGCAATGCCAAGTGTAATCAGCTAGTATATATATATATATATATATATATATATGTCATTTCTAAACCCCCAGAAAGTACTGTTTATAATATTCTTTTTAGTTTGATCATTCAAAAAACTTTAGATGTACATTTTTCAAAATTAGGTTTTATCAAATATATTTATCTTATATTAATTTTTATACATTTAAAAACTAAATTCTGAAATATTGTAGGGTATCTATTGAACGTGCCTTGTCTGGTTCAAAATCATTAAAATACGTTCCTCAGGAAATAGGGTTTATCCCGTCATGCTGTGTATTTCAAGTAGGTCCTTATAAAAAGTTACTTTGGTCCTCAGAAAGTCCATAAAATGTCCTCAGTTTTTGTTCTAGAAAAAGAGTGGGAACCCTGACCTGAGTTTGCCATTACTCAGTATGACAAACTGTTAGGTTGCATAGTATCAAAGACACACATGTTTTTATATAAGTATAGTTTGGAAATGGGATTCCAATAAACATCAAAATTAGTAGATCAATTACGTAATTTATGTGGAGTTACAGAAAAAGAAATTGAACAAATGTTCACACTACATATTTAAAATAAGTTTTTATTTTCAAATGGATAAAATTTTTATTCATGCCATTGATTTTTTCTTTTAAACAGGGTGCTAAATCATGTCTCCCTCTCTAAGGATTATATATATATATAAATGCAGTTGTAAATGTTTCCTTTAGTATTAAAGGTTAAAATATCCTCAGTTATACAAGAAAATTTTACTTTAAATTTTTTTCACGAAGTGAATTTTTCACTCAAGTTTAAAAAGTTCTTAGTAGGCTGATATCAAATAAACGACCAAATACATTAAACTTATCAAACTATGGGGATTTATTTGTTAAAAAATATTTTATGTTTTCAAATGTTACAATTTTAATGAATGCCAAATTGCAGAGATAACAATTGTGTAATATTTCCAAGTATCTAATGTTACCAAAAGCAAAACACAATTTAAAAATTATTGAATAATTAAACTGAAAATTTTCAAAATTTTATTTAATGGTTTAAAATTTTGTTTATTACCAATACATCATATAGATATATTTAATAGATTTGTACAAGGAGTATGAATGGAGAGGTAAGCAATAATTTGAATGAGAGTTATTTTTCGTTCCTTGGTAATATTTGTGCTAACAAATATTTATTGTTATAAAATATTGTTATACTGTAATACATCCTTTTCTGAATATTAAAAATATTCAGTGTGGAAATCAAAACTTTTGAACTATAATTATAAGTATTTTAGGTATTTTACAGTCGATTTTTTTAAAAAAATTTATGACTATTTGGTTATGAAAACATTTATTGATTTATACCAAAAATGCACTTTATGAAAATATATGCTTCCAATAGAAAACATTAGAATTTATGTGTTATCTGGGGTTCAAACTGCTGTTTACTGTAAGACAACTTAAGTGGCTAACATCTATATAAATCAAGTGACTTAACAAATTTATTTTTCTATTTCATCTTAAAATATCTTTCATCCACATGATTTTGAAAAACAATAAGCATGTTAATAACTAACAAAGTAAGATTTATGTGTAAACAATTATAGTTTGGTCTGTTAAAAACTTTTGCATTTGTGAAACTAAAAAAAAATAAAACTGAAATTCATATATTGCATTTATGCTTTGCTTGAGATTGATAGTGTAAATTTTTCAGATACCATTTGTTTTTATTAATTTTCTCTATTTATGAACAGATATACCATTGTTAAGTAATTTCTTCAAATTATTAAAAAGTTGGAAATAACCATTTGTGGAATTGTATAAAATTAAATGTACCTTCTAGCATGATTGAATACATAACTTATGTCATAGCTCATTGATTGTAGTAAATAATATTTTTGTAAAGTCTTAAAGACTTAGAATTCAGTTTTTAATCTTTTCACTCATGTAAATATCACTCTGTATAGCAATGTAAATTTACCTTGCATGTAATAAATTAATAGCGTGGTATGACTCAACTGATGTTTCTCTCTGATGTTTAAAAGAAAAGATATAAATGGAAATAAAATCATTCATATTAATTTCTGATAATAAATACTGGTACAATCAGGGTTGGCATGATTTTAAATCAGTTGATTTTTTTGACAAGTCATTGATTTAAATCATTTTTTTTTTCACTTTTTTTAAAACCTATATTCGAAAGACAGGAGAATTGGGAATCCGTCAGCACAGTAATACCAATAAGTAACTGTCAATAGATAGCATGTGCTTTATACACACATATAAGTGTACCCATATATAAGTGTGGGGAATTTTAGACATGTATTTTAATTTTTTAATAGTTAAAATTGCTTTCATAAACTTCAAATGCGTTTTTCTCAGAACGGTATTTTTAATAAAATGTTGAAACTTGCAATATGATTTCTCAAAAAGTTCTTAAAATATTGTGTTGAAAATTATTATGAATGCTTTTGATAGTATTGACTAGTGAATGATCTAAAAGCTTTAAATTTAGATAATTTCTAATGATGTTACACTCATAGTTAGCTATAAAGGTAATGAAAATTCGTAAAAAATTCAATGTGTATGATTTTGAAGGACCAACATTTTTTCAAAATGTAAATTAAGCAAAGATTTTAGGTGATTCACTAGTCCAGTATATAAGAAATGTGTTGCGTCAAAAAATATTGAAATAATTTAATTTATTAAAAAGTTACACCTTTTGAAAAAAAACGATTTTTTTTTTTTTTTTTACTAAATTTTCTTCATTTATTAAAAATTTTATAAAAACTTCTCCAGGAATAAATTTTTTAAGTGCAATTTTCTATGATAATATAAAAAATAAATCTAAAAATGTAAAAACATGAACTAGTTTCTATGTTTAAAGAAAAAAGTTCTCCGAAAGTAGACGGATACCTCAAGGAACAAATGAATTTATATGCAAAATTAACCTTTGTTTCTTAATAACCAAAAAGTATGATATATGAATAAAATGTTCTTACTTTATTTTTCTTAAATATAACATTTTTTTTTATTGGTAATATAACAAATAGGATGTTACAAATAAAAAGAATTATATGGCTAAGAACCTTAATTTAAAAAAAAATTAAAAGGATTTTAAATATTCCTATAAATTTCATAATATTTAGAAGGAATACTACTGTGTGCTTATAATTTTCTAAAATTAATTTCCTTCAGATGCTATATAATTATTCATATTCTAATGTTTAAAACAAGAACCTCGTGTAAGAACACTGTCATTGGATTATTATATATTATAATTATTAGATTTTTCTCTTAAAATGTTTAAGTTGAGTTGGCAGTCAAAACTATTTTTTAACCTTATGACTACAAAGGTTACTGTCATTCAGAGCTAAATCTAGGTTGTGTCAAAGGAGGTACTGTGAAACTTCTCCAAGCGACCACCCCTGTATAGTGGCTACCCTTCTAAATAGCTAATTTTTCATGGCATGGATTTTTCGACCCATAGACCTAATAGTAAAATAACCTGTATTAGCGGCCACCAAGTGGGATTGCCCGTTTCATTTTTCGTAAATTCTACTCACTCGATGCTTTAATCTTGAGCGCAAAAACTGAAGGTCAGGTTTAAGGGCGGATATAAGACAAAGGAATAACTTGAGAAGTCCTTTCCGGCAGTCCCCCCCTTTCTAAGAAAGGTTAAATCTGTTATATCTTTGGTATTCTCCCCACACCCTTCAGATAGGGAATCCCTATTGCACCATCCATAGAAACTGAGGGAGGAACTGGACGATCCAACGTTGAAGGTGTCCTAGGGCCTTTGTTTGGAATTCCAAACGGTAAATTGCACCTCTGTCATAAAAATGTCATTCACACCAGTTTCATTTCATTAATTGGTCAGTGATCTGAGTTGCAATGATGTCGAAATGCGTTTTTCTAAATCTTGAGCAGAGCATTGAAGTTCTGCGTGAATATGAGAATGGCAAATTGGCAAGAAAGTTGGCTGAATTATTTAACTGAGGAAGAAAGGAAATCAACAAAGTCATTAAAGAAAAGAATTTGATATTGAACGAGTACAAAAACTACAGAAACAAATAGTAGCCTTTAAAAAGAAAATGTAAAGAAGCATGAAATAAAGCACTATTTTCTCTTTAGATAAGTTTTAAATTTCATTTACATAAGGAACATATGTCAGACTTGTTTATATTACGCATTATAGTATTTATCTTATAATAGTAAATAAAACCCTTCAGAGTGGCCATCCCCTCTCGGCCAAATATTCTCGGTACGGAGGGGTAGCTGCTCAGAAAGGTTTCACTGTATTTGCCACTGGTGCATCAGTGGTAGGGGCACCATGCTATGCTGAAATTGTTTTCTAAAAGTTCTCACATGGGATTCCAATTGCTGACGATTTCCCTTTTAATAGGAATAAGGAAATGTTGAAACATATTTTTTTTTAATTTCCACAATTCAAGTTAAAAGGTGAAGTCAAAAGACAATCCATTGGAATTATTAAAATTTAGGCAGGATAATTACATTTATACATATAAGAATAGATTTCAATAATTCTAAAAATCGAAAAATTTATAAAGATGATTTTAGGAGCAGTCATAAGGAAGATACTAGACAGTATGATGTTATGGTGCTAGATAATATATACATACAGATTTGGTAACTGCACTGATGTTCTTTTTGGGGCTGTAGGAAAGGGAGGGGATTTAGGGGACCGGTCCTCCCCAAAATTCCAAAAGACTGTTTTTTGAGAAAAAAAAATTGACCATGTGTGTGGGTGTGTCATCTATCTAGCCGTGCATAGACAACAGTGTTCTCAGAAAGAGACTGGTTTGGTCATAAATGTCTTGTGGGGCTGCAGGCTGTTATCTACCATCCACCCCAATCCTCTATCGTCATTCGTCTCTAAATCATTTTCCATAACCTATTGTATATCTCTTCCTATCCGGGCTGTTCCATGGTGCGTATTTTGAGACAGATTCTATCTTTAACTAAATAGCTTCAACTTATTACTTTAGACTGGATTTTAGTATTTAGCTAAATAAGAGAGATATTTAAACGAATAAGTGTAAAAACAGTTTTTAATATTAATTTTACTTTTAAATTCATTGTGCAGATACTTCAATACTCACTCTGAGCTTTAAATTTGTTCATTATATAATTTTTTAATCCTTTTGCATTTTAAAATGACATTGTTTTATGGTACTTCATTAGAGATGTATATGTATAAGTACACTTGTAGTTTTACTGAAGTATAGCAAAATGTACAGTACTTCAGTAAAACTACAAATTTTACTGAAGTTACGAAGAACAATGTTTTTTCCCTTGGTCTCCCTCCGAACATAATTTCTAGCTATGGGCACTGGCTTATAGGAATGAATTTCGTGTAAACATTTTTTCAGCAAGCTGAAATTGGTAAAATATCTAAGCTTATTGTTAGGAAAGGAATGACAAGAAAATGTCTAACTGCACATTAAAAAAAGAAATTGTAAGCAGTTTGAACTACAATGAAGTTATTGATGTCGGAAAGTAATGTTATAAATATCTTTTTTTTTTAAAATATAATGTACAAGAAAAAATTTGTTAGTTTTATATTTGAGAGTTCATTCTGAACATATAATATATAGAAAAAATATATATATTTTTCCAACTATATTTTATGACAGGGGCACACGCTAGGTTTTAGTCACAGGCACCACAGGACATAGTCCTATTTATTCTGACATTTGGGATGAATCAATTTCTTCTATACTGTTTTATATGAGAATAGAAACTGCTATTTTCAAATTAAATAAATATCAATACATTTAAATGGAGATCATTAGGATTTGAATGAACTTTTTCAGATACATGAGTAGTAATAATTTTATTTAAATTGTTTTTATGAAACAAAAATGAGTCATGAGAGAAACATAACAGTGGCAAAGCTATATTACTCAACTTGCATTCATATTATTATATTTTCAGTTGATACATTTTATACAAATGTATGAAAATTTGAAACATTCCAGCAAGCTCTAAAAAGCAATTTTCTTTCCAGAGGATATATCTTGAGAATAGTGAATAAATGTTCAAAATTGAAATCGAGTTCATACCTGTCTAATGAATTTACAGAAGAATATTAAGATATACTGCTATTATTTTGTTGTTCTAAAGCTGCTTGTTGTATCGCATGCTTTCTCAGCTTTTGTCTCTCTCGATCTTTAATTACTCCTTGATGAAGCTTTTCTCTTTCCCATTCTTGTTTTAAGTGGACGTAGGAAATCATGGCAGCTGATGTAAGAATTGCTGCTCCTAAGGCTACTTTAGCTTTGGTCGACATCAATTTAATATCTTATGCACCCGTCTTAACCTAAAAATCAAGAAAAGAATAAAATTTTTTCCTGTAGCTATAAAAGTTACACAAGTATATTAAAACCCCTACAGCAGAATGCTTTTCAATGTTCTGCAACAAGCTTTCAGATAATCAAAAATATTCTACCGCAAATACGTTTATTATATCAGCCTTTACTTTTTCATAATATTACTGCCATTGTGGTACACATATACAAGTAAAAAAAGTATACAAATATATTTTTATCTGAAACAATAGAGTCAAAATACTTAATAAAACAATGAATTTAGGAAAATGTTTTTATTAAAACATGGAGGATTGTCATAGGATGTAAGTCTTGTTAATTACTTTGGATGTGAAATATTTTAGAAATATCACCACAATGATGAAATAGGAATTGCTATTTTGACCCAAACACTAAAAGAAGGGGAAAATTTTAATACTTTTTTGGATTACTGTGTCCTGGTAGTGCAAAATATAAACATGTTTTTTCAGTTGTTCCGACAATGGTTTCATCATTTATATTATGCCTATTTCAAAAAGGCCCATTTATGCTTATTTGTTTTTATCTCTTGCTGATCCCCATACTTCAAAAATGGTTTTTGGTATGACTGATAAAAACTGATAAAAAGTCTATTAAAACTGATAAATGTAAGTGATTTAGTTTTTAATGCATTTATATCTTGCGCTAATAAAGAATTGATTTCAATAAACATTGCATTCCCTCTCGAATCCCACCTTTGCCGCAATTCATTCCTCCTTTCTATATGTTACAAAAAAGAAAAAAAAAATGTAGATTAATGTTTTTTCAGTTACATTTTACAAGCCACAAATGTTCTGCAATGAAGCCTATTGTTCTGCGACATGCATCACACATTTTGATACATTCTGATTTGGGGATTAAAACCTTATATTATTTAAAAATGATAACAATTAAACCATTTCATTTAAGAATGTATTGAGGTATGTTATTATCCCCCTCTAAAAAAGTAGAACAAATAACATAAATAGCCATGTAATTGTGATAGAATTTTTCTAATAGTCAAAGTAATTTGTACCAGGGTTGGCATGATTTACATCAGTTGGTTTAAATCATGATTTAAATCAGCTGATTTTTTTTAAATTATTGATTTAAATAATTTTTTTTACTTCTTTTAAAACCAGTATTCCAAAGGCAGGAGAATTGGGAATCCGTCAGCACAGTAATACCAATAAGTAAATAAGTGTCAATAGATAGCATGTGCTTTTCAAGAATTGAGGGGCTATTCATCAGAAAGTATGGAGTAGGGGTAGTACAATGATTGATTATGACTGGTGGAATTCATTTTATGTCATGGGAGGTAAAGAGAGTATTGCAGAACTTGAAATCCAGTTTGTCTACCAAATAATGACAGCCACAACTTCGTCTGCCGGAATGGAAAGACAATTTTCTTCTTTTGGTATTGTTCATTCTAGCCTTCATAACCAATGAGGAGCGGATAAAGCATCGAAGCAAGTGTTTTTATTGATATAATTAAATCCATAATTTGGTTCTTAAAAAATGTTGAAATAATTTTTTTATTAAATAAACAGTTTGCATTAAAAGAATAATTAATTTGTTCTTTAAATTGACATCTTATTGAGTTTGCACTATCCAAGTACAAAATAATAGAATGTAATTAGATTAAAATTTATAGATTTAAGTTTAGGTAATCAGCGTGCAGAATATACTAGATAGATAAGATGTTACTTCTTATAACAAACTATTCTATGTATATTGCAAAAAACATAAAAATAACAATTAAAATGAGTATTCAGAAAAAAAATCATAAAAATACGATTTAAATAAAAAAAATCTGATTTAAATCAAATAAATCTCATTTTTAAAAAAAAAATCATGATTCTTTTCCAACCCTGATTTGTACTGATGTTGCTAGTGATGGGTCACCATTCCTTTTATCTCCAGATTTTTTAGAAGTTGACCTTTAGAATACTTTTTTGTAATAAAATTCATATTTGGATGTTTGGCTGAGTAGTTGCAGCAGCAATCAGTGACTCGAATTGGAGGGTAACTGACAGTGACAAAAAATTCATATCAGCAGCCGTTATAAGTGGAAAAGATACTGAAATTATACAAACATATTCTAATAACTGAAACAATTATTGAACCTCCTAAATATTGAATTTTATTAACTAGCTTACAAAATAAAAAGTTTATATAGTAATGTATATTTCATCCACTATTTTCGTTGAATAAATTTTTATCATAAACACAAAAAATATCTCTATGTTACAAAAATATTTAATTAAAATCATACAAATGATAACCCCCAAAGCAGAATGGGTCAAAAACTGCGACACACGTCGCAAAACAACTGGCTCCGCTGCAGAACAATTTGCAGAAAAACTTTTTTTCTCTTTATTTATATATATATATATATCTCGATGGTTTTCCGTAAGTAGGAAAGGAAGTAAAATACTTATTGGATTACGTTGATTCCTTGTTACAGCAATACCAGATTTATTTTGACCAAAGTAAGGAACTTGATGTTGGTAATATCAACTGCTAAAATATTTTTCTTCTTTGATTATTTATTATTTCCACGTTCAAATATGGATAACAAAGATTTAGATCTCTCCACTTTTTCGAAGCTTATTAAACTTTTTCCATGTGTTTCACCCTCTGAAGAAGAAAAGAATGAATTATTTTTTGAATATCAAATTTTTCTTAACTGGATTTTTGATGCAATGAATCATTCTCGGCAAAATAGAATGTTTTATTTTTAATGAAAGCTATATTAGTGCAAGCTGTAAATGAATTAAAACCAGAAATCCTTAAATTTATCAATTTCTTAATACACATTAAATCTATTCCTATATCAGAAGCTATTTGCAAATCATGGGGATCAACAATCGATATTTTTTTTCCTATAGGCATGGTGTTGAAACCAGTATTAGGACAACTGATAAAAGAATGTTTATTTTTTACAACAGACCTCCACCAAAACACAGATCAGTCCAAAAATTTTGTAAAAACTTTCTTTCATTAAGGTTTGGGCCAAATTATTAGTACCATTTTTATCATCATACTGATATCTCAAAATATCTTACATCAAATGTAATGGACAGGAGAGTAAATTCTATGTCTTGGTTTTAATACAAGTATTTTTTCTAAATTTCAGGTAGCACTGTTTTATTAAATATTTTTAGTTATACATATGGTAACGATGAAAATGTACCACAATAGGAATCATACTGTGGGAGAGTAAATATAAGATAAAATAAATATATCTCCTGCAGAACATTTTTGATTATCTGAAAGCTTGTTGCAGAACATTGAAAAGTATTCTGCTGTGGGGATGGTAACTGAAAATAATATAATAAAGAATATAACTTAAGCAATTTAGGAATTTACAGAAATGCAATCATGTTACTTCAAGCATCGAACATATAATTTTTATAAAATTTAAATCAACAACTCATTGATTAATCTTTAATTTATGCTGTTTTGTTATTATGTGTATTTGGCATAAAGCAGACCCATCAACAATGGCTTGGTAAAATAAATTTAGATACTTATACTTCTTTTCACTTTCAATTTTGCTTCAGTGCTCCTTTATTGACAGTATTCCTAATTAACATAATCTTTCAATAAGATATAACTTAAAAATATAAGTAGTAACATACATTAATTCCAGTAAATTTTGTGTAAAATTAAAAAAAAAAAAACAAAGAAATATTTTTGTATAGAGGTATATTTTGTATTAAGTATAAACATTTATTTTGTATTAAAAAACTTGTGTATTCAAAAAATTTAACAGTCAACTAGCATTCTTTAACTATTACTAAAATACTTGATAAAACCATTATAAAAATACGATGATTATTTATTAATCATACGTATTGTGATCTGCAAAGTGGATAAAATTGCATATGTGTATTAAGTTACACCTATGTTACAAAAATATATAACTATAGTTTTTTTGTTGTCCACAAAGAGTGGCTCGCCAACTCACTCTGTTTTACGTTAGTTAACCCCTGTCATTAAGGAACAACTTTGGTATAGAACCCCGTAAAAATCTTTCATATAAATTTTAAAAATATATTACGATAAAAAATAATAGCGTGAACTTAGTAAATCTTGAAATTATAGATAAATTTACCCCAAAGTTTTGAATTCTGCAAATTTAACAACCCTTATGAATTTTAGAAATTTGTTGAAACAACCGCATACACTAAATATAAAACATAGCTAGTAGAAAATATCACAAATGGGGTCACACACTGAAGCTCTATTGTTATAAGTACTGATGTCACCATTTTACTACACAAAGGCTAATTTGACAGGATCCACTACTTTTAAGATGATTTCAAACAGATACAAACATTTTCTGCTACAAATTTGAACTTATGGTACTCTGCCGTTTAAGCTAAGATCTAACTAAACTATTATCAATGTGCAGAAGGAGGGGGCTATTAGAAGGATAAAGAAAAGCTATAAGGTCTTTTGTAGAAAGACTATAAATTAGTTAAATATCAGTTAAATAGCATGTTGATTTCTCAATGATAACTGCCAAGTTCTATTACAAAATCCAGGAAAAGTTTTGCTTATTTCGTCGCTTAACATTACCCTGTGTTTCACTTAAATTTTGGAGAATTAATCATGAGAATTCATTTAGGATTAAATTTTTTATAGTAGTTGGTTGATCTAACCAAAAATTGCCCAGGACTTCTGCATATAATTACCTACGTACCATCTCACCTGTATTTATGGTATGTTATTAATTCCTAATTATTTTTAGAAAAAGATTCTCTGTTCCACAATTTTTAATCCTAAGTAGATCTCTTCAGCATATGTTGTCAAACCCCATTAATTTGGTATTCATTTATCGTTTTTAGCTTGATTTTTCACTGGTAATTTAATAATATAGTTGAGGAGAGTTTAATATTTCAAAATGCCGCCAAAAATGTGCTACTTACTAAACTGTAATTCTACCATGACTAAGACAATTCTTCTAAAGCGGATGTCTCAATAAAATATGAGGATTTATACACGATCAAATTAATTCTGTTCGATAGTATTATCAAAGGTTTTTAAAACGGGTGACTAAATAAAACCATGCATATAAAATTGTGATGGCGTAATTTCTTTACAGTAAAAGAAAAAAACCTACTTGAGCTAAACTTCATATTTAAATTACAAAAAATAATTTAAGATAATTTATTTACATATGTATATATGTAATGAAATAGCATTAAAAATACTTTTGACTTTACAAAACTATTTATCATCAATGTTTATTTTGATTTTGGATTAATGCGTAATACCGACGTTGCCATCTTTTGAAATTATAAATATGTATAATAGTAAAAGTTTAAACCAGAGGTTCTCTACTTTTTCTAGGGTACGGAAATTCCAGTTAAAAATTTTCTTTTCATAGGAACACTAACTTACAAGTTCGTCTAAAATACACAAGCTTACCATCAGTCATTTTAGAGGAGTTGGGCTGTTATACTTCAAAATTCCCACTTTTAGTTTTATTTCAATGCTTAATAACGATTAAATCCGTTTCATTATCTTATAAGACTTTTGAAATCCTTACGGAACATCACAGGGGAAATATTGGTCTGTTTCAGCCTTTAAAAGTATGTGTTGATGTAAACGTGAGTTCATTTCTTGTTATATATAGCATTATGACACCGTATCTAATCGCAGTCTATAAGGCAATTTCACGCAGTAGGGCAAATTTTCAAATTATGACAATTCTGGCTTTAGTTTCAAATGGAAGGGCAGTTTATTGTTTGTCTATTGGCATGAAAAAAATGAAAATGAATGGGAAGGGCATTCTACTAGTTCGTGACGTTGCGACAAATTGCCTTATTATATCCAAAAATAACGAGTAGCTTATATTCATGTACCAATCCCGGAAACGATAGGCGATGGCTTCCAAGGAAATAACTTATATAATTCCAGTTAACTATCGGTTAACTCTGATCGGGATAAAAAAGAAAATGATTGAAATACAGCAAAACTGCTTCAAATTCTCAGTAATTTAGAATAAGGGAAAATACCTTTCTCAAAAATACACGAAAAATCATGGCAGAGTATATTTACTTGGTTGTTAATTTACAGAAATCAAATAGAAAAACTATTAGAATGCAAACAGAAGTTAGAAATATGATAAAATAGCTTCGATTAAGCTGAATAGCAGTATTTGATAATGTTGACAATTTCTATCGTCCATGATTTTAGCCTATCAGAAACATGCCCCATCTCTCTAAAGTTAGTTAAAGTTGTTAGTTTGCAGTTAATAATGGATTAGCTAATCCATGATTAACTGCAATAATCCACGATTAGCTCAAATGAGCTATAATAAGATGTGCAACTATTATTTTATTTACTATCCAAGTTGTTATCTTAATTACTATCCAAGTTGGTAAAACAGTTGACAGTTTTTTGATGGCATTTTTAATTAGTTCAACATTATCTCTTCTTTTATACAACATTTCTGTGAATAAATTTAAAAGCTCCTGAAACACTTAATCTTCGCTTATTTAAACTGCAAAAAACGAAGACATGTGTAACGAAAAGTTTGAGCTTCTGTGAAGTTCTATTAATGTTCAGTATCTAGAATTATGTTTTCTATACCTATACCAGACACTTTCCTGCCTCAAACTTTAAGAGAGATCGGACAAGAAAAATGCCATTTTCTGTTAACGACGGTCATAGTCGAGTATTATTCATCTGTCTCATCATTCACAGAACGTTTTGGACCACACTCTTAAGGGTATGTCACATCCCCATGCTTTTTAACCAAGGATTAGGAGCTAAGATATCTGGTGTCTCGTACTTCGGTTTGAATTGATGTCTTATGAGAACATCTTGACTAAGAAAAGAGCAAGTAGAGCAAAATGCATTTGTGTACGCATTTTATTTCGGAATGCACGCATTATATTTTCTTACAAAACTGAAATCAAAGAATTGTGTCAGCAATTTAATTTGCCGAAGCCATTTAATTAGTTTTCAAGGCTGTTATATTATGTATAATAGAGATGTAAAAAACCCGGAATTTTGAAGAGGTGGGAATAAACCCGGGAACTTTGGGGAAGAAACCCGGAATTTTGGGAACTTTGGGAAGAAATCATTTTAACAGTGTTTACATTTATATTTTCAACATTGGCTATTTAAGAACTAGCATATTATTTCTAAGAGATTTTTTTTTTACTTTTGGCAATATATATATATTCAAGAAATAATAGCAATGAGCATTTAATTGATTTTATAGTAGTACTTATGTAATTAATTATCCTCTTACTCTTATCAAACATATAACTGATTGCTTCAGTTTTTAATTGCTAATATAATAATTATATACATTATTTTTTATCATTTATTATGTAAATTGCTTTATGCTAAACTTTTCACCCTCTATTTATAATATAAAAATAAATCTTTAAATTTAAAACAACAGTGTATTATTTTTTGTAATGTATATATCATTTAAAGGTGTCATCCAATGACACTGTTGCATTTTGTGTCCAATTTCTACACACACACACACATTATATATATATATATATATATATATATATATATATATATATATATATATATAGATATCTTTCAAGCTATACAGAGAGAGAGATGTTATCCAAAAAAATAATGATTTATGGGTTTTGTGACACTACAGATTATTGCCTAATATTTATGTAATAATAAAAATATTAGATATTTCTCAAAGGAAAATAGACTCATACTTTCAAGCTAAACAGAATACCTTGCCAAATAGAGTTAGTTAATCCCAATTATTCAATTTCTTAGCTTTTTGGCTTCCTTACATGCTTATTCGTTAACTATTAATATCAAATTTTTTATGAAATGTAAAAATTCTCTTGTGCGATTAGGATAAAAGTAAACAAAATACTTCAAAATTCCCATGTTTTGGAAATTTTCAAAATTCCCTTCCCAAAAAACCCGGGTTTTTTCCACTGCTCACAACTCTATGTATAAAAAGCACATAACGATTAAATTTGTTTTTCTAAAAGTCCCTTGAATTTATCCGTTTCATATTAGGAATGGTTATAGATAATGTGTCGTTCAAAGCAGTAATCTTTCCTCTAAACACGCCTTTTTACTATCTCTTATACATATTATAGGGAAAGTATTGTAATCATCCAAAATTTGACCTCGAGATTTTGTTGATCTTCATGTTTAAACTTACATAATCCGAAAATACCATTTTTGATAGTATGTCTATGTGATTGTGTCTGTATGTGAATGCAATTACTCAATTATGCTTTAAACCAAATTTCAAATACGCATATTATAGCAAAATTGTAGTTTTCTATCATCTTTTGGATAACTTCCGGTCTTTCCTAAAAGAACTATTTTTAAAATATTTTAGGAAACACAAATATATATGTTTTTTTTTATTTAATTCATTTAAGTTAACAATGGTAATACTTCAGAACAGGGTGCCCCGTGGTAAATTTGGCGAAATTATTGGCGGTATTTACTAAAGCACTAAGCTATTCCATCCGAACATTTTATTTCTTGCTTTTTTGCGACTTTAATGGATGCAGAAAGCGCCATTGGTATAGAATTATATACTCTTACCTAAACCACTTAGAAACCGAGCATTTGTAGCTATGGGCAATGAATCCCTCAACAGTTTAGAAAGACAACAGCTCCAAATTATTAAAAATGAGCCATAGTGGACCATTAATGGTCTTATTCATTTAATATAGGAGAAAAGGGTTGCACAAGGAGAGCTGGAAAAGCTTTTAATTGAATTATTACTGATTAATGAATAAGAATATAAATATAGCTCAAACAGATTAATTTGACACGGCGAGATCGGAGACAACAGAATTATTAATGAGCCATATGACCATTAATGGTCTTATTCTTAGACCTTATCGCCAATCGTTTGACACGGCGAGATAGGGAGAAAATGTTAAGCTGCCATTCTTAGACCTTTATCGTCAAGTTGGCGGGGGCACCCGGTTCTGATGTCAAATCGTTAGAAATATTCTACATAGTCAAGTCAATATTTCTATGTCAGTTATTTTGAAGAGTATATGAATTACACAGATATTGAACCTATAGAGTAAATGATTGGAATCTACATCAGTCGTGGGAGTTCCCGTTCTGACTCCCGGGCGCAGTTTTGTTTAAGTTTTTAAAAATAACGTGTTAGAGGAGCTAACATACAGATGATAGAGTTCATGTGTTTTGTAAAAGTAAGAATAAACGGAAATAGTTACTTTCTTTTCTATAAGTATGCATGAAAGTTAATGAGAGAGGTCATATGAATCTCATTTCGTTTGCCTTTCACTTTCAAACTTAACAAAACTTAGCACGAGTTTAATATTATATAATATAATTCAGTCGGTCAGTGGTGTACGCAGAATTTTTTCAAGGGGGGGGTGTTCATAATTTTCTGAAATTACTAAAAGAAATTCGATTATGTAATAAAGCACTATTATTTCTCTAATTTAGACAGACAATTTTGACTTTTTATTTAGACAACATTGTTTAGTTAAGTTTTATTTGATTTTTTAAATTTAAGAACATAATTTTTTTTATAATAAGAGGTAAAATATATTATTTTTATTAAAAGTAGGAATTAATCAAGCCAGATAAAACTATTCATAACGTAACGTTTACCTAAATAATAACCGTATAAATGTGAATATTCTTTATTCCTTAAATCGGAATACTCAGGAAGATTTTTGTTAGAAGAAAAAATATATCTTCAACTTTGGAGTGTGCCAATTCTAAAAAATAATAGCCCGCATAATTTCTACTAAAATTTATATTTTTGCCATTTTGTCTGAGCTAAGGGGGGGGGGGGTAAATCCCTACCCCCCTTGCTTACGCCCCTGCAGTCGGCATCTTAGCGAACATTTCAAGCGTAATCCCATTTTCTCATAGTTGACCGGCTCAGTAACACGGTGTAAAGAACATAGGGGCTTACTCTGAACGTTTAAAGTCAGTTCGAAAGTTCATTGTGACGCCAATTTGACGTCATCTTGATCGTTTGCAAGCAAAATATTCGCAAGTAGACGTCAAAGTGACGTCACAACGAACGTTCGATCCGAACCTCAACTTCCAGAGTAAAGGCTTAATACTTCTAATAGACTAAAAAAAAATAACTACTACTTATACTATTCTAGTAGAGTGTATCTGGATTGATAAGTGGTGTCTTAAAAAGTTATTGCCTCGTTCGATGATAGATCGATGCGAATTTATTAATTTGTGCTTCATTAGATTGTTCTAAAATGTTATTTGTGGAGTTTGACTAGTGAATATTTTACTGAGCAACGCATCTACCATGAATATGGGAAACAGGTAATTCACGGCAGTGGTATAGTAATTATTCATAGTGTGGTATAGCCACATTCTATTTAAAAGGGAATGCCAGGAATTGTGAGCTTCCTAACCCCTTATTTTATGGAATGGGGCTTGTCCATGTCCAAGTCACCTTCAATTTCCCGGCGCTGACCATCCGTGGGCTTCCGTTTTGCTCTCCCCGTCTTCCACCATTTGTCCAGCTTGAGCTTTGCTTGGAGCCATGAAATTCCTAGGCTGTTTGTTCTTACTACCCACGCTACGTTTTGGAGATCGTCTTGGGTTCCTGCTGGCGAGATTTTTCTACTGACCTCGCCATGCGCGGTGTTGAGTGGGCATCATTATAGCCGAAATTGGGGGAGAGGTCACCCGCATTTTTTTTGGAGAAAAATTCTTTTTTTTTTAGCCATTTTGCTTTTGGCGTCATGTCGAAGGACGATTATTTTTTGACAAAGTCATCAAGTAACAGAAAATAATAAATGTTCTTTTAAGCCAAGGAATGGGACACTTTTCTATTCTTCAATTTTCGTTTATGACCGTTTTAAAATCAACGTAAAAGCTATCATTCGAATACTCTGAATTGTGTCATATATATCCACTAAAGAACCGGTGAAAGATTATTTCGGCTAACGGAGAAGTGCCACCATTATCTTACATCCTCCATGAATAACAAGATTATTATATTCAACACATAGATTATGTAGAACTCATTATTATGAATCGCTTTTATTTAACTTCACTTGCTTGTCAGTTCCTATTTCGTAATCATTTTTAACTCTCTTCCTGCCTAGCTAAATATCTGAAATTTCGCTCATGGGTTCATTTCCAGTGACAATAGAATATTCAGTCATAAAAAATTAGATTGGAGAAAAAAAATATCAGCTTGGTAAATGTAAAAAGCTGTTCAACGTATTTGGAATGCTAATTGCAGTGATTTTAAACTACTATCGCCATCTATTTGAAAGTGGTATAAGTAAAATCTGTATTTAATGAAAAAAATCCTGTGC
>CM063510.1:177282604-177307604 GCA_032207245.1 Pardosa pseudoannulata | reverse complement strand
CAGTGTTGCAGTATAACTCCAATCAACAAAGTATTTTTCTTTGAGGAATGGACATTCTTTTTTGCGTATGTTCCAGATAGGCACAAATGATTATAGATTTCTACTTCCCGATTAAAAAAAAGATGCAAGATTGAGGAAATTTAAAAAGAAAAAACCATTTTGAATTTTAAACAGAAATGTCAACTGGGGTGATGCGAAACCTGATCGATTTGTCCTACCCCGTTTACAGCAGCAAACTTGTTGCGGGAATTCCCCTCTATAATAATAGTTTAAGTTATCTATCCGTCTGTCCACGAATTTATGAAGCGGTTTGACTTGGATAGAGGCATCCATATTGGATTTTGGATGAGTGAGGGTTAGTAAAATGCAAAGCGAGTCTTTAAAATGTTCGAAATCTACCTCTTCCCCCTTTTCGAGCGTTTAATGCCATTATTTCGAGCCCCATTTACCTCGGTTAGAAGCAGGCGATTCAATTTATCGATTTATCACGTAATAAATAGGTAAAAATAATATTTTTTTTAGCCTTATGACGTCATTCCATCTCATTCGATCGTTTCTTATTTTAAATTATTTAAATATCGTCTGAATTATTTTCGTACGTTTTATCGCTGAACTTAGATATGTCGTAAATAATTTTCTTTTATATTTGACTTAAATAATAGATTAGGAACATATAGGATAATTCTAAATTGAATCGTCGATTCTTTTTTGTTGCTATGAAAATTTTATCCCCGGTATTAACAACCAATTCTTTTCATAAAAGTCTATGAGCCTATTTCACGTACTAATAAATATATACGTTTGAGTCATATATGTTTGAAAATTAAGAAGTTCGTTCGTTTGTGTGTTTAATTCATTGTGATTCTAAACTGCCGTCACAGTATCAGGAGACTTTAGAGGAGTATGAAGCTAAACTAGTTATTGAGCATGTACCAGATGATTCTCGGCCGAAAAGCAAACCATTTATCGACCCGCCTCAGAGGGTTCTATACAATTCTAGGAAAACTAAAAAATTTACTAGTAATAAAATGAGTGGCATTGTTCTATTTATGGTGTGAACGATGCCCATGATTGTGTTATTTGACTTTTTCTCAGTTTTATAGGTCCAAAAGCAAGACGAATGTCTTCACCCATCCCTATTAATGAGCCATTTTAATTTCCCCAGCACGCTTATTTTGAATATCTTAAATACTGCAATACTCGCTCCCGTTCGGAGTGCAGATTGAGTTACCAAAATTGTGACAAACTCTCGAAACACGCGTAGCGAGTGTCACTTGCCGTCTCGTTAGCGGTGGCAGCCGGATGGGGGCGGGTGCGTCACTCCCGAGAAATGTATTTCACGGATGGATCTTTGCCCAGGTTCGACATTGTAATTAGTCAAAAAAGAAGATTCCGAATATATTTTAGACTTCCTGATTAAGTTGGAAGATAGTATAACTTCAGGTTGGAACGAACTGCCTCTTAAAATACTTTTGCCACTTGAATCGCGGCAGGTTTGGGAAAGGAAAAGCTACAATGTAAGAGCGCTGCTCTCATCAAATATGTTGCGGGGGGATTTCAACGAATCTACTATAAAAGCTGTAGTGTGATGTATTTTTATTTAGTTCTTTCGCTTTCGAAATTGTTTTATTATTTCCTTATACGAAGTAAGTAATTTTCGGCTTTCGGCCTCCTACTGTAACACCTATTTGGTGGAGCACCCATTTTCACTCTTTTATGCATAACGTCTGTAGGTAGGTACAGAAATCATAAAAGTATAAATAAGGCTACACTGAAATATTCAATAAAAATCTTTTTTCTTCCTAAATGGGAGCGTTACGGTCAACTATTTTGTTACACGGGGGCTAACGACACTGGGAGCTATACCTGAAAGCAGACTTTGAACGGCTCCATTAGGGAGATTAGAACCTACGAAATCTCGTACCTTAGATCAGCGCCCTGTCCATTCGGCTATCGTTCGGTACATACGCCTACAAACAAGGAAACTTTAAGTTGGCAGCATTAAACAACCATTTCGACCATCTTGAATGCATTTCGATCTAGTACGTGTGTATCTCTCATAGCTCAAAAATGATCCACTGTAGAGTGTGAAAAACACTCTTACTTTTGTGGTGGGAATCCTATTAAGTTGCACTCATTTTCTTTATTTAATTTTGTGCTTTTTAGTATTAAGGTGGGTGTAAACCTGCCCTATTGGATATTCCTCTAGATCAGTGTCAACTTACGGGAAAAATAAAATCCCATCTGGACGACTCACTTCGATACGAATTCTTTTAACCCTTAATTCGACAAGATGTTTTTTCAAATATTTTTTTAATTTCTGTTATTTCCCCATGTCTGTATAGCAGAGTTCCCACGGTCCTTAAAAGTCCTTAAGAACTCCTTAATTTTAGCTTTCATTTTTAAGGGCCCTTAAAACTACTTAATTTTTTTCAAAGGTCCTTAAAAACTCTTAATTTTTACATTGGAACGTGATCCGTCGTCGTCGTCACATGATTTCCTATCAATTTTCGCGATACTCTCCGAAATTTCTGGTTTTATAAGTAACGAAATCCTCAAATACGCATGTTTTTAGTGTATTGCTGTAGAAAATCAAAATTCCACTCCTTGATATCCTACAATTATTACGAAATACTTTTAGTTCATTTTTATGGTTACGAACTTGAAAAAATTATTTGAGAAATAAATAATCTTTTGCATACTGAAAAGGTTTAAAGTATAAAGTCAGCTTCCTTTTCCTAACAGCTAACAGTCGTGCAGATTTTAATGAAACGAAGCATGGAGGGTGGAGGGTTTGTAGATATTTCACTTACTTCTTTTACAGTTAGTAACTTCAGGAAGTTTAATTTTCGTAGCATTAAATGTAATAGAAAAGTCTAAAACTTTCTTCTTTCCCAGGCAACGTCGGGTATAATCAGCTAGTACATACATATGTCATTTTTAAACGCTCAGAAAGTACTGTTTATAATATTGTATTTTATTCACAATTTATTTTTAATTCATCACTCTAAAAACTGTAGATGTACATTTTTCAAACTGAGTTTTGACAAATAGATTTATCTTATATTCATTTTCAGGCATTTTTAAAAACTTAATTGTGAAATATTGTAGGGCATTTATGGAACATGCCTTGTCTTGTTCATAATCATGAAAATAGGTTCCTCAGGAAATAGGGTTTATGCCGTGTACTTCAAGTAAGTCTATTTAAAAAGTTACTTTGGTCCGTAGAAAGTTCATTTTTGTTCTAGAAAAAGAGTGGGAACCTTGTATAGACATTACGATCTCTGCAAAATAAACAAAAAAAAAAATATCCTTTTCCATTGAGATCATTAATGTCCGCTGTGGCGAACACTGACAATTATGTTATACAGTAGTTATAAATATACATGTCCGGTGTATTATCACCGGTATTAAGGACAAATCCTAAATACCTCCAGGGTATAACGGAAAGGATAGTTTCATTTCTTTACTTCCATTAATGACTATGGCAAAAAAAAGGGATCATTTAGCTAAAAAAAAAACTTTGAATTATCTTCCTAATTGAATTCAACGCGATTCTAAACTGCATACAGAGTATCGGGAGACTTTAGAGTATGAAGATAAACAAATTATGGAGCGTGTGTACGAGATCATTATCAGCCAAAAAACAAACCATTTTTTTTTTATCAGCTTCATAGAGTACCTTACAATTCTGGAAATTCCCGTCATATGACGGAGTATATGTTAATAGTAAGAATGATCTGAAAAAAGTGGGATCAGTGCCGACTAGATTGAAAACAAAATCCCAAAGACTACACATCAGTGTGTGAAAAACATTCTATTACTCTCCTGCATTCTTACTTTTGTGATGGGAATTACGCATTAATTTATGTCGAGATCATCTTGTCTATTAAAATGTGCTTTGTCAGTATAAACCGTGCTGCCGATTTGCGATAGACGTTTACAGGCCGTCAAAGTAAAACTCGTGCACCATGCTTTTTATTTTCAAGTTTTAAAGTAAAAAAACACATAATTTTGATGAATTTAATAGTTTATATATATTTATTATTTAATAAATAAAACTGTCAAATGCTTTTTACTGAGAAATTTAAGCTTTGCATAACATTTAAACAACGTAGCCCATATTTCAGTGTTAGGAACAGGGCCGAAATAAAACTCGTGCACTATACAAAATTCTCAATTTTAAAAAACTTAAGAACAGTATATTTTAGTTTTTATTAAGTACTTGTTGAGTATCTTTTATTAAGGTATTTTAAACGTGTCGAGATCCCCTATATAATAATAGCCTAAGTTATACGCCCGTCATTCGAATTTATGAAGCACTTGCACACCTGGAATGGGTAGAGGCATCCATATTGGACTCGATGAGTTTGGGTTCGTAACGTTCGAAATCCACCCTTCGCCCCTTTTCTAGCAGTTAATGCCATTATTTCGAGTCCTATTTTCCCCAGTTAAGAGCAGGCATTCAATTTATCCCACAATAAATAGGTAAAAATAAGATGTATTTCTAGCATTATGACGTCATTCCATCTCATTGAATCATTTCTTATTTTAAATTATTTAAATATCGTCTGCATTATTTTCATACGTTTTATCGCTGAACTTAGATAGGACGTCCATAATTTTCTTTTATATTTGGCTTCAATAGTAGATTAGGTACATATGAGATCATTTTAAATTGAATCATCGATTATTTTTGTTGCAATGCAAATTTTAACACCGGTATTAACAACCAATTCTATTTACCTCCAGGGTGTTAGTGGAAACGAGAGTTTCATTCCTTTAGTTCCATTAATGACTGTGGCAAAAACAAACTGGGAAAAACTTAACGATCGTGCCGACGTAGCTGAGAATTATTTTTGAATTATCTTTCTAAATAAATTCCACGTGATTCTAAACTGCATTCGTAGTGTCGGAAGACTTTAAAGGAAAATGAAGATAAACAAATTATGGAGCGTGTGTACGAGATCATTATCAGCCAAAAAACAAACCATTTTTTTTATTCACCTTATAGGGTACTTTACGATCGTGGAAAATTAAAGCTTTTACTGATCCCGTCGTATGACGGACAATATGCTAGTCATCGAATAAGAGTTTTGCAATAATATCGACTCATTTTATACTAATCTTCTAACAGGGCTCCTTTTAAGTTTCTTTTGCGATAAACAGTATAATCTCTTAACTTCTAAATGGATGTCATAACATTCAAATTGGGAAACACACGGATTCGTCGTGGATGCCATAAATACTGATTAACACTCGTTACAGCCGTGCATCATCTCCATACCACCGGCATCTTTTTTCCAGTTGGTATTCTCCCATTTGCTGTATTGAGTTTTTTATTTAGGTTTTATTACGTACTAGCTAGTGTGTCCGTGTTTCGCTACGGTGGACTTAATATATTACTTTTAAACAAAGATTCTTTTTTCGTGCATAACTCTCTCAATTCGTCACAGTTCTGTTCGAGTCATTGGCATATTTATATATTTCTATTATAAGCTTATTATAACAATATTCAGTTTTTATACTACTGTACGTTAATTAGCAATGTTAATAGATCTTGACATATTAAGTGGTAGGATAGGAAGCAGAGGTTTTGACAACAACAGTGCTCATTTTGGTGGTATTAATAAATGTTGTCCAAAATGAAGAAAATTCATGACAAACCACACAGTTTTGTACGAAACAGAAAAGCACATTCATACCGACAACCATATGAATGTAAAGATAACTATATAAAATGACAGGTTTTTATTTACCCCTGAGAGTCACCGAAATTTGTACTTTTCGTTGTTAGAATAGTGTTGATAAACATTTCAGCGTAACGTAAAAATGAACCAAGAATTAAATTTAAAATGAGTTCTCATATAAAAATGCTATAATTTGCGTCACATAGAAATGACAGTGAATCACTTTATATCTCAATTTCCAGGTCAAATCGAACGGATACTACGCAGACGATGTTTAAATAATATAAAATAAGATATGAATAAATGAAATAGTTAAAAGAATGACGTCATAATGATAAAAACCTATTTATTATGCAATAAATTGAAAATTTTAATCTCCTGCTTTTAACCGAGGAAAACTGCGGTTAAAACAATTACATCGGATTAACGGAATGACGTCACGTTGCTAAAAATTATTGCTTCATTCACTTACTTATGATGCGATAAATTAAAAAATTAATCGTTTGCGTTTAACCGGGGAAAATAATGCTTGGAATAATGACATGAAAAGCTCGAAAAAGGGGAAAGGAATGGATTTCGAACGTTAAAAATTTTCAAAAACCTTCCTAGGGATATACCTAATAATTTCCCAAATTTTCACGGCGATTGGATGTATGGTTTTTGAGTCTATCGAGTACAGACAGACACAAATTCATTTATATATATATATATATATATATATATATATATATATATATAGATAGATAGATTTATCTTCCCATTAAGGGAAAACCATTTTAATTTTAATTGGAAAGATATATATGGCTGCAACAGGTGTCAACGTATGAAATGTGTATCGATGAGTCAGTATGCTTATTAATCTTTATTATTAATCTTTAAAAAATAATTTAATACCAAATGCGCAGTATCTTAGAATGACGGCAACTTTTCAATATATCAGGATAATGGCCCGAAATATTCTGCTTCACTCTCCAACCTCAGTCATCCGATTGGAATGTTACGGCATTTGTTTAGAAGCTAAGGAATTATGCTGTTTAAAACTTAAAAATGGTTCTGTTAGAAGATTAGAATAAAATGAGTCTATATAAGTGTGAAATTCTCATTCGATGTAAGCCAAAACGTTTGAAACAACAAACATAAGGGATAATGTGCAGGAAACCCGACAAAGAACATATAAAAACTAGCATATAGCCCGTCATAGGAAGGAATCAGTAAACTTTTTAATTTTCCAGAATTGTAAAGTACCCTATGACGGTAAAAACGGTTTGTTTTTTGGCAGAGAATTATATGGTACACGCTCCATAATTTGTTTATCGTCATACTCCTCTAAAGTCTCCCGATACTGGGAATGCAGTTTAGAATCAAGTCGAATTCATTTAAAAGATAATTCAGAGTTTTCGTCGAAATAATCGTCCAGTTCTTCCCCATTTTTTTGGCCACAGTCATTGATGGAAGTAAAGGAATGAAATTATCATTTCCCCTACACCCTGGAGGTAGAGATAATTTTTGTTAATATCTCTGATAAAATTTTTATTGCAACAAAAAATAATCGATGATTCAATTTAAAATGATCCATATGTAACTAATCTATTATGTAAGCCAAATAGAAAAGAAAATTATTTGCGTCATATCTCAGTTCAGTGACAAAACGTATGAAAATAATGCAGACGATATTTAAACAATTTAAAATAAGAAAGGATTCAATGAGATGGTTAAAGGAATGATGTCATAAAGCTAGTAAAATAAATGCTATTTTTACCTATTTATTATGTAATAAATTGAATCGCCTGCTCTTAACCGGGGAAAATAGGGCTTGAAATAAAATTGGCATTAAATGCTAGAAAAGGGGGAAAGGGGTGGATTTCGAACGTTGCTAACCCTAACTCATCAAGAATCCAATCTGGATACCTCCATCTATTCCAGGTTCAACCGCTTCAACGATTCGAGGACAGACGGATAGATAACTTAGGCTATTATTCTTTAAGGGATACAATGTTTTTAAGTTTTCTAAAATTGAGAATTTTGCATGGAGCACGAGTTTTACTTTGTCCCTGTCCTTTCACCTAAATGTGTGCTACGTTTTTTAAATATTGCGTAAATCTTCAAATTCTTTGTATAAAAGCCATCAATAGTTTTATTTATTTATTATTTCATTTTAAAAATGCATCAAAAATTTGTTTTTTACTTTTAAAAGTTGAAATTGAAAATAAAAGCATAGTGTACAAGTTTTACTTTGGCTGCAAATAGGCAAGACAAACAAAACAAATTTTAACCCTTTGACAGTTTCATTTTTTTCCAGAATTCGATCAAAAAAGTCACATTTTTATTGCATTTTTTTGTTCATTTTACATTTTTAATTAAAGATATGTCATTAAAATTAACATTCCTAATATTTTTAAGCATTTATTACAACTTTTTTTCTTTCTATGAAAGCATCATAGAACTGAAGTTTACCTTCAGTCTCGTCGATATCCAAGTTCATTTTTGGAATTCCAGCGAAAGCAAATCCAGGAAGTGGACCCGAAGGATTATCATAATTAATTTTAAAAAAATGTCTTTCTCGACTGATTCCGTCTGTACTACTATCAGAGTCGGTACTATCCAGGTCATCTAGTCAACTTTCGCTACTATCATTTACAGATAATTCAGTTTCCGATTCCGAGTCACAGTTCGAATAGCAAGAAATGAGCTCCACACGCTCTGAATGATCCATTATTTAAAAGTAAAAATATATTATGCAACTATTACGTCAATAAAATTATCAGGCGGTTAGAAAAATATAATCAGAAAGCTTTACACTGAAAGATAACAATTCGTCTTCTGATACAAAACATGCGAAAAAAACCGCGCTTTTGAACCAATCAGAATATAAAATACAATAAACTGCAAACTATCATTTACTGGACGAATAATTTGTTACTAAAATTGGAAAAAATAAGGCCGAAACAGTGCAAGCGAAATAGAAATCAGATTGCCCGGACGCCGTACGGGCAAATCAGTAAAGGCCCGAAAGCTGTGCCCGTACGGCGTACGGGCAAAACAGGGAAGGGGTTAATAGTCAAGACGATCTCAACATAAAATAATGCGCAATTCCCATCAAGCAAATAAGAATGCAAGAAAACAATAGAATGTTTTTCACAGCCTAATTTGTAGGATAATCTGAGATTTTGCTTTCAAACCAGTCGGAGCTGAGTTACAGAAGATTCGTACACAAGGGCGGGGTTAGAGGTTTAACCCTCCCCCCCTGATGTAACACCAAACATTTTCACTTCTAGAAATAGGGGTTGTTCTGCCTGGTTCGACGAGTGCAAACGAAGTATCCTTTTAGACTTTACGCCGTTTAAAGACTTATTGACGCAATTTAACGGGGAATAACAGAATTAAAGGATTAAACATTCATAGACAATTGACCCCTGCTGTAGAAGGCATTTTAAACGAACTTGCAAAACAAACCCCAGTCCTTTGGATATGACTGTATAAATCAATCAATTTTTAACGTTTTTGTATACTGGTCTCCTTCCCTATTGGTTGGTAAGTTATTTTTTCTTATTTTTTGGTCGAATTCATTGGTTTTCTATAAAATATTCACATTTATACTGTTATTATTTAGGTAGATGTTCCATTATGAGTAGTTTTTCTGGCTTGATTTATTCCTACTTTTTAATAAAAGTAAAATATTTTACCTCTTATAAGGCAATTTGTCGCAACGTGACGAACTACTATAATGCCCTTCCCATTCATTTTCATATTTACAAAAGCCAATAGACAAACAATAAACTGCCCTTTCGTTTCAAACTAAAGCCAGAATTGTCATAATTTGAGAATTTGCCCTACTGCGTGAAATCGCTTTATTATAAAAAAAAAAAATATGTTCTTAAACTTAAAAAATCAAATCAAAATTTAACTAAACAATGTTGTCTCAATAAAAAATCAAAATTGTCTAGCTGTCTAAATTGGGGAAATAAGAGTGCTTTATGACACACTCGAATTTCTTTTAATAGTTTCAGAAAATTAGGAACCCCCCTCCTCTTGAAAAAATTCTGCTTACGCTACTGGTCCACACTTATCAGACCATTCTTAGTTTCGATTTCAAGTTTTGTTGTACCACAAATGTTGGTTTTCCCTTCACAATCATTTGACTTCTCCATCTGCGTAGACTTCTGTTGCGAAATTCTTACTCGCTACATGCCGGCACGTTTGGAACACCACGAAAGACATAAAGGATATTATAACGATTTTAAGTTTTCTAAAGTTAAAAGTTTTGTACAGCGTATGAGTTTAACTTTCACTCTGTTAGTTTTCCCTACCTACAAAATCAAACAGAAAAAGAAGATGGTTTGAGTTTTTCTTCGATCGGTAATAGTAATTTACAAAGTAAGCTGTTAAAAGATCGTTTTGTTGACTTTTTTTACTTTAAAATGCTGCCATTCACTAAATTTACTTTTAGAATCCTAATTAACACTAGATTTACGGATGTGGATCCTATACCTATTTTTACTGAAGTGAGCCCATTCGACTCATACAAGAAAATGGAAGTTTTTTGCAACGAAATAGTTCCAAATTAATTTAAACGAAATGTTTATTATCAAAAAATTCATTTAAAATATTTTTTACCTATAAAATCTGTTTTTGAAACCCGTTTACCATAAACATTTCTATTCCATTGAGCACAATGGTTTCTACGTCTGTTTCTTTGGCATGATGGTTGAACTCGACCATTCTTCCATAGCATGCATTTCTGTCGTTGGAATGGAAGTGTTCTCGACTTCTTCTCTATATTGACTTCTTAGCTCTTCCGCCAATTGGAAAATAAAATCTTTTCGTGAAATATTGACTTGAGTCGACCCATAAATTTCATGTGATGCGATTCACTGTTAAACCATTCTATGAGTCCAATGGGCTCACAAACGTGAAAATAGGTATACACCATTGGATAATGCGAAAGGAAGGGGAAGAGGAAGGAAAGTTTACATCTCTGTTTTACTTATCTTAACTGTTTTGACTAAACTAACTGTTACTTAACTAAAAACCAACGCATGTTTTTGAAAAATGATATTAAAGTTATATATATATATATATATATATATATATATATATATATATATATATATATATATATATATATATATATATATATATATATATATATATATATATATATATATATATATATATATATATAGTGATCCAATTTTTAATGAGTCCAATTGGCTCGGACCGTAAATCTAGTGTTAATGGGTAATGCTGAATTGAGTTTCCAAATCCAAATTAATCATTGGATCAAATGTATTTGGTTGTTTTCGAAATAATCTTTAAATTTTTCAAACTAAGAAAAAGAACTGGAAACTCTATTAGTAGTTTTTTCACAACCATTGTTTTAGATTCTTTATGTAAAGATAATCCTGTGCAAGCCATTTACAATGTTTTTAGGAAATACATCCTTTCTTGTTTGTAAGAAATCACTATTTTCCTCTCTATTTTTACTTTATGTTTTAATTAGAAAACACTTTTACGCATTTGAAATAATGTATTCAGTAAAATATTTTTAAATTCGAGGCCGTTGTTTTAATTGGAATCTTTTGAAACAGTCAAAGGCTGCTGTACTTTTGTGGCTAAGCGACCCTCCCGCGACAATTCAGAAATGTAAGACTGACCTAAAATAGTGTTGGCCGTCGTTTTAAAAATATATCTAGCGATAATTATCCTGTTGTATTTATGACGTCACGAACAACCCTTGGAAAAGAAAATCTGATAAAATTCTAATTTACTCGAAAGCTTTGTAAACAGAAGCCGAGCATCCTCTTTCTCCCTATCTCAAAATAACTTGCCAGCTTTGCATTTGACATTTTTTTAGTCTCCCGCGCTTTCATAATCCCGAAAGAAAGTATTTTAAGGTAGTTAGAAACTGACACTCCGAACAGGAAGACTTTCTTTCCATTTTAAAATTCGATTGAAATTTTCATAAAGTGTAAATAACGCTATATTACAGTAAAGTAAGCTGGAATAATCGCGTGACATTCTTTTAGTTCTATTCATAAATGGACAGCATGGTCTTTTTTTTTCCCTTGTTTTCTTAACCGCGTGGTTGTTATTCATAGAAAAATGTCACCGAGGAATAAATTTCGGTTAATTCCGAATATAAAATATAAAGAAATAACTCCCATTCCTATTGTATTTTTTTCCGAATATCGACAATGCATAGATCGAATGTCGCCTTTGCGGGGACAGAAAATAATAGCGTTATCTATACCGTCAATAAGTTTTTCTTTCCTACAGAATTACTTAGTTGTTATGAGTAGTCAACCTGTACGTATCGTGAAAGTATCCACCAATTTCGAATTGTTGCAAAATATTAACACATTGTATGCGGAACACATACTAATACGTTTTCTGACGATTGATACTTGAGCGCGGGTCACGTACTAGTACGGGTTTTGCCGTGTACCTCGTCATAGAGGAAAATGCTTTGATCGTTACCCCACTGTAAAAGATTATTAGTTTTAGGATTGCTCTTTTCATTTTTTTTATAATGTAAAAATGTTTATATATAACATAATTCGAAAAAAGTAAAACTATAGACTACTATTTCTATTTGATTTTTCCTATTTACGATACTGTTACAAATTGATCCATTCAAAAATATATTTTTTGTATACAAAAATCTTATGGTTGTTATTTATATATTTCTATTTATATATTTGTTTATGTATTTTGATATAAAATACGAAAAGTGGGTTCAAAAATGAAATCATTTTTGATCTATCGAGATTGAACTGAATAACTCAATGTGCGCACGAAACGCCCGCTCCCGGTACAATTCCTCTGCGAAATGGGCCCGAACACAATGGGTTAAACATTCTTGAATTTGAACGTGAATGAAAATTATAGTGTCATGTACATTGCGTAAAGTGCATAAATATTTTAGTTTCATATTTAGAGATTCTATTTCTGATATCTGCTTTTGAGATAAATTAAATTGGACAGAATTATAGATTACTAATGAGGACCTCGTTGTAAATGTATTCAATGTATTTAATGTTGTTGAATTATTAGAACTTATACAATTATTTTGTTATGTTAAAAATAGTTTCGTGGCTGTCAAATTTGTAACGCCGCGTCTGGCTACTTTGTATTCTCTTTCATCGTCAATCCATTTATATTGCTACGCAGTCAACACTTCTGTTGGCGAGCATGTAAAAAGCTTTTCTCGCCACAGCTTAAAATCATTCAATAAAAACAACTCTGACTCTTCGATGTCCCATTGTGTTTAAGATATCTGAAGGAGCTAGTAGGGTCTTAACCCTTCATTTGACAAGATGCTTTTTCAAATATTTTTTAATTTCTGTTATTTTCCCACGTCTGTATAGACATTAGGATCTCTGTAAAATAAACAAAAAAATATATCCTTTTCCATTTTTGAGATAATTAATGCCCGCTGTGGCGAACACTGACAATTATGTTATAGAATAGTCATAAATATACATGTCCCCTGTAGCGGACTTAGCTAAATTAAGGGTTAAATAGAGGTCGTAACATCTAAAATATTATCTTAATAATATATGAAATTAAAAAGAATAAAAATTTATATTTCTTTATTTTCGAAAAATGGAATGTTAAAATTGTGACTGTCGACTAAAGTAAATAAATCCCCATTTCAAAACATTTTCGCTATCACACAAGACATTTTAAACTCCCTTTTTTTCAACGCGTGATGAGACCTTAGGTGACTTCGTTTGTGTTACGGTCGCTCGTTTAAATCCAATCCTAATGAATCAATCTAAAGTCGAATGGATAAGAAGCTGCTCTTCGATATCAGAGTTCGTGGATTCGAATCCCGTCGAAGGCTCAGACGTTCGGAATCGGCTTTAGTAATCCCGTGTCGCAAAACAGTAGACCGTGGCGTTCCAAACTAAATAGAAATTCATTATTCCGTCGACAAGTATTTTCCTTGACTCTCCATTCGGTTCTTAAAACCAGACCTTATATTTTACACCAGGTCTATAAGGAAGTCAAGTCGTCGAATACTTCAAATGTGTTTATATTAGAGCAGGAGACAGTTTCTCTTCTATGAAAATGCGCTTACAAAAACTGGATTAAATGACCCGTAAAAGGCTTAGGAAGTCGATAGAAGTATTTAAGATTCCAAAAATATTGCTCATTAAGATCTTAACATTGGACCAACCAAGTATTTCCGATTTTCGCGCTAGAAGCGACTTGTACAACGTTTAGATAAAAAAAAATATTTGATCATCCTCTGTTGTCTAAAAAATGTATGAATTTCTTTATCCTTCAATACAAAGAGCTCCAAAACGTTTTCTTCCACTATTTGTGTGTTTATGAATTTCGATTATATTAGAGATGAAATACCCTTTTCATGACTGCAGAAAGCTCCTAAACAAAAATGTATTGGAAAAAAAATCAGTGGACGAATGGCAGCGTTTGTTTTGCAATTTATAAAGGCCCCTCCACACTAGGGTCCACTGCAAGCCATCACCACCGTCTGGAGGGGGTATGGCTTATCGTGGTCGACGGTGGCAGACGATAAAATAGCCTTGGCGGATAGCTTCCGAGGCGGTTTTTCTCCAAAGATCAAAGGCAGCTAGATGCGCAACTCAAGTGCGCAGTAGACCCTATGGACGAATCCACGCACTCGGTTCATGGAGTGGCCCAGCGTGTAGATGCAACCCGTGAACCATCGTTCAAGGTCACCATCAGGAAGTGGTGAACAATGGGCCATAGTGTGGAGGCTACATCAAGGCCCCTCCCTATTATGGTCCACTGCAAACGATTACCACTGTGAGTAGGGGGTATCGAGGTCGGAGATGGCAGACGATCCACAGGTTCGGCTCATTGGGTAACCCAATGTGTAGATGCAACCCGTGAACTATCGTTTGCCATAAAAGATTAAATAGGTAATAAATACAGTAGAAAAACCGTCGAGATAAACGGACTCGACTGGATGCGTGTACAGAATTGCCAATCGTCACGTCTTTTTTAATAAATTAAAAAGATTATTACATTTTTTTAGACATGCCATTTCTTATTCCTGCTATTTTCAAAATGAGGGCATTAAAAGTCTCGTCGCAGGACACTTATGCACTTTATACAAAAGCCAATCGGTGTCATTTGGAGAGAAAAATTGTACTGCACGAAAGAAAAAAACGAAATTATAAAGTATCTAGAGAATAAATATTCTTAATAATTAATAATTTTATGTCTCTCGTTAAATATAACTTCAATACGAAAATTTTAAAATGTATGGCATAAAAAGCGAAAATACTTTTACATTAATTAAGTTTAAATGTGCAAATGATTCGCATGGATACGAGACTTCCACAAACCATTATGAAAATTGAAATTTTTAATCCATTTCTTTTGTATAAATGTTTCACTGTATCCTAAGTTTGATTTACCCTACCCCACTCCCACCTGAGGTCATAAAAAAAGGCTAAAAGATTTTTTGACAAACTTTTAAGTAAGTGTCCCCTCTACGTCAGAGATGATCTCGAGATCATCCCTGACGCTCTAGAAAGTTAAATCTGTAAGTGTGGATGTTCTCTTGCCGGGTAGGACAGTGGTATTCAATCAAAGGAGCACCTTGAGATCAAAATGGAGGGATAATCCAATGTTACCACGCCTGACACTCCTCATAGTAGGCAGCCTGTATCAACAGGATTCCTATGTTATGCCTGAGACTGCCTAGTGGTCTGCACGTTGAGCTAGAATCTCGGGGAACTGGGTCAGAACCTGACAGACCTACTCAATATCTTCCTGCATATTCAGAGAATGCACAGGATAAATCTGAGGAACTCGACAGGGAAATCGGATATAAAGAATGCCAAAATTGAGAAGATTTGCCAGCATGTTATCTACTATTTATAAAATAGTAATCTTTATATATGGCATGGACGAGTGGTTAAGGCATGGAAGACACATTTCATTTCATATAAAAACTTCTTTATTATAATCCTTCTGTCCATGGCTATGCCATTTACAAGTCCTTTGTTCTCATACTTTACCACGACATGCGTTATCGGCCAGCATTCCCGCTCAAAACTGTCTTTTTTGGCGTTGCTACCTAAGCAAAATTCCTATGTGTACTTCCGCGTTGGCCTTTTTCACTCTGTATAGTTCCGCTCCAGGGTGTGTCTTTCTCCTATAACCTTATCGTTAATGAGTTCTAACTATTTTTAATTATAACTGGCTTAATTTTTAACCCCCACTTTTAAACCTGACATTATATATATATATATATATATATATATATATATGTGTGTGTGTGTGTGTGTGTGTGTGTGTGTGTAATCTTTTGTATCCATGAATGTGAGTCTATATTCATTATTCATTCTAAACTGACTGGACCGATTGTGAATTGTTTAGAGTTTGAGGGCGTGTGGAATTGGAACTCTTTTTTTTTTTTTTTTTTTTTAATCTCAATTGAATTTGTCGACTCTAGTTTGAAGCCATTTAATAGATTCAAATTAAAATTTGTACAGAAAAAATTAAAATCTTTTAAGAACTTTAATTTATCAAATTGCGTTTAAAATGCATTTTTATATCTTGCTTTTTGACCTTATTAGCTTGGCTTTATTCATTTCGATCATTTTAAGTTTTGCCGTATCTCTTTTGTTTCGACTTGGATTGCGCCATTTTTGCATTCCATTTCTAGACGCATATATTATTCCAGCGCTAACAACATTATCGTTTGAAATACTATTTAACATTTTTGTCCCATTTCTATTTGTAGATGCATTTGTTCTCTTTAAACCCTTAAGCGTTTTCACGATATTCCGCGCAAAGATAAATCACCAAATATAATTATTTTACTACTTTAGATTAAAATTTTTAAATGGATGGTTATTTATTTTATGATAACGAGCTGTTTGCTTATATTTTTAGTGTAATAGAATATAAATGCTAATTTGGATTTTAAAATACATAACTTATCTAGAGAAAAGGCTGGGCATAAAGAGCCATCTTATAAATGATAGCAAATACCGGACTCTGAAATAGAGCATTCCTCATTAAAAGGCACTGCCTATTTTGTTTGATTTCAATATACAACCACTTGATCCTCATTTGATACGACTTTCTTTGTCCGAAAATAGGATATACATTCAGAAATGGAATTATTTAAAAGAATTATATTTTTAGAACAATCGCAAAAACGTAATATTACAGAGGCATACAAATAATAACAGATTTTTCGGTTTGGGTTTCGAGCGCTACGATCGATTGTTTTGCTACAAGAGGGCTAACGAGACCGGGACCTGATTATAGCCAATTTTGAACGGCTACGAACATCCATGCTAGCAACGGGTTTGGAACCAATGAATTCCGTTACCGCCCTACCCATTCCGTAAACACTATCAGGAGTGTTTTAGTTTATCTATGATCGAGCTGATTCAGTAGCAAATGTTCAAAGTTCCTGGCAATAAAATTCTGCGGAATCTTTTAGGAACGACGTCTTTTTAGTTCCGTGTTTGTTTCTAGTAAGATTCTGCTGTCTATAGAACCCTATTTAATTCGTCGAATGCATTTTGTACACATTCAGTTGGTTTGTCTTACGTGTTCGGTTAAGCTTTACGATGGATGAACTGGATGGAATTGGGAAAAACAATTTTTAAAATCCAGACTATTGGGCGGTCGTGGTTTAAATGGAACTGACCCATTATTTCTGGGACATCTCCAAAATGTATTATAAGGAGGAGGGGTATTTTGCGGTATCCTATGGGATAGTTGGTTGGTGACATGTCCATGACCAGTCATATGACTTCTCACGGAAAGATGGCTGCCAGTACCTCGACAGGTTGAACTTAGAGGATTCTCGTAGTTTAGAAGCAGGCAACCAAGCAGAAGGCAGCCCTTCCCCCCTTCCCAGGCTTGGCCTGCAACCCCCAAAGATATCGTTCGGGAACTTGGAAGACATAGAGAACAAGAACCTATTTTGCTTGCTCTATCTGCCATTCATGAATAGAGCGTAACTTTGGCCGTAACTTTGGCGGTCTTGAAGCTCGATCTTGCTACTCTCCGATTGCAAGATCGCTATCTTTGTTGCTGACTGCTCTATTGCGATTCTTTGGTATTCACTTTCAACCCAATTTGTATCCTGTTGCTGGAATGGATCAAAATTTGACATTTTTTAAACACATTTTCCTACTTATCTCTACAAAAATATTTTAAACGTTTTCACGTGCTTCTATTACACATTTTTTTTCTTTTTTACTTATTTTGGGCTGCCACACGTTCCGTATCCACACGTTCCGTATAATGCCAGCGAGTGCTATTTCTCTTCAAATTCATTATGTGTGCAAAGACAACTGTATTTTGCTAGGCATAGTGTCACAGCCTGGTCGGTTTTGAAAGGCTGTGTAGAGAAATGGATAATAGAGCAGAAAGAAAGGGATTTTCCTGTCACCAGTTTCTTGAAGCAAAAGTAATTTCTAAACGAATGAAAATTGAAAAATCGGTAGTAGATCCGATGAAATGTCAATTATCGTTGCATGCGGCGGATATGTCCTCTCTCATGATGTCAGAGCCCTAATTATTGTTTCGAAATCCCTCCTTCTTTCTGTTTGAAAAATGCTTCGCAAGTTACAATTTCGGAGGCGTCACTGAAATAGATTGTGCGATATGGTTGCCCCGAAGCGTCGTCGGGGTGTGATTATTTTCGCGTTCCTTTGATTCGGACCTTTTTTAGCGCGAAAAAAACTCGCATCAGGAGGAGAAAAACTTTTCGTCTCGGGGCCCCAAGATGCTATTTATGTGAACAGCGGCGGGACGGAGTTTACAAAACTCATTTTAAAGCACTTTCTACATAAAAAAAACATATACACGCACACATATATCTATACAATGATAGAAATGAGCGCTATACATTATTAAACTCTAATGTTCATTCAGTATAGAAATTTATTCAGAATCTAGAACCATACTCAATTTTGCCTGCGAGAGTACGCCCGTACGAATTCTCTTGGTATAATTCCATACCACCTCTTTTTGAAGTCTCTATTAGGTTCTGAGAAGGCTGCTGTCTTATTTATATGTGGTTGGGGCTTAGAAACTACGAGCAGAGTGCGTCTGAAAAAACTTTCCTCCCAAATGTGGGTCACTTGCCTTTATTTTACCGTACAATCCACCGATTGGTTGCTCTTCTTACTATAGGAGCCGCTACAGGGAGGGCCACTGCGTCTGAAATTAAAATGGCTCATTTTTAGGTTCCGGAAAATAAAGATTTCTTAACCACGACAGTTAAGTTTTGTTACTACTCTGCTTTGGAAAATGGCTGCCTATTTAATGTTTATTAGATATCTACATCATAGATATTTTATCTTTATATTACTGCATGAGCATATATATGTCTATACCTTACATTTATCTGTGAGTACGCATATATATATATATATATATGTGTGTGTGTGTGTGTGTGTGTGTGTGTGTGTGTGTGTGTGTGTGCGTAATAAGACGGATTTCCCGATGGATGGTTGCAATCATGGCCCCTAAAAACGACACCGTTTTAGCTAAAGACCTTTGTTAAGATAACGTTGAATGCTGGGTTCCCACTTCATCATTGGAACAGGACAAACTGAAGGGTCGGCTAGCATGAAGTTATTAGTAAAAGTACCTTAACACCTCGGTCGGTCAACATCTCGGTCAAAATCTGTGGAAAACAAAATCTGCCTCCAAAAGCGTACATCTCCTTTTTGTTAGGAAATTTCCTAAATGGTCCATGTAGAGTTATAATGGGTCAGACCCCTACTCTAATGGCTTCAACGGTAGGCCCAGTGGTCCATTTAGGTAAGGGGTTCAAAAGGGGAATGCAAAAGGACGCGGGAATTTTAAGTCCTTGACTTCAGATTTGAAAAACACTGACAATTTTCCTTATATATATATATATATATATATATATATATATATATATATATGCACACACATATATACAGGAGCGTCTAAGATTTCGTCTTGGGAGGATCAACAAAATAAAACGTAACCGTTCCTCAATATGTCCTACTAAAAATAAGTAGAAAATGACCCGAAGAAGAAATATTTTAATTATTATTACATTGCACTTTTTGTGTTGAAATACCTATAAGAGCACTAAAACTAAGAATTGCCGCCAAAAAATCTTTAATTAAAAAAATATTAGGAATTAAATAGTAATCGGTGTTTCTTTTCTTTGCCAGTTCGTCTATGTTCTTGCTCTATTGGGTTTCTCAAATAAGTTTTCAACTATCGTAATGTTGAGTATTTCAACAAGCCACCCTCACCCTGTGTAGGAATATGTACAGGTATATATACGTGTGTGTGGATGCGTAAAGGGTGTTTTACATCCAGACCAATAGAAAATGGTGTCAGCGATTGACACCACGCTGTCACGGTTTAGTAGGAAAACATCAAAATGTGAATTTAAAAATTATACAGTTATTGTGACAACTCGTTTTTTGGCGCTTCTTCCGACAAAACGTGTAACATTAGGTTTTAGTGTGAGTATCAGACAATGAGAAGGTTAAGAATGAGTTCCAGGCAGGAACTCAGCTAAAGAAGTTATATAACATCTAGCATATAGCCCGTCATATGACGGGATTAGTATAATTTTTAATTTTCCAGAATTGTAAAGTACCCTATGAGGCTGATAAAAAAAAATGGTTTGTTTTACGGCTGAGAATGAGCTAGTGCAAGTTCAATAATTTGTTTAACTTCATACTCTTCTAAAGTCTCCCGATACTGTAAATGCAGTTTAGAATCAAGTCGAATTCATTGAGTCAAAGTGTGTGGTTATGTATAAAAAACAAACACACTAACGAACTAACTTCTTTATTTTCTAAGAGGTATAACTTAAACGCTAGATATTTATAATTTCGTGAAATAGACTCCTAGACTTTTATGTAAAGAATTGGTTGCTAATACAGGCGATCAAAAATTGCGACATTTCATTGCAACAAAAAATAATCGATGATTCAATTTAAAATGATCCCATAGGTACCTAATCTATTTTGAAGCCAAATATAAAAGAACATTATTAAAGTCCTATTTAATATCAAGGATAAAGCGGATGAAAATAAGGCAGACGATATTTAAATAATTTAAAATAAAAAACTAATTAAATGAGATGGTTAAAGGAATGACGTCATAATGCTAGAAAAAATGTGTTATTTTTATCTATTTATGATGTTATAAATTTAATCGCTTGCTCTTAATCGGGGAAAATAAGGCTCGAAATAATGGAATTAAGTGCTCGAAAAGGGCGGATGGGGTGGATTCTGAACCTTTTAAAGACTTGCTTTGAATTTTGCTAACTCTTAACTCTATTTACTCATCAAGAATCCAATGTGGTTGCCTCTACCCATTCCAGGTCCAACCACTTCATCCATTCGAGGACAGAGATCACTTAGGCTATTATTATATAGGGGATAGTTGAGCTAAGAGCGAATTAATGTGATGTCGCCAAAGGTTATCGGTAAGGTCGCCAATCGGAAAAGAAACAATTTTTTCGCCATTTTAGGGATATAAATTCATTTAACATTACAATTAAAATTAAGTTATTTTGGGATAAAATATAATTGCATATATATATATCTATATACAGACACACACACAACTCATTCATAAGACGACGAGGGGGAGGAGTTAATTCTCGTATAAGTGTACGTATTTGTAAATGGTAGCCGTTTCCACCTATAAAAACAATACTCTTCGGATTTTCGTGGGTTTTTTATTAATAAATAAACGTTTAAAAGTAATAAAAGATATTTACATTCATATATGTAAACAATAACATCAAAAATGTCTACTTTAAGTAGGAAATTTTTTTGAATTCATTAAACGCATACATAAATACATAAAGCGGAAACTTTTTATAAATATATATGTAATGTATCAAAATTATTTAACTTTAATATTTCCTTAAAAACCTCCTCTCTCCCATTCTCATTCCTTAAAATCTTTTTCCAAGACTCTCAATGTCTCCATCAAAGGAGCGTCCTCGACTTAAAATTCTTGCGATCCATTTCCCAAGGTTTTATATCCTATATATGAAATTTTCTGACTATTCGACACGTTTCCCAGCTGTCGCCCGCAAATGGTTCCGGGTTTTTCTGATCTTAACCCTTGAATCCGCCGAGTAAGTGGGAAAGTTATTTCTGTCTTCACTCTCGGGTGCACCTCTGTTCGAGCAGAGTGATTTTTGTGTCTTGTCCGTCGTTGAATCGTGAAGATGTCCGTTTGAGCAGCTCTGAAATAAAGTTTCAATTCAACTTGTGCCGTTCTCTTCAATTTTAGCCGACTTCATCGTTATTACTGCTAGCTGGATTAGGCTATTTCCTTGCCCAATAGCCAGGGCGAGGAAAAATAATAGGGGCTACATAATTATGGGAGCCGGCAGGTATTATTTTGAGGGATTACATATATATATATATATATATATATATATATATATATATATATATATATATATATATATATATATATATATATATATATATGTATATATATATATATATATATATATATATATATATATATATATTTGTATATATATATATATATATATATATATATATATATATTTGTATATATATATATATATATATATATATATATATATATATATATATATATATATATATATATATGTGTGTGTGTGTGTGTGTGTGTGTGTGTGTGTGTGTATGTGTGTGAGGTCTAAAAAAGGGGTAGTTGGAAATTACGTGAGTTATAAATGATTTTAAAAAGGGAACTCTTGTATAATAATAAAATAAAGGAAAAAAACCACGCTCGCGTAATCTTTCAGGATATTCCGGTCAGGAAGCATTTTGAAAGAATTTGGTGAGATTGTAAACAGATACGATCAGTCAACGCGTGGACATGAAGCGGTCAACACCTTTTCCACTCATAGCTCTGCCACGAAAAATGAAAATGGCGCAAGTTGCTTTCGTTAAGAACAATGATTTAATAAAATTATTATTATCAAGAAAACTGTTTTCCATTCGCCTTAACTCGGGATCACGACATTACATATATATATATATATATATATATATATATATATATATATATATATATATATATAATATTCAATGTTAAGAAAAACAGATAACCCGAATTAAAAATTCCCTATACTTTTTTAAGCAAAATCTAAACGAAACTTCTGTTAGAAAAAGCAAGAAAGCCATAGTCAGAGATTACTATATATATATATATATATATATATATATATATATATATATATATATATATATATATATATATATATATATATATATATATATACATATGTTGGTGGGTGTCTCATGGAAATAAGGCCTCGACAGGTGGGAAGCAAAAGACCGGCTTTGGCCTGCCTTTTATAGAGGAACTTGAAAGGCGATCAAGAACTTATTTCTCAGCGGATATCCTCCAGTGACGAAATCGCTGCCTTTGCCGACACGCATATGATATAAAATACGATAATGAATTCAAGAATCTTAAAATTGCTTATTTGGAGTCGTTTAAAAAATCTGTCATTTTGCTTTGTTTTAATAATTGACATATATATATATATATATATATATATATATATATATATATAACGGATATTTAATATAGGACGGTGATTCTCAAACTTTTTATCCCTTTCCTTTTGACATACGTAGCAACGGAAGCCCTTAAATAAATATTACAGTAAGGGCTTATGACATATCACTAATTAGACATATATACACTCTATTGCCAATTGATGAGCGGTCACTTGCGATTTTAGACATTTTGTTGAATATCTAGAAAAATATACCAGGAATTATCCTGAAATCTCAGGCGTGTCGATAGAATGATAGATATCACATATTTCAGCTAAGAATGTTTACCGAAACCCCGTGGGGGACCATCCACAAATGGAAGAAAAACGAACACGTTTTGGATAACCCTGTAAAGAGTAATGTATGAAAAGCGTTGAAACTTTAGGACACGATTAGGAAGCTTATGTGTTCATTGTTATGAGGATAGCATGCACACTCGAGGAGAAATTAAGTATTTTATAAAAACAATCCAAAATTTTGTCCCGGAAGAAAGTTTAAAGAACGGACTTCGAGCTTATTCTATGGACGATTCCTTTCAGAATTTTCAAGCTGTGTTTTGGGGACTTCCACAAAAGTGGCTCTCTACATTTAGCTCATATATTATGCACATTATATTTTGAATTGCATTCGCGCATGCGCAGTGAGACATTATTGAGTAAACCTGTTCCTATTTCATCCAATATTGATTATTTTTTAATTTCGATTGCAAGGTATTGTGTACAACGTCGTTTGACATGCGTCCTGAAATTAACAATATTTGGTATCGAGAACTCTGCCAATAATGAGCAAAACACTTAAAGACATTTGGGATTGTTTTTATAAAAACCTTCATTTCTCCCCAAATGTACCCTATCCTCATCACAAGGAATACAAATAAGCATCCTAATCGTGGGCTAAAATTTCGACGCTTTTCAAACATTACTTTTTACAGGGTTATCCAAAACATATTCTTTTTTCTTCCATTTGTGGACGGTCCCCTATGGAGTTTCGGGAAACATTCTCAGCTGAAATAGGTGACATCTACCCTCTTGTTGACACCCCTGAAGTTTCAGGATAACTTTTCGTGTATTTTTGTAGATATTCGACAAATTGTCTAAAATCGCAAGTGATCGGTCGTCATTGGCAATATAGTATATAGATGCTAAACAATATATAGCATTTAAAAAAATGTAGATAACACTTACAAAAGGTGACGTGGAAACAAGAAATTTTTTCAATGAAATGATGTAAGTCAAATGACACATGGATGAATGTTTCACCCCTTCTAGAGCTGTACTATTGCGTAGGGTTCATGTCACTTTTTGTGATATCTATTTTGCAATACTACCATATTAGTTACTATTTTTAATTCCATGGGTTAGGGATAATGAGAGATTAATGGACGGATTTCCTTTAAAATTTAGATGTGTTGAAAAAAATGTTCGGGAAACCCTTGTCATTGAGGAAACCTTCCTATATGATATAGAATTTATTCCCATTTGATAAAAACGCCTGCCTTTTTTGACGCATTTAGAATCTCGAATGCAGCAACCGTTGGATTAGAGCAGTTAGTGGTTAACAAAAACGTAATTGCTATCATAAAAATTCAATGACAATACTAAAAAAAATATTATAACAGTGAAACGGCTCTATCACGTGGGCAAATTATCTATAACTGTTATTTTGGAAACGTTACACTTTCGGAAACACTTTAATTCGGACAAGTGTTTAGTTTACTTGGTAAGATTCGCTTCGAGCCTAGCCTTCGGTGAGGATACT
>CM063510.1:177257504-177277504 GCA_032207245.1 Pardosa pseudoannulata | reverse complement strand
AAATCGTCCCACAACCCTTGCAAGACTCTGGAAAGCTGTTCAGGAGGAATGGGATAGAATACCTCTTCTGACACTTGAAAAGGCATTATTATACTGGAAATGACGGTGTCGCAAGAGAGTACAGAATAAGGGCTATCCACCAATAGAACATTTCAAACACAAAGAATTTTATGTCATTTTGTTTTGTGACTACAATATAGTACATCGTCTAAAAAATGTGTGAACATCCTCTGTATATGTATTCAATACTAATGGTCTGGCAATTACCGCTAAGATAAGCTTGGTCGGCCTTATAGACAAATGGGTCTGGAATAGTGTACGTATGTATAAATGCGTATGTGTATATATGTGTACTATGGAACTCATACACACACACACACACACACACAAATACAGATTTTTGTATACATCCGTATATTCATGCATAGATACATAAATATGTCTATATACAGTGAATTCTGCTTAAGTTTCCATTTAATCTAAAGATTCGAACTCTTAAGAAAACATAGGACATTTCGAGCCGAAAGATCTGCATTATAGCATCCTTCTTTTAAGTTCTTCTTTAAGTAAAAGCTTCTGCTTGTCTTCGAACCATTGTTTAAAAGTTCACTAATGAGTAATGTAGAAAAAATATAAAACGTTCGCAGTAAATATAAAAAATAACTAATGTGACTTACTCGTAGGATAATTTTTAAATAACTTCTTAAAATGAAATTTAAACTAAATCTAAGTGTTACTGTGTGAACCATAATTACACTGATACTAATACCTTTTTAATCTTAGAGTGCGATAAATACTAAATCTTTAAAACTTTCTATTCAAGTTTTTAATTTTCTTAAATTTTAAGAACTTGGATATTTTAAAAATTTCGGGTTTACTGAATAAAAGAATATATATCTTCAATTTTATATAAAAAATTTGTTTCGAATATATATATTTCAAAAGATGTAAGTAGGTTTTTATTTGGCATAAACATTTTCACAAAACTTCTTACTTAAATTGATAAAATGAAATCCCTTTTATAAAGTTAAAACTAATTGAAAAGAAACTTGATTCTAAGTTGAGCAGAAAATTTTATTTTAGGATGAATAAGAAAGATTTATAAAGAAGACTTTTTTTGTCTGGAAAAATACTATGTCCAATTAAATGCATTCTAAAAATTTTTATTTTAAACTTCAGCAATCATATTTTTTGAATCACTAAACATGTTTTCTCGCATATAGAGTATTGTTTTTAAAATTAAGAAAAAACGTAATACATATTCTCAAAACATTTAAAATATTAAGAAATAATTTAATGGGGCACAATACCATTTTAATCTTTTTAAATTTTTAGTAAACATTGTAATTGTAGATATTATAGTAAAGCACACTGAGGAAAGTAATGTCTGTTTAAACATTTCATTTATTTAAAATTTAAATTAAAATTTCTTATAGTTTTTTAAAATTTTTAATAATTGTTTTAAATAGTAATATTAAAGCTTTTTTTTTCTTGTTTTGTGTGTGTGTGTGTGGTGGTGGTTTACTAAAGCTTTTTAGGAGACTGTGCATTGATTTTGAGACATCTATTTAAATTATATTTTGTAAAAATATTTTACTGAAATGCAAAGTGAAAAACAATGAAATCTGAAAATTTCTTCTCTATATTTGTATATATAAAATAAGAAACATATTGTTATTTTTCCAATCACAGATTTAATCTATACATTGTAGAATCCTGCATAAAATTTTTAACATTTATATTTTAAATACAAAAAATACTTTAGAATTTTGAAGGCATGGAAATAATAATAATGATGATTATGATAATGACAAAAGTAATAATAATAATAACAAAACGATCATGGAGAAAAAGTTTTTTTAAAGTTCGCATATATTAAAAAACACCCAATAAATGAAATAATATGTAATCTATTTATATATTTATAGTAGCTATATAAAACGAAACTATATAAGGTATCGCAAGTATCTAATTTAAAAAAATTATACAATTTTGTAAAACGTGAAAGAACAGTAAAATATTGAGTCAAAAACAACTCTTTTTACTTTAAAAATTTTTAAAAAAATTATAAATATTATTGCTGATTTCGTTCCCAGTTTATTCTGTACGTTAGAGAGAACTTACGTAAAAAATTTAAAACTTGTATTTTAAATTAAAAAAAATCGTTATCATTTTGAATGAATGAAATTAAAAAAAATATGGGGGAAAAGACATTAAGAAAGTAGCTGTAATGTGCAGTTTCCATGTAGATAGTCAAGTATAATCATCAGGTTGCTGTACTCAGCTTCATTGAGCAAATAAAATTAATAATTTAGTAGTATTTTTGGTTTAGACGCTATTACTAGAGATGTAAAAAACCCGGAATTTCGAAGAGCTGGGAATAAACCCGGGAATTTAGGGGAATAAACCTAGAATTTTCGGAACTTTGGGAAGAAATCCTTTTAACAATGTTTACATTTATTTTTTCAACATTGGCTAGAATAGCATATTATTTCTAAGAGATTTTCTTTTTACTTTTGGCAATATATATATATTCAAGAAATAATAGCAATGAGCATTTAAATGATTTTATAGTAGTACTTATGTAATTAATGACCTTGTTATTCTTATCAAACACATAACTGGTTGCTTCAATTTTAATTGCTAATATAATAATTATATACATTATTTATTATGTAAATTGCTTTATGCTAAACTTTTCACCCTCCTTTTATAACATAAAAATAAATATCTTTCAATTTAAAATAACAGTTTATTATTTTTTGTAACGCATATATCATTTTAAGGTGTCATCCAATGACACTGTTGCATTTTGTGTCCAATTCCTACACACACACACATACATTATATATATATATATTTATATATATATATATATATATATATATATATTATATATATATATATATATATATATATATATAGAGCGAGAGAGATGTTATCCAAGAAAAATAAAGATTTATGGGTTTTGTGACACTACAGATTATTGCCTAATATTTAAGTAATAATAAAAATATTGGATATTTCTCAAAGGAAAAATAGACTCCTACTTTCAAGCTAAACACGATACCTTGCCAAATAGAGCGAGTTAATCCAAATTATTCAATTTTTTTTCATAGCATATAGTAGTTAAATTTTGTGAAAATATCCACCTTTGAGGTATATCACAAAGACAGAAAAAAAAAATGGTAGTTCTCATTGTATCGTAGGAATTGATGACTTCAAAATACTTCAAAATTCCCATGTTTTGGAATGTTTCAAATTTCCCTTCCCAAAAAACCCGGTTTTATTCCATTGCTCACAACTCTAGCTAGTAGAAAAAAAAATCACCCGCTCCATTATAAGGAAAATTGTTCCTTTATGCTTGTGCCGAACCATGGCAGAATGGTAGTTCACAGGTTCCAATCACAATGCTGTTATGGATTTTAAGAAGTACCGATGTCGTAGTCGCTACTTAAAAACTATTCCGAACCTTCGAGTGGCAAAAATAGTAGACCCATATCGCTCTAAACCAAAACGACCTTTCCATTTCTGACTTCATTATAAAAAGGATGCCACTTATGAAATGTCAAAGATATCGATTGTAAATTTTGCAGGCGTGTGCAGATCGATAATTTAAACCAATAATAATAATAATAAGCAGTTTTGATATTTTCACCCTATTTTTTAGAAATGGCTAAAAAGAATTGGAGAACATTCCCTTATCTGACATCTCATGGCTGGGAAATTAGTTATTAAAAAATATGAAAGGGAAAAAAATAAGAATTTTGAATTTATAGATAAGAATTTTTTTTTCTGCTGAAACGCTTCATGGAATTATTTGTACTGACATCATAGCTAAATTATTTGAAAGATGTGATTTTTTACTAGATATTTTTCATACTGCCCGGTGTCGGAGATCGGGGCAGGTATCAACGTTTTCGAAAATCGTCGAGGAACTAATTCATTTTACTAAATCTCAACTTCGGAGGACCAGAATTCAAGAAGATATTAATGAAAAGTCACAAAGTGTTAACTCTTTTAGTCTAAACATTTTTGTTGTGTCCAAACGATTGATTTCCGTAATAAAAAGCAAGGAAGTTAGTCGTCATAACGTCACAACTAAACTGTTTTAATTCCTGTCCACACAATGGTCCTCTGCAAGCCATGACCATCGTCTGAAGGGGGTATGGCTTATCGTGGTCGATGGTGGTAGACGATAAAATAGCCTTTGCGGACGGTAGCTTCAGAGGTGGTTTTTCTCCAAAGATCAAAGGTAGCCAGATGCGCAACTAAAGAGCGCAGTAGACCCTATGGACGAATCCACGTGTTTGGCTCATTGGGTGGCTCAGCGTATGGATGCAACCCGTGAACCATCGATCAAGGTCACCATCAGGAAGTGGTAAACAATTGGCCATAATGTGGAGGCTGCATAAGGCCAGTCCGGTTCACTGCAAGCCATTACCATCGTCGAGAGGGTGCATGGCTTATCGAGGCCGACGATGGCAAACGATAGAATGGCCGTGGCGGAGGATAGCTTCGGAAGTGGTTTTATTCCAAAGATCAAAGAAAGGCAGCATGCGCTACCACAATTACGCAGTACATTCTATGGATGCATACACCCTCTTTGCTCATTGAGTGGCCTAGTGTGTGGTTGGGAACCATCGTTCAAGGTCGCCATCGGGACCAGTACTGGAGTGATGAACATTTGGCCATAGTGTGGAGGCTAGATTACAAGGCCCCTCCACACTATGGTTCACTGCAAGCCATTACCACCGTATGGAAGGTGTACGGCTTATCCTTGGTGGCAGACGACAAAATAGCCTTGGCGGACGATGGCTTCCGAGGCGGATTTTCTCCTAAGATCAAAGGTAGCCAGATGCGAAACTAAAGTGCGCAGTAGACCCTATGGACGCATACACGTTCTCTGTCCATTGAGTGGCTAAGTGTGTGGATGTGAACCATCGTTCAGGGTCGCCATCAGGACCAGTACTGGAGTGGAACAATTGGCCATAGTGTGGAGGGCTACATTACAGGAGAATTTTTCTCGAAGTTTGAATTAAAGTATTGTTTGCAAGACTGGCATTGTTTTTTATTCTTTCTTTAGAGTAAAAGAAAACTATTTGTAGGCCTTGACACAAATAATTCTATCATTTTTTTTTATCTATTTTACAAATAAGAGCTTTATTCTATGGGTAAGAATCCTTTGTCTACTATCTATTTTGCCTCTTTCCTACTTAATTTGTTCTTATGTCTTTAACTGATGGGATGTTCTCATTTCAGATTTTTCATCTTTAGTAAGGTTGTTGAATACTTTATTACGTACAGAGATATAGTAGTTTGATGCTATTACTTCTTCCTTCTTGCATTAATTAATTAATTGCTTTTCATTTATTTTATATCTTTAAATTGTGGGAAAAATGAACTAAAAATGCATAAGTTGTGTTACTACAGAAGCAGATGGCGATGTCCATCTGATGCTATGAAATATCCCTGAATTTATCTAAGGATTGTTTATTTCCAGGTATGGTAATCTGTTCTTATCTGTATCTTGAGTGAAGTGATGACTTTATTATTATTATCATTATTATTCTAATACATTAGAAATTTATAGCCTCTTTTTAAAAAATGGAACTATTAAAAAATATTCATTTTAAAAATGACAAGCTTTAAAAAAATGGATGAACGAATAACCTATCACTATTCTTAAAAACAGTAGAGGTGCCATCTACATATTGAAAATTTGTTTAATAGTATCTTTAGTATGAATTTTATTGGCAGCATCAGGTATTAGAGCTTCAATATTATTCTAATAGCATTTTAGAAGACTTCATTGGCATTGAAGGGTAAAGATGTCAAGGTCAAGGTCAAGGTGGTTGGGTTATACGGAATACCTAGTGAAGTGGTCTAAAGTTAAAAAAGACATTTAATACAATGTATTATTCCTTTTATGAAAATAAGTTATTTCATTTTCGAAATTGTTTATTGTATGCAATACAATCTAAAATGTAATTCAAATTTTGAAATGAACAGAATCTGTATTTTGGAACTTTAATGACTTATAAAAAGCATCTAGAGGAAACTTGAAATACTTCCAGCTTTCAGCAAAATTGTTTCCAGAGACACGAATGATGCCAAACGTGCAAGAATCATTCGTGCAAAGTTATGAATGTGTAAAATGAGGTTAAACAGTGTCCAATAATACAAAATGGGCTTATATTTTCTTGCGTACACATAAATAATAATATTTTTTATAAGCGAAAGTTTTTTAACTGTTGCTTTGTCGAAAATTATCCCAATTTAAAACTCTCAATATCAACTTTTTGGGGTCCATTCACAAAATAGCTATTCCAGTAGATCAAATGGGTTTCAAACTGAACAACTTTGTTTGAAATCCACCAACCTAATTTCAGCCATCCAGCATTGAGTAATCATGTTACCACACTCCTATTTCAATTCTAAAAATGGTTTCTTTCAGGTCGAAAACGTCGTGAAAAATCTCCTTCCTATTTCGTTCGTACAGGGGATAACAACAGAAGTTCTGACATCGCAACTGTATTTCGAAACCTCCTTGGTACACCCTTTGAAATTTGTCTGCAATCCAAACTATTTTGCAGCTTTGGGACTTTGAACGAGAAGTATCTTTTTCGAAGTGTAGTTTGATCCTCTGCGCGAAAGTCTTCGACCAAAAAAATAAATAAATAAATAAAAAACGGTTCGATAATTCTCCCCCCCCCGCTAAACTGCACTCGATATTTCGCTTTTTTCTTAAACTGCTTTAACCTTCGTTAAAGTCCATTTTCTCCTCTTTCTTCCCGAGAATAATCCCATTTCCGGAAAACGAAATTAAAAGGAAAATTGTCGTGGTATTTTTTCGATAGGGTGAATCTTAACCCTCCATCATGCAGGCTTGTTCAAGGTTATTCTTGTTTATTTAAGAAGAGAGAGTGACAACGTTTCTCAGGGCATGGAGGATTTTGTCCCAGTCCGCAAAGGGGAACATTTTTGGGAAGTTTCGATCAAGGAACAATATGTCTTTGGCTGCTGCATAGTTGGTTGCCAAAATCCGAAAGAAGTAAGACTTTTCACTGGTGGCAAATCATTTTAGACGGCAATGGCTAAACAAGAATTCAACGAACCTATTAAGTGTTTGTCTATAAGAGTCCCACTATTTTTTGCTCTTTCCTTCGGAGTTAGCCCAATAACCCCCCCCCCCCAAAAAAAAAAAAATTAATTAAAAGGGCAGCTGTCGTGCTTTTGTTTCTATATGGTGGTCTTAATCCTTAATGATGGAAACCTGTTCTTATTTATTTAAGAGATGAGAATGCAAATGTGTGATTTTGTCCCAATTTTGGACTTTTCGGGTGCCGCTGGGAAATTTCGACGGCAACCAAACATCTTTGGCCAAACTCCGAAAGCGATCCATGGGTATCGAATCGTTTTGGAAGCGAATGGCGCAATAAAAATTCGACGAACCTATTAAGTGGTACGGTCAACCTTCGCCCTGATCTTTATTTAGAATATTATTTTGCTTGATCAGCGAAATTTTTTGCTCGTTTGTTTGTTGGACATGGGAGCAGAGCAATTTAAAAGCCTGCGAAGTAGAACGCAGGGTGTCTCCTCCACCCCTGCCTTTCCTCCCTTAATGCACTTATCCCTCGACGCTGGCCATAATCCATTTAAAGACGGGCTTACTTAGTCCGCGTGGAAGGTGTTCTTAATCACGGAACAAGGCGGGAGAAACCTCTGAAGAACCGCAGAGCTTTCCCCTTTTTTGTTGTTGTTCTTGATCCTTTATTTGTTATTATTCCCGGGTTGGATAAGGCGCTCAAGAGATATAAGAACTTAATTTTGATCTGATATGTCAGTCTTCGATAATCACCCGAAACAAAAACGATGAATAATGACATCGATTAAGACTCCACAAAAACAATCTCCAAATTTCGGGCTGCCTCAAACTCTGTGAACTCAACACACCGGCAACAACATGATTAAACCAGTAAGTCTACGCCTTTTTTTTACGCACTTTTGGTTTTCGGATTTTTTCACCCAATTACAGTATTTAGATAGCGTTCATGTGTTATATGTCATATCCGCTGTGTTACTTTCATTAATCAGATTTCGACTTCTTGTTTTTCTTCTCTAAATCTCATTTGGACGAACAGTTTTTAGGTTTTTTCTTCGAAGCATGAAACATTGTATTTTAGTTTTCTGGATACTTTACGGATTTTGCAAAGGAAAAATCTTCGTGTGTTCTGCGAGATGCACTTGATTGTCGATGTCTCTTTACAGAGATCGATTGTGACTGACAATTTACACAAAATAGTTATCAGTTCTCTGGATTAGAATAACTGTCGACTTGAACCAAAGCCGGATGGATCATCGCATAGATAGAAGTCTAGGGTCTGGTTTTTTTTCCAAGGGCCTTCCAAAGGCTTTCCAAGTCTATTTAAAAGTAATTTTAAGGAAGGTAGTTTAGTTTTCTGCTGGACAGCTGTATAGAATAAACAATTATCCATCCTTTTATGTATGGAACAAAAGGCTTTGGAGAATATAAGCTAGCATGGAATAATTGATAATTTTGCTCAATTAAAGACTAGGAACCAGAATTTTTAAATAAAGTTTATTCATATTTATGTACTTACTGTTATTATTTTATTCTATTTTGTATGGATGTCCCTGGCCACACAAATATTTTTATGTTTTCTATCCACAAACTCTCTAGTTATTGTGCTATGAACTCACGAATTCATCCTTCTATCTCTTTACTCTGTTATTTGTTTATTTTTCGCTCGTTGTCTCGCAGGAAGATTTTACAATAGTACTCCGTGGGCCATGCCCTCTAGTACTGGAGTAGCAATTAATGGTAGTGCATCAGACTAAGAGTAATGAGTTGACTTGACATAAATTGTCATTTTTGTGTTTACTGATAAAAATCTCTGGATTGAAAGGCTTGGCCTATATGGTCTAGTTGCTCCATCCCCTTTTAAAGCCTTTTTTTTAATTTTGTGTTATGAATGTTATGTGTTATGTTATTATGTTATGTGTTCGAATTTCGCTTGTTGTTCATTTTATGCTCATGGATAGAAACAGGAAGATTCGAGAGGGCCAGGTCCATACAATCTAGGTGTTGTTTTAATTCCATCTTTGCACTTTTTAAAATTCATTTAAACAGGTAATAATCATTTGCTACTATAATTTTTATAAGTTTGTTTTATTGAAACATGTTTTAAAAATCATTATCGTAATGTGTCTAACAAATTGCTACCGTAGATATGGTGCTACTGTTTTCTAGTGACATGACACTTCTATGTCTATTAAACATATAATAAAATATATAAATTTCATTTTTTTTTAAATTGCTAAATAAATTGTTGAAACTTTACTACAAAAACTAAAAGTTATTGTCGCATATTAAATATTTTTTTACTATTAAAAATTTAAGAGTTTAGTTTTTCACATACAGTTTTTTTTAAAAATTTATTCTTAGATATTTTTGTGTTCTATTCTTGTGGGAGAGGCAGAGTCGGACTAAGGCTAAAGCTGGCCCTAGGCAACATTGTCATTCCAAGCCTATTTTTCAGTCATGACACAGACTTTGCGTTCGGAAGTTTGGTTTTAAAGCGTATAGTTCTATTTAATTATCGGATTCCAAGGAATAAAATAATATGCATGTACAAAAATTAAATAAACATAATTTATTAAAAAAACAATAATACTTAAATATACCCAGATTGGGTAGTTATATTGCCTTTTTTCTCACATTTAATTCTGCAAACGCGTCCATTAGTTTATTATAATTAAAAGAGTCATGTAATAAATCTTCTTCTATAAATAGTTATGATAAACTATTTCATTTTTGTTGGCCTCATGTGGATCTTAAACATTTTTTGATTCTGGCATTTACTGAGAATGATCTTTCGCCACTCTCATTGCTAATTAGAAAGGTTCAATAAATTCGCAGAATTATGTTTAAATGAGGAAAAGTTGCATTAATATTATTTTCCTGAATAAATGTCCCCATAGATACGGGCGAAATAATATTTTCTTTTCTTATAAAAAAAGTCTTTAGTTGTAATACTTCATTTTTCAGTTCTGCTAGGTTTAAATATTATTTATAAGATTTTAATTCCTTTATTGAAAAGTCAATAACATCACTATCATGAAAAACTGTTTTCAATTTACTGTTAATAGTTTTATATCACTCAGATCTTTTTTTAATGTTACTAATTAAAGAATTTTCAATCACAACTCACATACGATGCACTACGTTCAGGAGACACTGAATTTTAACAGCTATGTTTGACTTTTTAAAGACGTGGTGACGTGCATAGTAAAGGCTCGATAAGCGCGAGGCTCGATCGTATTGACACACATCGACACTCGCGGGCGTGGATGCATAACGCTCGTCCACACATGTCGACTTTATCCATCGACGATTCGGCCTAATTTGGATACGTTTCGGCAATAATTATGAATATCGCGTTTTTCTGTTAAATAAAAATATTAATTAAAAACCTATTTTTCGGTCCCCAAAACTTACCCTAGGCATGTGCCTAGGTTGTCTAGGCATTAGTCCGCCCCTGGAGAGAGGAAAGGGGGGGGGCAGTTAGACTATCTATACCAAAGGTGGGCAAAGTCGAATCCGGTCCTTTGGCATACCTTATCCGGCCCGTTAAAAAATCCTGCATACAATTTTTTTTAATCTCTTATATGAGATTTTGTTGAAATCAATAGTATTTGTATGCGTAGTGTACATATAAATAATGAAAAATTTATAAATGATAGAGAGTATTATAATTTGACGGAAATCTACACTCGGTATTAAGGATTGCTACAAGTGATTGGGATCCAAATTTTGAAGAAAGAATATCAAATGAACATTGCAGATTTCACGTTTCGCATTCACTAAAGCTATTCTATTTTAACGTTTGATGTTTGTCTTTTCTTTTTATAATTCTATTTACAAAATGTAATATAAATATAAAAATGTAATAACTATGATCAAAATAAAATAATTTGTATCGTTAAGATATAAATGATAAATATCAAAATAAAATCTTTCATTAACTGATTTATTGAGTGACCATCAGTAAAACTATATGCTTTCTTATGTATGTATGTACCTCTAATGAGTATCATAATACAATAAAATGGGGATTAAAAATATCAAAATGATTAAAAAAGGATATAATAAACAAATTTAAAGCCTTGAATGAGTAATTAAGTAACTACACAATCAATTTAAGAATAAAATTAATAAAACTATACATGGTGTTCAATTTTAATTTTTAAAACAGATGTATAACCAACAAATAGAATAATTTTGAAAGAAAATGAACGTGTCCAAATTTTTTATCTGTATATTATGAAATAGGCTCGCCTTGACTATTTGCAAAATATTTTCAGAATTTCTTCCAGTTGTGCATCAATATTATAATGTGTTGTTAAAAGTACTACGAATATGCTCTTACTGGTCGAATACAATTTGCACCTTCGGTATAATTCGACGTCACTAAGCACACTGTTGTCTATGCACAGTTAAGCAGACTACACAAATACACACATGGTTCATTTATTTCCACAAAACGGTCTTTTTAGAATTTCGGAAGGCAACCAGTCCCCTATACCCCCCCCCCGCCTACGGCCTCGCCCACGTGGAATATAGCATGTCTTTTTTAGTAGACAGGGTTTCTTTGGCAACACTAATGCAGTCGTGTGGTAGAAGGCAACTCCATTAGACTCGGGAAACATTCTTAACAAACATCCTTTATTTTCATCTTAAAATCGGAGAATTAACGGATACTCCTTACCTGGGGCTTACGAAGAATTTTTTCAAGGGAGGGGTCTTAATTTTCTGAAACTACTAAAAGAAATTCGAGTATGTAATAATGCACTATTTTTGTTAGAAGAAAAAAATATATCTTCAACTTTGGAGTGTGCCAATTCTAAAAAATAATAGCCCGCATAATTTCTACTAAAATTTTTATTTTTGCCATTTTGTCTGAGCTCAAGGGGGGGGGGAGACCACCAACCCCCCCTGCTTATGCCCCTGCTCCTTACACTTGAAAGAGACAATGATTTATGAAAATGCCGCTTTTAGGATGGATAAAGCATGTAGACAATTTATTATGAGAGTGAAAATTAACATTTAACCTATCGACATTTTATATCTATCGATGGCTGTCATAAAAGTTCGATTCTTTTCCGCTCGATTACCAGTTCGGCATTTTTCGCTCCCACAATTTTCTTGTTCGTGTATTTCGCTCTGATTATTTATTTATTCGAACAATTTCCTTTGCGTTGACACTTTAGAACTCCATTTGTGAATTTGTGTTTAAAAAATCCACCAACAATGAAATACGAAATGTAGCATTTTTATTACCCATTATTACCCATTATTAGCATTTCTATTTATTACCCAAAGTTTGTATCCCAATTTATTATTACAATTCGACCTGATCCAATTGAAAATACAGTGTAGTCCGCTTAACGGGATCCGTTTGGGACACCGGGATTTCGATAACGATAACCGATTGATAACAATAAACGATAGGCAAAATGAGATACATTTACCTCCACACACACTTTAATTCATACGTACTCAATTTCAAAACAAAATGAAAACACACACCTTATATTTATGTAGTGTATGTTTTCCTTTAAAACATAAGAATTATATACATAATTAAAAAAGTGATTCATTGTTGACAGCTTACAACTTTCTCTAAGCTCATGGATAAATGGTTCGTCATCATAATCCACCTTTTTACAATGATTTAAAATTTCGATATTTTGTTTTACCGTTCAGTCATTTCACCTTCTGGCTTCCCTATCGACGAGCTGCACGTAAGCGAGTAAGGCATCAAATGGGAATACGCTTCTTTCCAGTTTCGATAAGAATGGGTTGCCTTATGCTTATCTGACGACCATTTACCGCCAGGAGTGTGTGCGTATTTCTGAAAAATTCCAGGAACGTGTCAAATCCTACTCCTTTGTTCATTCCCCATTTCCCTAGGGGGAAGAGCAGAATTCTCGGAAATTCCAACAACAGCGAAGGGAAAGGAAAGAATGAGTTCCCTCGTATATAGATATGTATTGTGTTAAACATACAAGAAGAAAAATAGAAAAAAAAAACATTTGTAAAGTCCATAGTTTATGAGTTTGAAACCAGGGCTTTTGAAATTCTGAGTAAAGCTGGTTAACGGATGCAACCGTTCAAGAAGAAAAAATGAACATGCCGTTCGGATAAAATTTCACGAAGTTATCAAATGTTTCGTTCAAATTTTGAGTCTTTTTTAAAAACTTGTGGAAATATACCTTTTAACTACAAAGTTCGAAAGGTAATTTCGGAATGGTCAAAGACGAAAAACCATTAAGAATAAAAACTTTCGTAAGTGCACAGGACAATTTATAAACTCTGTTTCTTAAACATGCTTCAAAATCGATCTTTTGGGAATAAAATTATAAAAAATAGTAAAAATCGTTATTCAAACAAATTATATCCTGCGACGGAGGAATCGCACCTTCTAGAACGAAAAAAAAAAACGGTAATTTAAAAATGTTCTAAAGACTCGGCGACCGTCATCCCTTTAAAAGGTCAAGAAATGGGCTCCCCGAAGGTAAAACGATCAATGTCAATTTATTGAAGTCCTCAAAAGATTTTAAGTTGACAGTCACCTTCGTTTTGCCAAGAAGGTGTAGTGCTCAAAATGGGGGAAAAATGGAAACAGAGTTACAGAGGGGAGACCGTTTAAATTAGAATTAAATAGAGACCTTTTAAATTAGTCAGTGGTATCACTTGAGCAATCTACATACATAATAGCATGTATATAGGTTTATTTTCAATTTTCCTCTCCATTCGGTGTACACATTGATTCCCAATCAAAAACTGAAAATGCGGATTCCTAAACTTCATGTTCAAGCTCACGCACGTGCAGACTGTAGAGGTATATCGCCAGATCATCCTTTTTTAGAGGTCTGTATTAGACCCTTTAATATCAATAAATATTCATGTATATGTGTATATATACATATATATGTATGTACATATGTATCTATATATGTATATACATACATGTATATATATGCATATGTATTTATATATATTATACAAACGTACATAGATATGTATATGCATATATATATGTATACATGTGTATGTATATATACATATACATACGTATATAGATATATATATGCATATATATATGTATACACACATATATGTGTATATGTATATGTATATAAGTATATGTATGCATGTAGATGTTGATATATCTACATCTACACCAACATTTACATATGTATATGTATATGTATTTATTAAACATTTAATTATATACATATGTATATGTATATCTATACGTACACACATGAATATATATATATATATAAATATTTAAATATATGTATTATACATAGACATACATTGGCATGTATTTTATCTATATATACATGTACACACATATGTATATACACACACACGTATATATATATATATATATTTATGTATATGTATATATATATATATATATATATATATATATATATATATATTTATGTATATGTATATATATATATATATATATATATATATATATATTTATGTATATGTGTATATATATATATATGTATATGTATGTATGTCTCTCTCTCTATATATATATACGTATATGTATGTATATATGCACACACACACATACACACACATGGTGGAGGCTCTTGGACGGTGTAGAGTGATATGGGACCTCTGATACATTTAGATGCGACTGTGACATGTGACATCTACGCAAGCAGAATGTCTGACCTCCTGTACCCATTCATGTCCATTGCGCATTCCGACAGACATGGGGAATTTCACCAGGACAATGCGACACCTCACACGTTCAGAAATGTTACAAAGTGGCTCCAGGACTTTAAACACGTCTTCTGCCCACCCAAATTCCAAGACATGAACATTTTTAAACATTATCTTGTCTGTCTTGCAACGTGCTCCACCACCTCGAACTGTTAGGGATTGATGGACAGCCGTGCAGTATTCATGGAGTGCATTACCTCCAGCACTACTTCAGACATGAGTCCAGACCCAGAGGGTTTTCGGATTTTTTTGTCCCTGCATACATCTGTGTGGAATGCCGGCTGTCATTGAGGAGTCCGGTCCGCTGACCACTCCCTTGCTCTCAGCCCTTTTTCTTCCCCCTCTTTTTGCGAGGGGTCTTTCGAGAAGAAGGCAGTGGGTTGTCGGGGGATTGAGGGTTGAGAAGGTTGTTTCTCTCTTCCAAACGATGTTGTTTTATATTATATATATATATATATATATATATATATATATATATATATATATATATTGTAGATAGTCGAGATAATGAAGTCTAGCACTTTAAGCGATTGTTTTTACTAAGCCCCCACAAACACAGAGGTGTATGTATGTTGCGACGTTACAAGTTCTTCGGAGAACTTTGGTTTTTTTTTTTTACCTGAATATCTTAATTTTTTCCCGTTATTAATCCTTCGTGCAAATTAAAAGGTTGTTAAATTTTTAATTGTTAAAAGAACGGGCTCATGTTTTCTTCAGATATATTCTATTCATCAACAGAACCTCATGCTAAGTCACGGCGGACCGACTAAGATGTGACGAAAGACATTTTCTTAAAATCTCGGTACTGCCGCCAGGAGCAGATTCCGAATTAGACGCAATTTCCTCCTACAACATTTGTTTATAACAAAAATAAAATTTCTATAGCAAAGGATGTTTAGGGTGGAAAAGATTTTTTTTTCTCCAAAATTAAAAAATTTTCGAACAAGGAAACAAAATTTCTTTCCGAATACATGTTTGAACATTTAATATTTTTCTCTTTCGATGCAGCTGGCAATACAGACAGATATCGCTATGCCAAACCCGGCTTCGAAGCTGTTACTCGTGGAAAAGCACGTGTAGATTAAGAAATGCTACGGACGCGAGTCACGTGACCCCCGCTGTGTTCTCTTAAATTAGAAGCAGAGAAAGAGAGACTTGCCAAGGCACGAAGCCATTTTCAGCTGTCATTAACGAACACGTCGGATATTTGCCCGAACCAAACCTCGAACTGACAACCCTCCGGTTATGAGATAGACCCCTCCGACTGCTCTTCACATCTAATACTAATTAATTATCATCTGAAAGCAATATTATTAAATGCAGAATATTTTTTTTTTGTTAATTGAAAATTATAATAAAAAATATTGAAAAACTACTGACAGGTGGAATATAATAAACAATTTTTCCTGCAATAAAATATTTCTTAGCACCCACTTTCAAAATAAAAATAGATATTTAAGTATAAGGATTCTTTCTGAATAATCATTCCATGATATGAATTTTCCGACCTTCCCCTATGCTACGCTTACTAACTGTAAAACATGAAAAGGGAGAGTGTTGGATGTATGCAACAGGTGTTAAGAGCGATTAGTGTTTAGAAAACCGACTATTTATTATATCGACCTTTTAATGGCCAGTCAAAAAACTACTGCTTGACATTTTGGAGTTTCTATTGTTTTTCAGTAGTAGAACCTAGATTATCCTCACCCGTCGGGAGCTCTAGATATCGGAAATCTCGGTTAACCCTTTCGCGAGCCATTTATTTCTCACTCCCCGTTTCCAAACATTCAAAACAGAGCTGCTAATTATCTTCAATCTATCGAACAATTGATGACAGAGCAAAACCGAAGCGGGAATCAGTCTTCCCGTCGTTTCAATAACAAGACCAATATATTAAATGGGTTTTGTGCTTCTCACAGGTGTATTTTGTAAGATCGTGTAGGTGGGAAGTAATCTTCCCACGGCCTTTGAAAGGGTTAATAATAGAAGCTGTGAATATTTTCTAGAATTTTAGTACTGTTTTTTTACTATACGTACTAAGTGAAATCATGAAAGATAACTTTTCAGAAATAACACCGATCACAAGAAAAAACTTTCATTATTTAAATTAAAAATAATTTAACTTGATAAATGTACATTATTATTTAAAAAAGATCTGTTATCTTTCGTAGTAAAAGTGCAGAATTTCTGTCTGTGGCTGTCAGTTTTTGAGCAACAAAAAATCTATTGGCTTTTTAAATATTTTAGGGCTTTCGTTATTTCGGACTTTATACACGTATCTAGATTAAAATAGCATGTAATGCTCAGTCATTTATATAAGAAATCGAGCTATTTTAATTTACCTCTATATTTTATGGGCACAATTTTTTTGGGGGGAGGGAGTTGCGCGGTATAATGTTACCCACAATTCAAAAACACTGAAAATGGATTAACAGAAAACTTAGACGTTGACCTCTTCATTTGAATCTCTCTTTTAAAATTCCCTAAAAAGATTTATGTTTACTTTAAAATTTATGTCCGTCTGTGATGAATCAAACAGGTGTAGTGGTAGTACGACAGAAAATGACTTAGTCTTTGTCCACTTGACCGAACGATGGCCGACTGGTTAGGGAGTTGATCTTCGATACTGACGTTCGTGGATTCGAATACCACTGTGGCATGGTTGTTCGTAGCCGTTAGGGGTTGGCTTCCAGAAGTAGGTCACGGTTTCGTTGACCCTCGTGTCGTAAAAAAATGTGGACTCTAGTGTTCCAAACCAAACCCTCGTCCACTTGGAATATTTTCATATAAGTTGGATGTTTATTTATACTTTTATATTTAAAAAAAAATCTTCTCTTGTCTGTTCTCTCACTTCTGATGTCAAACTCCCTTGTGGTCCATGCCATGGTCACGGGTATGCCACCACTGCCGTAGACTATAATAGGAAACATTTCCCTTTCACGTAATGCCCTTAATTTTGCTGATGGGCGGATCCATTTCTGACTCTAAAACTGAAAGCAACCTTTGTGTTGTGATTTAATGTTTCTAGCCAATTCCTAAAATGCTCCAAGCAAAACGAACCATCGGCTTTTTTTTCCGCTGTCCATCTGATTTATCGAGAACTGTCAATGAATATGACCCGTGTCCTACAACGAGGCACAACATTAGTTCTTCATCGCTCAAAGCACCAATGGAACGTCAGTGATAGGATCAAATCTTCGACAAATGAGAACACGATGATTCGCAAATAGTAACACCATCTGAACTGAGTAACAGCCGAACGGGGCAACGGACGCTCTGTTCTATCCAGGGTTGGTCTGATTTAAATCAGTTGATTTAAATCTTGATTTAAATCACTTGATTTTTTTGAAAAAATCATTGATTTAAATCATTTTTTTTACTACTTTTAAAACCTATATTCCAAAGACAGGGGAATCCGTCAGCACAGTAATACCAATAAGTCAATAAGTGTCAATAGATAGCATGTGCTTTCCAAGAATGGAGGGGTGTTGTTATCAGAAAGTATGTAGTAGGGGTAGGTACAATGACTGATTATGACTGGTGGAATTCATTTTATGTCATGGGAGGTAAAGAGAGTATGACAGAACTCTAAATCCAGTTTGTCTACAAAATAACAACAGTCGTGGGTTCGTCTGTCGGAATGGAAAGACAGTTTTCTTCTTTTGGTATTGTTCATTCTAGCCTTCGTAACCCATTAGGAGTGGATAAAGCACCAAAGCGAGTGTTTTCATTGAAACAATTAAATCCATCATTTGGTGCTTAAAAAATATTGAAATAATGGTGATTTGTTTTTTTTTAAATAAATAGTTTGCATTAAAAGAATGTTTAATTTGTTCTTTTAATTTACATCTTATTGAGTTTGCACTATCCAATGACAAAATAATGGAATGTATTTAGATTAAAATTTATAGATTTAATTTTAGGTAATCAGTGTGTAGAATAGACTAGATAGATAATATGTTACTTCTTATAACAAACTATTCTATGTATATTGCAAAAAACATAAAAACAACAATTAAAATTAGTATTCAGAAAAAAATCAAAAAAATCCGATTTAAATAAAAAAAATCTGATTTAAATGAAATAAATCTGATTTTTTTAATTTTTTTTTTAAATCATGATATTTTTCCAACTCTGGTTCTATCCCATTCGCTATTTTGAAAACGGTAACTTATCTCCGAGCAAAGACAGTCCACCTGCGTCGGTCGGGTGTAGTTTTCTTCCTTCGAGACACTTAAACTTCGAACTTACAGTTCCTACCGACTGCTTACGACGTCCACTTTTAACGAGCTTGAACCAACAGATGCCATCGCACATTTTATCTGCTCTATGCACATAACCTCTTATACCTTAATCGTACGATGTGTTCAATGTTATCTTTAAAAAAGGATTTTTGTTATCGACTATCTTGTAGATTGTGTGAACGCGCGACAAATAAGGAATATTTCCGTATCAGTGCTGTTGATACTACACCCTTCAGATTGTACTTCATACAGCAATTATTCTAATCGTTCTATTTTTTCTTAGATGACCGCATTCATATTATGGCAAATATCATAGTTTATCAGTATATCAGATACTGTCAGATACGAATCCTACATCTGGGACATTGACTTATATCCCTGGCCCAACGATGGTCCAATAGGTAGGACGTTGCATTGAGTTACCAGGTTCAAATACCACTGTTGACATATTCTCGTCGCCATTCGGAAGCAATTCATTAGATCACTGGCAGCAAAAGTATAGACTTTAACGATTCCAAACAACTGACCTCCAGATGATTGTAAATAACGAATGTTCGGCAATCTCCAGATGGTACTTCGGCTCCTTCTTTTCATGACAGCTTAGGTCCAAGATACGAGTCCTTCTTGTAAACTTTTAACCCTTTGAATCTTAGCTGAACGCTCTCAAAATTTTCTTCCATTTTTTGCCAGAAATGATTTGTGTTTTGAAGACCCCCTTTGTTCGGAACACTAACGACCAAAATCAACTGAACTGGGTTTGTAACCTTAACTGGAGTTCTGAGGTAACTGGGACCGTCACTGACTCCCAGATATAAAAAGCCTAGAATTTGGTGACTCGGGGCTTTTCGACATTTTTTTACGGAGGTGTTTTGACCTGTTAGGAGGCTTGCGCGACTTTTGACCGGAGCCGGCTTTTT
>CM063510.1:177189904-177257404 GCA_032207245.1 Pardosa pseudoannulata | reverse complement strand
GAAAAAAAAAAATGATTTCCAAGCAAGGGGATAAAGAAAATAGAAAGAAATGAACGTGGCCATATTTCTATAATAATAACTGAAATGAACTATGCACATTATAATTCATTTCTTACACCTTTAATTAAGCACAAAAAGAAAAAACAAAAAGTGTTAAAAAATTATTAAAAACTTTTAACACTTTTTGTTTTTTTCTTGCTCAGTTATGATTCCAAACATTATGGTAATTTGTTTTACATCAAAAAAGATAATTAGACAAAAACAAACAGTTAAAAGTCAGTTCTGAATATGCTATAAACATCTCAAGATGTTCAATCCATACGGTCTCACCAGCAACAGGATTTGAACATGCAGACTTGGAACCAGAAAGCAACTTCCTACCTCAGGAAATCCCACTTTTTCAAAAACAAAAATTAAGGACTTTCTAAGGACCAAAGTAACATTTTATAAGAACCTACTTGAAATACACAGCATAAAGACATAAACCCTATTTCCCAAGGAACCTATTTTAATGATTATGAACCAGACAAAGCAAGTTCAATAAATGCCCTACAATATTTCAGAATTAAGTTGTTAAAAATGCCTAAAAACTAATATAAGATAAACCTATTTGACAAAAACATTTTGAAAAATGTACATCTAAAGTTTTTTGAGTGATCAAATTAAAAATAAATTGTGAATAAAAACAATATCATAAACAGTACTTTCTGAAGCTTAAAAATGACTGATATATGTGTGTGTATACCATCTGATTATACCCAACATTGCCTGGGAAAGAAGTTTTAGACTTTTCTATTACCTTCAATGCAAGGAAATTTAAACTTCCATTAGTATCTGAAATATCTACACCCCACTCTTTATGCTCTATTTAATGAAAATCTGCATGAGTGTTAGCTATTAGGAAAGGACAGCTGACTTTATAAACCTTTTCAGTATGCGAAAGATTATTTGTCAAAAAAGTTCTCTAGCTCGTGACCATAAAAAGTACTAAAAGTATTTTCATAATTTTTTAAGGATATCAAGGAATTTTGAACTACTACAGTGAAAACATATGTATTCGAGGATGTTCTTTATTATTAATACTGCACTTTTGGTTAGAAAATGTGAAATAATGTTATGACCATTAACAAATATTTTATATATTCTTTGGCCAGTACTTATCACCTGTACTGGAGTTCTTAATTAGAACTGGTTTAGAGCAAGTTTAACTTCAAACTTATGAGACTAGAAAGTTTGGAGAAAATTGATAGGAAATCATGTGACGACGGATTAATTGATCATATTCCAATTTAAAAGTTAAAGAGTTTTTAAGGACCTCTGACAAAAATTAAGTAGTTTTAAGGGTCCTTAAAAATGAAAGCTAAAATTAAGGAGTTTTTATGGACTTTTAAGGACCGTGGGAACTCTGTACCTATTCAATCCCCACCTGGTTGCTTAGGCTGAGAGTCATAAATAATTACGTATTTTTTCTCAACATCAGAATTTTTTTTTAATTCGTAAAAAACAATTTATAAAAATTTAATTTTAAGGAGTCCAAATCTGAACCTTACAATTTTCTGTGTGGGCGAGAATATCTCTGCAATTTTTAATGAAATATACAGGTCAATGCAGTATATGTTCTCAGTCTGATGCAAGTCTTCAAAATGTTGCCCCTTAAATGCTTTGATTTCTAGCTTATGCCATCCCCTTCACGGTGTTGCCTTTCTATAGCACAGTACAGCACTGGTGCTATTGAATATATTTTGAAGGAACTAATCCCTTAATTAATAATATAAAAAGCACAATAAAGTATGATTATAATGAATATTTGAGTCCACTTTCTGAGAGATGTTTTCAATAGGATAAACACACAAGATCGGCACTGCATGTGCGACAATTAATGGGAGTATCCTAAAAATGACAAATATATGATTAAAACCCAGAATTTTGAAAAATATAACAACAGCCCCATTACTATCTCATCTGATACAAAATATATAGAGCTGTCTAAATCATTTTAGTTCTTATCCACTTTATCTGCTACAAACATTTTGGGAACCAAATAAGTGAAGGAATTAAAGGAAAAAATAGAGGGAAAATATAAAAATACAATATATATATATATATATATATATATATATATATATATATATATATATCGTGATCCAGAGTTAAGGCTAATTGAAAACAGTCTTTCTTTATAATAATAAGTATAATAAATTATCGTTTCTTCTAAAAGCAAAACCTGCACCATTTTCATTGTTCATGGTGGAGACATGTGTAGGTGTTCACAGTTCTATGTCCACGCACTCACTGAAACTTATCTGTTTGCAAGCTCATCAAATAATTCAAAAATGCTTCCACCTGGCCAGATTATCCTAAAAGCTTACGTGAGCATGGGTTTTCTTCATTTATTCTATTATTATAAAAGAGTTCCCATTTTAAAATCACTTTTAACTCGCATAATTTCCAACTACCCTTTTTTAAACCTGGCATATATATATATATTAGATGTCATAAAACATACAGATGTCATGATATGTCAATGAGAGCTTTGAGGGCATAATTGCTTTAGGCAATAAATTTTTTCTTATTACTTTTTGTTGTGATTAGAATTCTATTTCTAACCATAGAATCTTTACTAGTTTCTATAGTTTGATTTGATATATTTCATGCCACAGAATGCATGCATGCAAATGTACATGATATAAATCACAGAAAAAATGTGAAGTAAAAAAATCTAGTAATGAGGCTATTTCTCTATTTAAAAATTTAAAGATAGCTATATCCCTGCCAAATGATGGTCTAATGCTCTTCAATAATGGAGTTTGTGGATCCAAATCCCACTGCAGGAATAGATATTAGTAACCGTTCAGAATCGGCTTTTAACACTAGGTTTCAATCTCAATAGCCCTACTAATGCTAAACAATATATGGTAGTGCTCTAAATGAAACCTCTATATTCATAAGCTCCCCAAGACGTCATATATAAGTTCAGCCACAATGCTTTATAACTAATTATATTTGATAAGGATCTATACCTTTATCTTTATCTTATACCTGAAATAAAACTTTCAGGATATCCAATTATGACACAAATTTATCGAAGTTAAAACTTTTTCCCATTCTTAGCACAATTTAAAATTAACTCATTTTGGTGAAGTAAAATACACACTTATTTGGAAAGTATGTTATTTTGGTAGATTAATTTCTTTAGTTAATATCAAAAAATAAGAATGTTGCTTATTTTGCACCAATTGGTTGATGTTGACTTAAACATATGACATTAATTTCTGGTTTTTTCACAAAATATATTACTTCATATTTCTTATACAGCGTATTTACTTTATAGTATCAGTGTTCTTAACGGCTGCAATATAGTAGGGTGTAGAGCATTTAGGGCATTATGGAAAAAAATGTCAAGGGTGAGGTAAGGAAAGGAGAAACTATATGACTCATCCAAGTAATGAAAGCTGATAAGTAACAAAGAATTAAACAAAATTTTTGCACAGGGAAAAAAAAGATGGGGGTTGTAAAATGATGGAAAAATAAGTACAATGTACAAAAAAATAGAAGAAAATAAGTCTCTAAAAAAGTAGGGGACCTGAACCTTTAATACCTCAAATTCATGATGACAGAAAGACAGATCAATTCAAATTTAAACAAACTTTTGCTGTTACTTTAATACTTCAAACATTATCTTATTCAAAAGATGCAATTACCTTATTTTGGCAGATACAAAGCTTTGATTTCAACATATACATTACATGAGGAACTTTGGTTTCTAAAGGTATTGCTTTCTCCACACGAGAAATGCACTCTGCATAATTTTCTTGGCTAATAAATTCTTGAACGGCTTTCAAATGCCCAGCAACTTTCTTGATATGTTTGTAATGAGCAAAACAAGCTTTATGATCTGGATCATACCTTAAGCATTCTCGAATAGCACTGAAAATAGAGAAACAAGAGGAAAGTGTTAAATCAAAGTACAAAAAATATAATACTTACTGAATCTGTATATTTTTAAATACCATTTTTAACTTCCAGAAAACATTTGAAAATCACAAATTTTTCATAAATTTTGTAAGTATGTTTATGAACAACAGTAAAATCAAGTTTCGACATTAGCAGTTGTTAATCTTATTTTTCACCTAAAAATATTAATTTGCCAACATAATTTAATGCCCAGTTATCATTTTTAGCAACTAAGTTTTTTTTTTTTTTTTTTTGTCTTAGAATGATATTTGCAAATTTATCTTATACAGCCAATCAAAACAAAAATGAGCAATATACTAGACAAATGGCACAATTATTTTGCAAATTTTCCTCCATTCCATTGTGTTTAGTCATTACCACTTTGCTTCTGCGATGTTTTTTTCAATCTACAAACATGTTTTCAATCTACAAACAAGCTTCATTCATTGTTACCCCTATTGTTCGATTCTATATCTGATTCTATTGTTTTTGCCCACACCATTCTTCTGCCTAACTTTTTACATTTTTTCTCTTTTAAAACTAGAAAATATAGGGGTTTTTTTTCTTTTGGGGAGGTTTAAAATTATGATAATAGTTATAATCCACTAAATCATCTGCTTTAACTCCTACACATGTGCAAAATGTTATTTAAAATTGCACCTTAGTCAAGCATAAGAAAACCTACGAAAAAATTGTTTGGTGCCATGTCTAAATTTTTAATATTAACTTCTAACCCTGTGTAAAATAGCATTCAAATTTAAAAACCATAGTAACCACATTTATTTCTATGAGACATTTATATTCAATGCATTTTAAGCATCAAAATAACTTTAAAATAAAAACATTTTTTAGTTCCATCCAATATTTATTACCTACAAACAAAAACTTTAGAGACAGCAAAATACTTGTCCTCCTTATCACAAAGGAAGCAAACATTAGGAAATCAGTAAAAAAACAAGTACATAAAAAGTTATTTATCCAGACACTGACAAAAGTTGCAATATCTTAGGAGCCAGGAAAAATTCTTAGGAGCCAATAGCACAAGTTTTTTCTTCACCTTAATGACTTTAACACATTCACTGCAGAATAAAACATGGGCCACTCATAATCAAATAAGGTTTTTTCTTCAACAGGACAAGGACAATCTTTATTTGATTAGATTATGCAACAGAAAATTATATCAGGTAATGTAAGTATAAATCTTAAAAGAAATTATTAACATTAACAGTGTCTTTGAGTTTTTGCTCTGAAATACCATCTATCAATTGACTTCTCAGGATTGAATTCCTTCAAAGATGGTCTATTTAAGTGTATAAACATTAGGCTATTTAAAGATTCTCTCCCTAAATTTTAACGTAGTTTGTTTCTGATGACATTCATTGCACTGAAACCCCTTTCACAGGAAGATGTTGAAATAGGAAGAGTCAGTACAATTGAAAGAACATTTGTTAAATATGGAAATCTATTCTTCATCAAAATACATCTTTCGAAAAAAGAAATAAGTGATAAATTTTTCCCAAGAACTTTGAATGCACACCATTCATCAATAATTTTAGAGATATCATCTTCACTGATAACAAGACAATCAGCAAAATGTAGAGAAAGCAATTCAATTTCAAAAGCAAGTTGCCAGGGACCTTTTTTTAGCTGCCTGGGCAACCTGGCGCCCGGGTTTTGTCGGACCGTGTATATAACATTTGAATAAAAATGCTGGGTAGGGAGAAACAAAATTAGAAAACCTGCAATGGATAATGAGCAACATTCCTTGGAATCAATTACTGATATCACATTGAAAACTAATCAATATGAGATAAAATTCTCGAAAGAACCCTAATTTTGTATTAATTCCTGCATTATTTAGACTAAATAACACACTTGGGTATACCTGACAACAATACCAGAGTGACATTAAGGGCAGAATGAAACTGCTACACTGGTTTTTAAATCTATAGAAAATAGGTCTTTATTTTATACGGATAAATTTCATATCTACCATTTTATATTTTTATTACAATTAAAAGAAATTATCCTCAAAATAAGGAAAACATTTTATACATTCCTCCATAGTAACGTTTTTAAATATTGGTACATAACACCAGTGCTGAATTGGGTTCATAACATTTATTAAAGCTTTTGATGTTAAAGAATAACTCAATATGTGAATTCCCAATAATTTTTCTAAATTAAAGTAACCTTACTTCAGGGCTTCCTCTGTCTCTCCGATTTCATAATACATTTCACTCAACTTCAAGTACCGCAGTTGATTCTCACTGTGTGATTTTAATATTACTCTAAGGTCACTAATAGCACTTATGATGTCTCCGATAGCTTCATAACTCTCGGCTCTCATTTCTCGCAGTTTGGTATCCCAGGGTAGATCCTGAAAAAGTTAACAATTATTTATTAGCTTTGACATATTTATATACTTAAGGAATTTCTTACAAAAAAATTTAAAAATAATTTGGTGTCATTCCAAGAAAGACAAAAAATTAAAAAAGGATACACTCTAAATATAGTACATATATGTAATGGAGCAAATTTATTATCACCACCACAATAAAGATTTAACCCCTAATATTTTTAATTGCCCAAATTTACTGGGCAATGAGAAAAGATAGGTAAATTTCAGTCATAGATCCATTAAAAGGAAGCAAAGAAGTCGGTAGTGGAACAACTTTTTTTTAGACTAAAAATATATATCTTGTAAAGACATACATTTTTGCTCAGGAAAACACACCCTTATTACATATTTTGCTCAACTGTGACTGATCACATGTATTTTTCTCCCATGAAACTAAGAATAAAACTTTGATATATTACATACATATAGTGGAACCTTACTTATACAAAGACAACAGAGAATACAGAATTCTCTGTATAACTGAATACTTCACATATGTAAATAACTTATGACAACATGAAAACAATGCTGTGTTACACTGAAATTTTTTTAATAAACGTAATTTAAAGGCGAAATATACATTAATATCCGTAAACTATAACAAACTTTTTTGAGCATTTTTAACAAAATGACTGTGTTAAGTAGTTTATTGCCTAGTTTTCGCCTTTAAATTACGTTTATTAAAAAAATTTCACTGTAACACAGCATTGTTTTTATGTTGTTATAAGTTATTATTTACATATGTGAAGTATTCAGTTATACAGAGAATTCTGCATTCTATGTCTCAAGATTTTTGATAATTTTATAACTCAGTATGCCAGCTAATATTTGACAGATGGCAGTGTTTTTGTAATAATTGGATTCCATCTTTCATAGCATCTCTATTAAAAACACCCACTTTGCCAGAAATGAGCAAGTTTAAGCTTATTTCTGTAGAATGTGAAAAAACATTAACACTACAGTATTTATCTCATGGATTTTCTTTTCTTTTTAATAATATTTTATTTTTAAATACAGAATAACATACAGGATAATCACAATCTTGCTGACCAACATCCTGAATCTCTGAACAGATTATATCATTTAAAAAAGTTTGGTTTTGAAAATAAGAGTCAGTATATTTTTTAAACATGACAGCTTTATTGCTTAAAGCCAATTCTAAACAGCTAAAAACATATTTGTAGTGTAATTCAAACCCACAAACTGAAGTATCAAAAAGTAACATTCCATCAGCTTGGCTCTCATTTGGCCAAAAAAAAAAAAATAAATAAAACTTGTTTAAATAGAAGCTTTATAATACAAACACTCAGAACACAACATCAAAACAAAATTAAGTTTGTAACTCAGAATACCTCTATATTTTAAACACTGAACAATATAAACATATATCTGCTAAATTAAAAAACTCAATACCTTCCAGCTTCTTTAACATTTATGAATATTTAAAACATTTAGTAAATATTTAGTTAATATACACAATGTATAAAGCAGATAAAACACTGTATTGTATCAGATTTGATAAACTAAGTACAATAATTCAGCTAAAAAATAGATAAGACAGGAAAAAACTATATTATATACGATACAATGCTAACAAATGATATTGTAATTTATGTAGAGATAGAAATTACAACATATTTAGCAATGAGTAAATAAAGGAATCAATTTATAAACACTAGCATTTATCAAATCCTACCACTGGTATTAAATCTTTCCGAAAGGGACTGGAAAATCCTATGACAGTCCATCTGCAGTTGCTGCTTCAGTTTCAATTAGTTAGTTGCATTAGACAAGACTTAACGGAACTTAGTTTTGTTATTCCTCATATATATTACGTCTACACCTGTAGTCTTTTAAGACTCATGGCCCCAAAGCAGAATGTGTCGAAATGTGCAACGCATATCACGGAACAACAGGCTCTGTTGCAGAACATTCGGGGCTTGCAAAATATAACTGAAAAAACATTAATCTACATTTTTTTTTGTAACATAGAAAGAAGGAATGAATTGCACCAAAGAAATGATTCTAGAGGAAATACGTTTATTGAAATCAAATCTTTATTACTGCAAGCTATAAATGCATTAAAAACTGAAACACCTACATTTATGAGTTTCCATACCAAAAACCATTTTTGAAATTTGGGAATCAGCAAAAGATAAAAACAAATAGGCATAAATGGGCCTTTTTGAAATAGGCATAATACAAATGATGGTGATGAAACCAATGTCAGGACAGCTGATAAAAGAATGTTTATATTTTGAACTACCCGGACACAGATAAGTTCAAAAAGTACAGTAAAACCTCCAAAGTTGACCACCTCTTTATGTTGATCGAAATTTAATAGTTTGAATGGTCATAACGCATTTTCAATGGCGATTTACCTCTCTATATTGACCACCTCCGTAAGTTGTAATGTTGACCAATTTTTAGTAGGTTTTACTCTCTGTAACTTGACCACTGATGTTTTCTTGAATTAGATTTTCTCTCCCACTGTTCTCCACCTGGTTTCCAGGAATTTCAGTTAATCGTATTATCTGAGCAACACTCGCCATCCCCCCTCTTTGGTGCCCCATTCATTGTTCACTTCCAGTATGGTACTATGGGAGGGAAATACCAGAGATTATACAGCCTTTTGTTAAAAAGAAATGATATTCTAGCCCTTTGCATGCTTTCATTTCTTGGATTGGCTGCAATTGCTGAAATCTGTCGAAAAAGGTCAAGAGAGTGGGATATGTGTGTAGCGGTGTAGCATTGAATGAACTATGCAGAATTGAAAAACAACGTGTATCGCTCACATGTGAAACAAGTTCTGTTCTTTTTTTCTGGACATTGCTTTGTGACAGTACCAGTTGCTTATTTGCGAATTTTTATTAAAAATGGCACAAACAAAAGCTCTAAAGAACTTAAAGAAGAAAGTGGATCTTCTTAATTTTCTGGAAAGCAGCAGCCAAAGAAAGACAGCAGAAAAATTTGATGTGAGTAAGACAACTGTGAGCAACATTTTAAAATGCAAGGAAGAATATCTGGAAAGATATTCTTCCGAAAATGGGGAACTTCAAAGAAAAAGGAAAAAAAGTGTCTCGATGCTGTGAATGAAGCCACATTTCGTTGGTTTACAGAGATGAGATCAATTAATGCAAGAATATCGGGATTTATGCTTCAGGAAGTAGCAAAGAAATTTCAAAATAATTCGAAATTGAGGACTTCCAAGTGTCAGCAAGTTGGCTTGAACAATTCAAACTACGATACGAAATTTCTCAAAAAGTTTTGTGTAGAGAATCGACTGAGGTTTCAGCTGAAGTGGTGGAGAAGTTTATTGAAAAATTCCCAGAGTTTTCTAAAGGTTTTAAAGATGAGGACATCTTTAATGCTGATGAATGCGGTCTCTTCTTTAAAGCAATGCCTGATAGAAGTCCAGTAATGGAGAATCTTGCAAAAGAGGAAAACTTTCAAAACAGCGTTTTACTGTTCTATGTGCTAGTATGACTGGAGAAAAATTGAAGCCTATGGTGATCGGCAAAACCACAAAACCCCGTGCATTTAAAAATGTAAAACCTGATGACATTCCTGTTTTTTGGAGAGCGAATAATCCGCTTGAATGACCAGTGCTTTATTCGAGAGTGGGTTAGAGGAATTGATGCAGAAATGAGGAAAACAAAGCGGTCTATTCTACTTACCGTGGATAACTGCCCCAGCCACCCAAAAGTGAATAATCTCACAAATGTGAAGCTAAAATTTTTGCCTCCAAACACAACTTCGAAAACCCAACCTTTAGATCAAGGCATTATTCAGTCCTTCAAAATGCACTACAGAGCTCAACTTCTGGAATGGGTGATCATGAAAGCACAAACCTGTGGTCCTTCTGCGTTAGCATCATCAACAGCTGCCTCAGTAAATGCTTTGAATACTGTTCACTGGATTAATTCTGTTTGGAATAAAGTTATGCAAGCCCCGATTAAGAACTGCTACAAGAAAGCTGGATTTATTACAGCTACAACATCGGTGCAAGAGGATGAGCTTCCTCTATCTCCCTTGCAAGTTTTTGATGGAGTTAATTTTGAAGATTATGTTACCATGGACGATGAGTTAGTAACATGTGTTGAACCAGAACCAGAAGCAATCTTCAGTGAGATACTCTGTAGGACTAAGCACAGCGAGGACTCTAAGGTTACAGAAACTGACGGCGAAGAGGAGGATGAAACTGAAAACTACCAAACTCTGAAGGAAGACAATGTAAAGCGTATAATATTGTACTATAGTAAATATTTTTAAAAAATTCCCTAAATTGACCACCTCCATATGTTGACCACTTAGTTACAATCCCTTAGGTGGTCAACTTATGGAGGTTCTACTGTATTAAAATTTTCCCTTTCTTTTAAGGTTTGGGTCAAAATGGCTATTCCTATTTCATTATCGCAGGGATGTTTTTAAAATATTTCATATCCAAAAGTAATTAACAAGACAGTAAATCCAATGTCATTGACATAGGATTTACGGTCTTCGAGAGTCTTAGATTTACTCTTTTAATAAAAAGATTCCTAAATTCATTGTTTTTTAACATTGTTTTATTAAATATTTTGACTCTTTATTGTTTCAGATAAAAATATATTTGTATACCTTTTTTACTTGTATAATGGCAGTAATATTATGAAAAAGTAAAAGCTGATATAATAAACATATTTGTGGTAGAATATTTTTGATTATCTGAAAGCTTGTTGCAGAACATTGAAAAGCATTCAGCTGTAGGGACTCATTTTTTCTTTGGAACTATAACCTTTCCTCAAAATCCTAAAGCCTTCTCATAATATAACTTGTGTTGCAAAAGTTGCTGTCTCCAATTCTTACATTATCGAATGTTGTGAATGGGATATGCTTGCCTTTTTACACAAATAATCCAAATCTAACGCTATAGATGTTGTCTATAATCATATCTTGTGCTGAGCATTAAACAAATTATGATCTTTTGTTTAGGTTACATGTGCAAAAAATAATTTTTTACATAAACAAGTTATTTTAAATACTATAAAATAGTAAAAAAATGTGTTGGTAATTTTTGTTACCAGCACAGACTGTTACCCACTGACAAGAAATCTTGTTTAATAGACCAAAATAATAAGACCTAGCATATGGATAATAATATATAACTACAATCTTTGTTGTAGTTATATATTAATATCCATTAAAAACTACAGTCAATATTATAATTATTTACTTTAGGCAATGCACAGCTAGAGTCATCTCACAGTACCCCAAGGTTCTGCAGTACCCAATTTCATTATTGGCTTACAAAAGCCCATGCGACTATTATTAAAATAAAAAAAACTTTTGCTATTATATATTGTAAAAATGTGTTAGCTTGAGACATTTTATCACAAACTTATACGTGTATTCAAATAGACATATGTATGTGTACTGTACACTTACTTGACTAGTGTCTATTTACAGTATGTAAAATATGTATTAGATCAGTTTGGATTTTTCTACAATTTCAAAGTCAAGAACAATAATTCTGAAACAGTTAACCTACCTAGATACCCATTTATGGTCTATTGGATCACAAACTGTATCTAATTTTTATAACCTCTATTCTATACTCAGATATTACTTGATATAAGTCTAATACAAAAATGCTTCATTTTTTTTTTTACCTGCAGTAATTGTGTTAGCAAACTTATAGCTTCATGATAGTTACGATCATCAACCATTACATAGACTACTTCAATATTTCTTTTTAGTGGTTCAACAAGATTATAACCATTTAATGCGTCAGGATTCATTGGATCTATTCGAAGCTGTAAAAAGAAAAAAAAATTGTACATTACTAACTGAAGAAACATACATACATGTATCATATCAATATAACTTTAATTTACAATAGAAATTCTAAAATTGCGTTACATACCTATTCATTTATATATGTATATTTAAAGTATTTAATTATTTAACAAAATGGGTAAAATTTAATATTTTAACCATTCAATAAAGTGAATTATGATTAATGTGCAACCAAATTTTAGAAGTTACATTTATCTTACTTAATCATAAATAAAGAAATACCAACAGAATAGTCTCAACATGAAGGCTTGGTAGTAGCTGGGGGCCTGCTTATGAAATAGTACCTTAAAATGATAAAGAGCACTTACTACATTTTCATAATCAATATGAGCTTCATCCAAACGACCTTGTTTTAAGAGTAAATTTCCTCTTTGGACACGTGCCTGAAATATTTTATATTATCAACACATATGTATATTTCAGTGCAAAAAAAAAATTTCTAAATCAATCCTATTAAGGTTTATACTCACAGCAGTGAAATCAGGTTTTAGCTCAATCACTCTAGTGAGATCCTTTAGTGCAGAGGCAATTTTCCCAATTGCAAGGTATACAGTAGCTCGCGTATAATATGTTAAATAATTGGATGGATCAGCATCTGTTCAGAAAATTTATTTAGTTATAACACTTCATAGTTCTTTTGGAAACAAACAAGAAAAACAGATTAATATAAACATTTTTTAAAACAATCAGTGACATAATTACCCAATAAATCAGTGTTATAGAAATATCAGCTTGCAACTGCTGAGGTACTTTCAAAAAGGTGAGAAAAGTGACAAATAATACAGAATAAGTGACTAAACATTGAAAAAAAAAGCGATTTTTTTTCTCCTCTTTATTACAAATGTTATTATTAAGATTTTTCTATTTATTTTAACTCTAAATCAAATTATTCATGCAAGACATGATTTTAGTGTCATATACAAAAAAAGGTTTAAAATTTTGTTTAACACAACTCAACATTGCTTTTTATTCAAGAAAATCTATAAATTAGATTTGATTACATACAATACATTAATTTTATAATCACAATTTTCTGCATATATTAATGATGTTTTGAAATATGTACATAACTAGATGAGAGTATCTAAACAAAAATTGTGAAGAAAAAGAAAAATGTGTGCTTTGACATAAATGACTTTAATGTATTAAACGTACATTTCAGTACAAATGTAGACTTCTTGAACTTCTTTACGACATTTTAAAATCACTAAATTCTGGAAACCATATGACTAATTACATTTTGATAAATAAGATTAGAGCATCCCGTTTTTGGTCTTTTATTAAAATATTTTGTTATTCAGATTTTATTTTTTCAACAACAGACTTTTGCTGTGATACACCATGAAAAAAGTGACTGTTTACTTAAAAAAGGGACTAAAAGTGATCAATTGTAAAAAAAAGTGACTAAAAGTCAGAAAAGTGACAGAATTGCAAGCCTGAAATATTAAAATATAAAACAACTCCTGAAAAAATTTTTCCTCAAACAAAAAAGAATGAAGTTTGTAATTAAAGCAGTATCCAATTTCAGATACATTTTCCCAATATATTTAGAACAGTGGAACCCAATTTTACTTTAACTGTGACACTTGTATTACTAAAGAAAAATTTTGAGGCTTCATGAATCATTTATGACCCTACTGCTGACAGACCCATATGATTTCTAGATTGTAGCATACTTCATAGATATGGGTCATTATTCAGTATACAAGTTGCAATGATTTTAGCGATCTACATTTGTGCAATTTAAAAAAAAAAAAAAAAAAAAAAAACCATAGATGAAAAAGAATTTAGTGTATTGATTAATCACAGGAGAAAAATATTGATGTAGTCAAACAGTGACTTGATAAATGTTAAGGAGAATCTGTACCAGAAAAAGGAACTATTATTGATTGGTATGCTGAATTTAAATGTGGTGGCAAACACAAATTATGCTGAACATTCTGGTCACCTAAAATAGGGATCTAACTACACAAGCTTATCTCAAGGTGAGTCATACAAAATGTAATCTTGATTGTCATTCTTACAGTTGATTTGGTATTCCAAACGGTTATGAATAAAATACTCTTCTGAAATAAGATTTTAGAAGCTTTAAAAAGAATGACTGAAAGAAATACAGGACAGGCAAGTGATTGATTGTTCTGCCAAACTGCATGAAACTGTGTCCAAAACATATGCCTGAATATTACATCAAGGATGAGAGTTAAAATATTTTCAAGATGACAGTAAAAATATTCTTCCAAGCCATAATAAAACAAATCCTTGGTTTGCTAACTATAGTATTAAAATATCTGGCAAGTATTGAAACTTAAAAAACATTCCATTGAAATCATATGAATGAAACTTGTTAATACCCAAACCAAGGCCAGAAAATATATGGACTAGAAATTTGAAATTAACATCTTAAATTCTACTTAAGTTACATAGGTGAAACCTTATGTTAATAAAACAATCCCTTTAAATTTCTTTTCTTATTGCTTAAATAAGACTTAATTATTCCCATTATAACTAGAAATCAAAATTAAAAATACTAACCTACTGCTGCATGATAATGTGATAAAGCATCATCATACAATCCTTGTACGAGTAGCTCTTTACCCATCTGAAGATGCCGATCAATTTCTGGATCTGGAATCCATTCATTACCTATAATAACACCAGAGTACATAAATTATTGCTTGTTTTACCAAAGTGACCGCATTAAACAAACTTAAAGCATTTCTTTGCTGCTGAAATATGAGGTGATGTGTACTTTTAGCAGTTTTTTTAATTAGTGTACAGTATAAAATAAAATTCGATACAGCCAATTTATAAAACCTTAACAAATTTGGACATTGTACCAGATATGCAAGTATAAATAAATATAATAATAGCTTACTTACAGTTGACAACAACAAGATCTTTCAAAACATATATTAAATAAATTATTGTGTGTAAAGGCAACATCATCATTGCATCAGAATTAGATAAACTGCACACTTTCATGAATCACTATCAAATAATTTAGTTATTAAAACCTCTCAATATTAAATTTCAAGAAAAATTTTGAAATGCAAAAAGATTCAATAAAAGCATGGGATGTATAAAATATTCTCTTAGACAGTCTTGCTAATGTTTCATCATTGAAATACATATTCACAAATCAAACGACCATTCTGTGACCAAAAGAATAATTCACACTAATCAGCTCGTAAACATTAATGGAACAGAAAACAGATTTCAATGCATGGGAACTGAGCGTGGTCAAGTGTTATTGGACAATATATTTTGTTGCCATTACTTGTGGATTATAGTAAATTGGGAAAGCAGTATTCAAGGGGTATGATAAATCATAGGGTGTACTATACTGATGGAGCTCCAATAGTTTTACAAAAAGTAATGAATCATGCATCAAAATGTTAAAGTACAAAATCCGTCAGCCAAAACGTTGAAGCATGGACTGGATAATATGTGAACCGCATATACTTACACTACTCTAAATAATTAAAGAATATTGTAAGTCTCATATAAACTAACAAGCGATATTGCTTTTGCAGAAAATAAAAAAAAGAGAGTCTTAAATGGAAATCAATCTCATTTTTAAACTTTAAGTAAATTTTGAGTGTTATGTCAAAAACTACGCTTTAGAGGCAGTGGATGAAATTTAGCTTTCAATTTAGTTAAAGACAAAGAGGAAAAATATGATTGACATTCAATAAGTACGTTATTTCAATTAGTGTGGTGCCCCAACAAAGTCATTTAACAGATTCAGAAGCTTATAGAATTGTTGGTCGGTTAGAGGAGAATGAACCAAACACAAATAGTAGCAGAAGTTACTGGAGTTTCATAAAGTGTTATTTCCAGGATATGGAATTGCATTTTGGAAACTGGAAATGCAGGCTGCAGATATCATCAACAACATCGTAAGCTTACTACAATGCCATGAAGATTAATGTTTAATGCTAACTGCTCAAAGACACCAAACTGTTCGAAATCAGCTTCACGCTCTAAGTGTATATGCTCACTGACCAGTGGTAAACGTTACTTTAAGTAAAAGGCACCATCGCACCCGTAGCGAGTGGACAACACAGCATGTACACTGCAGGAGAAATGAATGACACAATATTTTTTCTCTGGTGATTTCGGCTTTTCTGTTCATGCTGATATCAGGCGTATTTTCCTCTGGAGACAATGTGGCAGCAGAAATAATATTCCGTTCTTGAACAGAAATTTCAGATTCGGCAGAGGCGGAGTGAGGGTCTATGATGACATCTCCATTGATGGGCTCTCCATCATTCAAAATGATTATTCACTGGTCACCGATATAGGGTTGAAATCGTCAGACCTATTGTAGGCCCTAATAATGCAGCAATTGGAAAAGAGTTCATATTAATGCCCTAAGAAAAAAAGACAATTTTAGACCTCTTCGGGCTAACGTGGTGAATGATATCTTTTTCGAATCCGAAAAAAAAAAGACGAATATAATAGCCAGCATGTTCTACGTACATGAGCCCAACAGAGCATGTATGGAACATTCTAAGCAGACGAGTTTTGGGCCGCTTACCACTTCCACAAACTCTCAAGAAATGTAAAGGCGCCTCCACACTCTGATCCACTGCAAGCCATTACCACAGTCTGGAGGGGGGTATGGCTTATCGGGGTCGATGGTGGCAGATGATAAAATAGCCTTGGCGAACAATGGCTTCGGAGGCGGTTTTTCTCCAAAGATCAAAGGTAGCCAGATACGCAACTAAAGTGCGTAGTAGACCCTATGGACGAATCCACGCGCTCGGCTCATTTGGCCCAGCGGGAGGATGCAACCCGTGAACCATCGTCCAAGGTCACCATAGGAAGTAGTGGACAATTGGCTATAGTATGGAGGCTAGATAAAGAGCTCTTTTGGAGGAGTGGGACAGAAATACCCAAGCTTATCATTAATAGCCTCATTGACTTCATGCCACAGAGGTGTTCAGATTTGCCGAACATCAGGGAAAACCATATTCCTTAAAATTGATTTTCTTCGAAGAAAACACTTTCTTTTTCGTTTTTCTCATATATATATAATTTGTGCTTTTTTATTCGTTTGTACCCAAATCCTCAAACGCACTTTTCTGCTAAACATGTATTACTCCTCCTCATATATCTTACCACTTCGATCAAACATATGCAAATCACCTAAATAATTTGCTGCACGATCCATCCATAACCTTAAAACCTTTCAATTGCTCTGAGCATGTATAATCCAATGTTATAACATTAGAACACATGAAGAGCAGTTAAATAGGTACTTGAGTTGGTGTCATAATCTTAAATCCTGTAGGTAAGATAATCGAGATTTATTTATTCAGCATTACATTTTAAATTATTAGCAGGTTAGGTATTTAAAAGTACTCACTTGGGAGAGGTTGGAAAAATTATTACATTAATAAAACGGTATGATACCGACTCTTCTCATTTTCATATTGATAATCATAATCTGGAAATTAACCTAGGCTTTCATTTGAAGTATTATTAATATTGTTTATTATTAATATAGTAGAGTTTTCTGAAGTATTAAATTTATTCTTTAAAGACCTGTTCTTATAATATCATTACGTAGATATGTGTTTTTTAATATGTCTACATAGAATTATATTTTGCAAGTCTTCGATAATTTTAAGATTAAATTGGGCCACTACCATACTGGGGTTCCGTAAAGTGCATCAAGATATTTTGTATAGGAGTATTTTATTATAAATTTTGAGATGAGGATCAGAACATCAGAATTCTAAGATTATCCATTCTTACGACCCTTTTTATTTCTAATGTTAAGGAGGGAACATCACGTAAGTTATCAATTATTACGTCATGATATTTTACTGAAATATTCATTAGAATTCAAACCTGCTTGACATCGAGACCGACTAAGAACTTCATTTGGAATCTTCTAGAATGCAAGGATTCTCTTTACGAATAAAAAGTGTGGGGACTTTATCAATATAAACTATAGAAACCCTAGTAAGGGTATGGTTGTTATATTTTGCTTTATATTATTATTCTGGGTTTTAGGATAACTTATCTACAAAATTTATTTGTTAGTATATGTCATAAAGTTATTCGGAGAGATGCGTTTGTTTACATAGTATATAAATTAAGTACACAAGTCTGACCAATATATACTAACTAATCTGAAATGATAAATAAATTACACCTTGTTAAACAAGCTAAAATATTTGTATTTCTGCAGCAGAATTTAGCAAAAGTTACAAGCTGCGAGAACAGTACGAATGTTCCAGCATGAATAAAATTGTCAAGCTTGGCGTGAAAATTATCCACCGTATCAACTTAATTTATCAATGTTGTCGTAAAAATATTTTTTTCCAATGATTACCGATGTTGATAAAGCGAATCTGTGCATAGTAGAAAATTCTTTTATAATGACGGATTCACTTTATCATCATCAATAAGGAATAGTAATCTCATTAAAGATATGGTTATAGTATCGTGCAAATACGTGCATTGTAGAAAAGTAGCTAGAGAGTCTTTGTATAGTCGGCTCTGGCATGATAGACAGAGTGCCTAGGACATACTATTCTCATTAAAAGAGATAACATTAAGTGAAAAATGGAGAAAAGTTTAAATCGTTGGACAACTGTATTCTGTAGAATAATGCTTTGAAATTATTTGCTCTGAATTGTTCTTGCATATATGAGTATATATATATATATATATATATATATAGTTTCTAATATCCTAATAGTACTAGAAAGAAATTTTAAACATAATTCCATGTTTTGCTCATTAGTAAATAAAGTGCTAAGGAAGTTAAATTAGTTCGTAGTATGTCATTTATGTTGAAAAGTGATGGACCTAAAATGAGCTGAAAATAATATTGTTTTGTTATTAAAGTGCCTAGACCTTCTATATTGTAAAGGTAGCTGTATATTACAAATGAAACTGCATCAAACAAATGCCGCTAAATTAATTAGTACATGAGACTGTAGAGTGTAATGGACTTTAAAGCTTTTGCATTATTTAAAAAGAATACACCAGGCAGTTTGTTTCCCAAGTAGCACAAAAACATCGGCTAATAATCATTTAAAAGTTTGGGTTGTAAAGTTTTGATAGCAAGTTCTACAACTCTGAGCATTAGGTGTGTTGCTTCAAGAGCAAAGTTGTTCTGGAATAAAAGATTAGTATGCAAAACCCTACCTAATTAGTTATTTCAGATTGGTCACCCAAAGACTAATAGAAAAATTAAAATTAAACTGCTAAACTCCCCAAAATGCAATTTGCTATAACATTTTTACTAAAATATTAATAATTATTTATATTAATGAAATTTAAAAAAAAAATTCTCTTTTTAAATATATACAAAGTATGAATATACAAATATTAAATAATTCTAATCCCAATATTTAAAGATGTTCAATTTGAAGTAAGCAGTTTATGCAGAAAAGAAACAGATGTATGTAAGACCTTCTTGGCAACTGTCACCAAATTAACAAAAATGAATGAGAATATAAAACCACCACTGAATAAAAGGTGTTGCTAATCAAATGAAGAGAAATAACATGTTCTATTTTTAAGTTATGCACATAAACTAAGACAGCATCACACTCCTTACAATTGTTACTCCGTGGTAAATATAAATTGGCAGAAATTTCAATTAGCAGATATTCAAATGCAAATATAGTGTAGCTCTTGTATCTCATCTGTCTCTCCCCTTCCTTCTAATTCAATAGGATATGCAGATCAAATGACCCTACAGATGTATTTACAGAGATAAATTCAATTCAACAGTTTTTGTTACAATGCACTATGTATTACGGAACTCTACATACACATATTATGTATATAAATAATAGAACATTGTGTGCTGAGAATACCAACCCATTAAAAAAGCTCATATTTACTAAACCTATATGAACTACAAAGGGGACATAGAATTTACTGTCTTGTCAATTTTCCTTTAAAAATTTAGACCACCCATTAAGTGGCATGACTTTGTTGAAAGCGACTTAAAAATCTTACACAACAGAGACTGGAGGGGGCACTGTCCCCGAAGCAGAATGTACCAAAAAGTGCAATGCACGTCGCAGAACAACTAGCTCTGCTGCAAAACAATAACATCTGGCAGAAAAATTTTATTTTCCTTAATATATATATATATCGATGGTTTTCCGCAAGTAGGAAAGAATCATGGAAGGGGGGTACAAGTTGAAGTGGCAGTTCCAAACTTTATAAGAACGGTGAGAAAAATCAAATTTATGACAAAATACTTTTAAAGGAAACTACAAATTTGAAAGTACTAAGGTTTACTTGAAATTTCCAGTATCTTGCCAAATTTGCAAGCAATAACCCTTTGGGAGAGTTGTCTTTTCTTTGTCTTCCCTACACCCTACCAGTGTGATAGATAGCTCGCGATCCGCCTATCCTAAAAACTTCCCTTGCATTAATGTTTGGGCCAAATTATCAGTCTCATTTTTATCATGTCAAAATATCTTACATCAAAAGTAATTGACAGGACAGTCAATTCTACGTTAATGCCTTGGTTTTAATACAAATATTTTTCTAAATTTCAGGTAGCACTGTTTCATTAAATATTTTTAGTAAAACATATTGGTAAAGATGAAAATGTTCCACAATAGGAATAACATTGTGGGAGAGTAAATATATGATAAAATAAATATATCTCCTGCGGAACATTTTTGGTTATCTGAAAGCCCATTGCAGAACATTGAAAAGTATTCTGCTGTGGGGGGCACTGTATCGGATAGGAGATTTATTGGGATGGCCTTGGCCTGTAGTACCTTGGAAGAAGATATTAATACATTTCTAATGAGTTGGAACTAGATATAACTTAGTATTTACTTTCATATTCTGTCACTTTTTATCTCAAATTTTAATTGAAATCTACACACTTAGCAATTCCCGAGCAAGGTTTGAATTTACTATGGAAACTATTTTACTGCAATTTTATAATCACTTAAAAATAAAGTTGGTAACATAGAAGTGCAAAAAACAGTAAATATTCCTGACATTGTTTCATGTTAACTTATTTTATTTCTTTACTTTTTGCCTATTTCATGCTGAAAATGCTTACAAAGAAATTGTGTATTTTGTGAAAAGAAATGAACTTCCACAAACAAATTGGCAATTTTATTATATACAAATAGAAATATTACACACATTCTTTGATAAATAAAAATGATTTTAATTTTGCTTATCTCTATCGCTTAAAACTATGAATACAAGCATTTACAGCTTGAAAAAAAAAATATACATTCATCACTGGTAATGGAGACTGACTAGAAATCTTCATTCAACCAAATATCACTGTCACAATATTTCAACAATAAAACTATGGCAATTTCAAAACAATAACAACAACAACAGAAAAAACTCTCAAAAAATAAAATAAATAAATCCATTTAAAAATTACAATAAATTACATTTTCGTATTGATTACAAAGAATCCTTTTGTGTCAACTGAGTTAAAAGTCTACTTTGCAGAAACTTAAAAGAAACAGCAAGTAAGCAGAGATGCTTCTCAATCTGTCATAGCCATCTGCCAAACTATGAGGTGACTGCGGTCTCCTTTTGCGGTGGTGATAGGACGCCTCTCCTCATTATCCAGCCCGACAGGAGCTAAGTTCTCATCCTCCTCACCGTCACCTGTAACAAACAGCAACTTAAATAATCTTTCTCTTCACTTAATGCGTTTGTATGACACTTATCAGATTAAAACAGATTCTAAAGAGTGTTAAATATCCACGTGAACATTCAACTTGACTGACCATTGTCTAAATCAGGGATGGACAAACTTTTTCGGCCGCAGGTCAAAAATTGAAAGAAAATAAATTTGTTGGGCCAAGATAAGTTTTTCTAAAATTTTAAAAATAATATACAAGTACCTAACGGTTAAAATGCGTTAATGAGACGAATGAAATTGCAATTTCATTTTTAAAAATTCCTTATACTGAGATTCGAAGTGAGATATACTGATTTTAAGGAACGATGTTAAATGCTCCTCTGTCAGTCTACTTTTGAAATGATTCTTTCTAAGGTACAAAGTCGAAAACACTTGTTCCCATATAAGAAGCAAATGTATCACTGATCTTCTGGACGTGAGATAATAAATTTGGGATATAATATTTAAGTAAAGTAGAAAAGGAGATGGATATATAATGTATAAATATATATTTCTTTTAATTTGCCTTGGTCCGGCAACTTAAAATTCTATCAGCGGGCCAGATAAAACCTTCCAGTGGGCTGTAGTTTGCCCATCCTTGGTCTAGATGCAAATTTATATATAATTTTAAGTAACAATAAAAGACATTACATAGCTTTAGAAGCTTCCTTCAATACAGAATCTACAATACATTATATAAAGTAAAAACCAACAAAGTTGGTAAATATATATAAAAGAAACTGCTGGAGTTTTCTTCTTCACACTGTCCATTTGAATAGAGATATCGAAAACAACAAAATTTATTAAACCACAGATAAAATATTTGTGTAAACTCAGTATCTCTTGGGTTCTTTACACTCAAAGTATCATGTTCATTCTGTAGATTTCAACCTTAAATACATAATGTATTTGGGCAAAATATTCAGATTTTTGCTAATGAGAAGGAAATGACTAGTCTTTTAACAAATAGCAAAATTGCAGAAAAACACATCACACAACTAAACAATAAAAATATTGAATCTAGTTAAAAAAAACTTGACTTATTAACTCATTTGAGGATAAATGCTTAATAAATGTTAAATGTTTAGAGAATTTATAACCATATCTTTTATTTTATATTATCTCATCTCACATCTCATTTTAATGGCCCTATAAATGCCAGAAGGCCTGATGGTTTAATAACATAATAACCTCTTTATTTTCAGTAGCCAAAATGAAGTTATCTTTACTTTTGAATAAACTACTGGGTTTTTCTTATACCCAGAAATAAAAATTCTAATGAAATAGCAACTTCAAGAGTTTTACTTTAAGTTTTTTCTAAAAAGTTAGCTATGTTCCATTGTTAGTTTCAATTTGAAGCACAGGAATTTTCTAAATTGGAATGGTATCTATGAGAATAAATATATTACTCACTTTCATTTACAGATTATCAGATTTTAGAATGGACTTCTTCATCAATAACATAGGTAGATGTGCATCTCAGTGATAGTTGCCTTTTTATTATAAGGATTTTTGTTTAATTTTCAGAGGATAGATTACTTTTCCTATGACAATATCTAAATAAAAGAACTTTGTTTCCTCAGTGGCAAAGTCACTTAGGTCAAATTCTACCTAGGAGATTTGGTTTGATGGATTCCAAATCCAAGAAATTCTTTTTGATTTTCAAAAACAATAAATTGGTACAAGAGAGATATTCAAAGTGCAGAAACACAAAAACACAGACTACCTATGCACATCTAAATACACTCATCTCTCATAAAGTGGTAAATGATCTCAAAAGATCAATGAGAGAGATGCAATATGCATGAAAAATTTTAGAGGCAAACTTTGAAAATAAAATAAAAATAATATTCTGTATTTTAATTAGAGATCACTTTACAATATTTCTCAATTTTAGATGGTTGGCAACACTTTTCCCAAGCTAATAAAGAAAGATGATCTTACTGTCTTGACACATTTACAAGATTCATTACAGAATTACAAGGCCAATTTTCATTGTTAACTCTTGCATTTATAGAGATTTTGACCAAAGTGAGTTTTTTTTTTTAACTGCATAACCTAAATACAATTGGAATAATACTTATCCAACAGCTTGTTTATTTATGCAAAATTCATAAAAATAAAATATTTTATCATCGGTAATAAAATAAGTATTTTTTATAGGATTTCCCTTACTTAGCATCCACATGCATATATCTTGATTTGTTTGGCAATATATATATATATATATATATATATATATATATATATATATATATATATATATATATATATATATATATATATATGTGTGTGTGTGTGTGTGTGTGTGTGTGTGTGTGGTCTCGCCTATCCTACTAACGCCATTGGCGCTGCCATCGCCAAGCCTTTTTGCCGCAGGTTTTTCCCCACAGAAGAAGAAGACAATAGAGCTGCGACGACAAAGGCAGATGTATGCAGACGGAGAACTGTTTTGATGCTCGCGCCACATTTTTAAACGATTATACATTTTGTGTTTATTTCTGTTATGTGTAATGTGCTCCCTCAAGAGTAGTAATAATTTATTTCGGAGCAAAGGACTTTGAGTGATTTTCAGAAGAAGAAGCCCACATATATATATATATATTTCAATTGCAGAAACTTGCACATACATAATGCCTCTTATTCACTTTTTTGCCTGTCAAAAAGATTTTTTGCCCCCCCCCTTCTGTCAGCAGCAAATTGATGCTATTCCAGAAATTCTATTCATGACAGAACTGAAAAAGTACACAGATGCATTGATATATTGATATTCCCCATCAGGCAAACAAACAAAAAAAAAGAAACAAGTTATCATTTTATTTTTAACTGAAGTTGCTAGATATTATTGCTAAGTTTAAATAAACTGAAGCCCAGTGGCATTGGGGTAGCGCTTTCGCGCTCCCACAGCACAGGTTCGAAGTTTGATCCCTGGATTGGGCAAGGTTGACTCAGCCTTTCATTCCTTCAGTTGGCAGACAAACTGAGGATCAAGCATGCTTGAGAACTAAACACTGGGGGTTCCGCGTAAGGTTGACCACCTAACTGGAGCATATGCTTCACACCCCAGGGCTCTTGGTCTCGGAAATGGAGATTGGCACTGTAGGCCCTGTCCCTCTAGGGGCTATTGTGCCAAGGAGTTTAGTTTTTAAATAAACTACTAAAAACCAAATTCCTTCTATGTCAGAAGAAAGATCCTCCTAATGTTCTATGACAGATTTTAAGAATCCCAATAAATGAATAAATGATTTTTTAACAATATTTTTTAATTTGCAGTACTAATTTTTTTAAATTTACATATACATATATATTAATGAGGCAAAAGAAAATAAATAAATGAATGAATAATAATAAACAAAACCAAAGAAGAATCATATAGAAAACAAGAAAATACCAGGTTCTCAAAATAAGTAAATAGAAGTTTAAGAACTTAAAATTCTCACAGAAAAAGGAAAACAAAAGTACTTAAGATAAGAATATAAAGCAGAGTAAGTACAGGGAGAATACTTGACAGAATGCTTTGCCAACACTATCAGAATTTTCATACACTGAAAAGAAACGATAATCCACAATCATAAAAAGATATACTAGTTGTAATTTTAAATTAAGAACTGCTTCTAGCTCATCATATTATAACTAAAACAGAAACATGGAAAAAATACTAACAATAGATATAGGAATCGCACAAAAAGCAACACAGTAAGGAGTTAAAAATCTGTAATTCTGCACAGAAAACTCAAGATTAAGAAAATTACATAACTTTACACATCAAAGCAAGAAATCAGAGATATTTATAAAATATTTTCTACAATAAAAGCTTAACTTCTTAAAAGCAAAACTAAAAATGTCCCTTTTTTTATTTAAAGAATCAGTTTGATATTTGCTATCTAAATATAAAATGTGAAACTCTGGGACTATAGAATATATTTTGAAAACAGAACTAATCCATAATTTAATAATATAAGAAGCATATTTGAAGCCCACTATCTGAAAGTGTTTCCAGAACAATAAAGATAGACAGTCGTGGGATTCACAATGCACCTGTGACAATTATGAGAGTATTTTACAAATGACAAATATTCAATTCAAACACATCATTTTGAAAACTGAAACAAGAGCTTTATCATTCCACAGCTATTACAAGATACATAGAGCTATCCAACTTATCTTAGTTTGTGAATTACTTTGTCTTCTACAAATGTTTAGGCAGTCAAAGAAGGAAAGGAATTAAAAACTTGACCAACTTTGTTAATGGTCAGTTTGATAAATGAGGAAAAAATGAAAATACAAAAATTTTTAATGTCAAAAAACATCACACAAGAAAACTCAATGAAAGCTTTAAAAGCATAATTGTTGGGCAATGATTAATATGTCATATCCAGTAGTAAGGTGAAAGGAAGGATCAGTCTTTCTTGTTTAAACACTTCTTTATCTAATATACAGTTTCCGTTTTAGGTGTCATTTGCACCATTTCTATTTATTCATTGTGAAGCCATGTGTGGAGTGTGTTGACAGCTCTACACCTTCAGTTATCGCTTTGCTGAATCATCAAATTCTACAAAAAACTTTCTGCTTGACCGGATGATCCTAAAAGCTTATGGGATCGTGGGTTTTATAATTTATTTTGTTATTACAAAAGAGTTCCTTTTTAAATTGTTCACGACTCGCTTAATTTTCCACCACCCCCCTTTTTAGACCTGACATAAATTTTTGTTTCTGTGCTTCAAATTTCATTATCAAATGCAGAATCATTAATATGGTTTATATAATCTGATTTGATGTTTTCGTGTCAAAAAATGCTGATGCATATATTTTCAATTATAAAAATAATGTTAAGTAAAATATCTTGTAATGGGTGTTACTTTTCTTTATTTAAAAATTTTAGAGATCTCTATGTCCTGATGCTTTGTAAGGTACAATATAAATAGAAGTGTCTGCCTAAATGCTGAAAAATTGCATTTGATACTAAAGATCTACCAATTTAAAACTAATATTTAATTTACTGCTGAATAAATTAAAACTATGTTTAATATCATCAAATTAAAAAATTCTTCTATTAAAATTTTTAGCCTAACCTTCAGGGCAGAAAAAAAAAGAAAGAATTCTAGACAAATTTGCGGTCACAATCATCCTTGAGCATTATGCAAACAGCAGTTTGTATGTCTCACTTAACTTAAATGTTCTATGTGGACCATGAAAATATTTTACAGGGTTAATAATACATAGTCATTAAAGACATTAAAAAAATAAAATAATAAAGTAAAAAGTTTTAGATATATTAGCATCTAACAAAAGTTACTGTTTTGTACTGATTTTGAACATCAATTATTGTACTGTAATTATATTATAGTATGCCCATTCTCAGTTTCAGATATGTTCTAATGCAAGAGAGAAAGTTAGGAAGTCTATAGCAATGAAGTAAAAAGAAACATACCAAAAAGTTTATTTCAATGGCTCCCCCCTCTCTGTTTATATATGTATATATGTAATCCATTTTTTATAAAACTTCTTGACAAGGAGAAAGCTCAACAGATAGCGGTAATAAAAATGCAATAAGGCCTCATATTGAAAAGAACAGCAGAAGTCTAATTTAAACTTTATTCCAGAGCAGCTACAACGCACATCTTTCCTACTTCACGACAGCAAAGAAAAGCTAGAGTTCACTCTGATCCAACAGAGGTGTACCCAAGAGTGATGACAGAAAGAATTTTCCCACTGTGAAAAACAATTTAATAAGCAAATTAAATACAATACCAGCAAAACGCGAAACCAATTGCCAGCAACAGCTGGGAAACGAGCTGAATAGACAGAAAGTTTACAGTTTTAGGTTTGGTTTGGTTTGGAGTGCTACGGTCTACTTTTTGCAATACGAGGGCTAATGAGACTGGGACCTACAGCTTAAAGCCGATTCCGAACGGCTACGAACATCCATGCCAGTGTGGGATTTGAACCCACGAACTCCGGGACCAAAGGCCAGCACCCTAACCAATCGGCCATCGTTCGGCTTACAGTTTTAGGACAGAGAGGAATGTTAAGTGGAAAATACTCCTTTGATTAAACTATTTGGAGGCTGGGAAAAAGATTTAAAGGAATTAGAATGGGAGAGAGGATGTTTTTTAAGGGAATATTAAAGTTAAATAATTTTGATATATTACACACACACACACACACACACACACACATATATATATATATATATATATATATATTACAAAAGTAGACTAAAGTATAACAAAGGCTGAAATACAATTACTTACAAATAATTACTTTTTTACCATAGATATAGTCATACATAACAAATTTTTAATGAAAAAAAAATCATCTGATTAAGAAAGCAGAGAAAAGAAATAAGTCCAATACCTATTCTGAAATCAATGTATCCCTCTCCTCCTGATAAAATTAGCATGGAGTCAAGTTTTGAAGAATCTTGTTTACCTTTAGGAGATGATTTTTCAGACTGTACATGTTTATCCCCTGAATTTTTACTAGCAGCAGCCGTTCCTAGAGCAGACAAAAATAACAGAACTAAGTTAAAGCTTCCTAAATAAAGTACAGTATTTTAGTTTCAGTCATTTTTCTACCAATGACAAATATTCCTTTAATGTTTTACATACTTAAAAACTTTTCAATGATGACAAAATTGAATTTGTACAGTGGTAATTTATTGCAAATACTTGTTGAAGTTAACACTGTGCAATTATTTTAATATTAGAAAAACATATCTTAATATGATTCAATTTTAAATAGAGGAAAGCCTACAATATTAATACATAATTATAGCTAGATAAGACCATGCAACTTTTTTTTTTCTTTTTTTTCCAGTCCAGCAGAACTAAGAGGGCTTAGTTCACTAAACCCTCCTTGCATTGCACTTCAGAAATTAAAGTTGCGCAATGGAGGCTATAAATTTCTGTTTGCTTTTCATTTTGTAGCCTTATTTATCTTGGTCTTGCATTTACTTTTTACCTCAATTACACTGTCTCAAGATTCAGACTCTTTCCACAGAATAAAGATTAAGCACTTTTTAAGCACTTTAATTTTCATTGTACTTTGATCGACCTACAGCTAAAGCTCTAAAACTGAAGCTTTTCGTGAGCTTTATGACTTGTAAAATGACAATTTAATCAAATCAGATTTAATAATTTTATTAAACACAATTGTTAATATGTCATACTTTATGTTAAGACATCTTTCTTCGCAAACATAAATTTTAGAACAGCAATAGTACTCATTTATCAAATGTCCTCCCCCCCTAAAAAAATCTGAAATATTTGTAAAGTTAAGAAAGTATTATCTGTGGTGGAAGATCAACCAGTTTCATGTCATAGCAACAGTATTTTTACAGGAACATAGATGTAAAATAAGATAATAAAAAGTACTTCTGTATTATAAACAGGTAAACATAATATTCACACACACACGCAGGGAGACAGAGAGAAAAGAAGATGCAGTATCTACACTAAAAAAATTTTAATTATGACATACTCAAAACAAGATTCAAGAAATTATCAATGCTATTTTAAAAATGTAACTGAAGAACTATTTCCATTCATAATAGAAGATGAGAACCAAAAAATATAGGAAGGGGAAAAAATAAGAGGATATGTCTAATTTTGAAGTAAATTTTTCTTTTCTTCTATACATTTTTTTAAATTGGTCTAACTCTTCTTTCTTAACTTTAGCTTTGTTGAATGGATTGACGATTAATTACCAAGGGAAATAAAAATTCAGCATCCGATATTTGTGAAAAAATAAGCACTTTTTGAGCACTCAGAAAATTTTATAAATTTTAAGGCTACGAAAAGAAAATTAAGCACTTTTTAAGCACTTATTAAGGACCTTAAAAATGGATCTACAAAATAAGCACTTTTTAAGGATTTTAAGCACCCAGCCGAACCATGTGTCTGATACTTATAACATTTTCAGTACTTGCAAAACTACACAAAATGTTTTAGGGGATTCAAATGCTAAATGTTTATTTTTGTACTAATAACACTGTTTTTATTTGGATGTATAATAAAAATGAAATACCTGGTACTGCAACAAAGAATTTTACAGCATCCCTGTGCCCGTGAAAAGACAACTGTGCTTGGGCCATAGAACAATATGGGATAAAACCAGATCCTTGTTGGTTATTGCTAGTATCAGAATAGACTCTTACGACAGAACCAGGAGCTCGACCAGAGAAATCGGAATTTGTGCGATGGGATTTACCTAAAGAGATTACAAATATTACTACAACACACATATATTTGTTTGAGTGTGATACTGATGATGGCGTAAAAATAAAAACTTATAACTTTATTAAAAATATATTCTTAAAAATTCTCAAGAAAAAAGTAAAATAATACTTGGCATCAGTCTTTAAACACCCATCAATAACGATGCCGAACAATTCTTGTTTTTAATGAATATAGAGAAGCTGGACACATATGAGAAGTGTCTGTCTCTTGGTGCTTCTTAGTATACTTTGTTCATAGAATCAGTATATAAAAAAAATTAGGATCCAAGACAATTAGTATTTTCCCTGATTTTATAAACTGTCTTTGTCTATCCTTTTTGAATGAAAGAAATTAACTTATAAAATATTCTGTTGTCTTATTTTGTCAGCAATAAGAGTTTTTTTTAATATTTTCTCTCCAATCTCATTGAAAAAAAATAATTTTAGTATGAGCAACTCCAAAAGTTCTCTTTTTAAATATTTCAGAACTATAACAAGAGGATAAAAGTCAATGGCTTATTTCCATGAAGGCAAATAAGAGGCTAGAGTACATCTTATTATTTTCTATAATGCTCAGATAGAAATATTCTAGTTATTCTGTGGCACCTATAAAGTATTTATATACATCTTAGTTATATTTTCGCTCCAAAGACATTGTGTGCTTTTAGAATTATTTTCTAAATATAGAATAAAGTTTACTTTATAAACAGATATATGATAAAAAACAATTATGACAATACTTCAAGCAACTCACCCTCAGATAAAGGCACAGATATGATCACACCATTTCCTGTACCCATCCATAACCTCTTGCATGAGACCAATAATGCAGTGATGCGGACAAATGAGAAGCCTAGTTTACCAGTTCCTGAAATGAAGTACACCAAATAAAATCATTACTATAAGCATATTTAATGCCAATTGATAAGCAAAAATGGGATACAAAGGTTGAAACACATTTCTATATTCTATTAATTAAGCTTAAAAGAGCACAAAAATGATGACACATATTTGGAAGCTTGAAAAATCCTTTTAATCATGATTATGCATTTCACACTAGTTGAAATGGAATCAAAAATCTTCATTTGATATAAAAGAAAAAAAAAAGACTAACATAAAAGCAACAGTTGAAACTATTAGTACAAATCTTAAATTAATCTATTTTCCCATTTACTTTCTATACATATTCTAGGGGAGCCTACATAAGGTAACAGTTTGACATATGAATGAGCAAATAAAGAGTTTTCAAGGAATGCACTATTTTGATTAGCTATTCCTATAATAAATTTCAGATGAATTTTTAATTATGGTGAACTTACTGTCGCGAGCTCGGCTGTTTTTGTTTTCCCGCCGGTGGCAACGCAAAAAGAGTTGGGGAAAAAAGAAAATAAAGGTTGTTGCTGATGTTGAAGTTTGTGGTCGAATGTTTAATTTTTTTGAATACTAATTTGCTCTCCCAAAGACTATTTTTTTTGAGAATAGAACACTTACCAAGCATTTTACTAACATATGGTTCAATATCAACATCTTGCAGGTGTTGTCGTGTATGAGCATGATATAAACGTAGAGTACTGTCCAGCCGAATAGTGACCCAGACACCATCTCCAATCCAAGCCATTTGGCGAACTTGACTTTCTTTGCGAGGATGAGCATCAAAGGTTTGCTACAAACCAAATAGGCACATTTTACTACATAGTACAACACATACAAAGAAATAATACAAATAAAATCTCATTAATGACAGTTAAATCTAGAATTTCATAAATATATGTCACTAGCTTACCAAGCCATAACCATTATGATATGAAAGAAGTAAAACTGATGACAATATATACAAAGCTCCAGTGAATATAAAAACAAACCTATCTTTGGGAAAAAAATCATTCTTTTGAACTTAGGAGAAATGGTTAGAAGTGATACATAATCCTACTTAATGCAAACATTTATTTTCCAAAACTTAATCATTTCCTCTCGAAAAATCAAAGATGGTGATGTAAGTAAGGGAAGAGAGCATTTTTTTTTTAATACATTGATACATATATATTTTTTAAACTGGAATATTTTCTATTTAATATTGAAAATAGACATAAGGTTAGGTCTCTATGTTTAGAAGCCTAAGGTTAGGTTCAATAGCAATAATAATAATTCTCCAATGAGCAACCAAATAAGATTTTTCATATATTCCCACAAGTACAAATTATGAGCCAAAACTTATGAAAATCTAAGTTGTCAAGATCTTAAATCCTCTTTGAAGCAAAATCTAAATTGATAAATGATTTAACATAAAATTAAAGACATTATTTTCATGAATTTCTGCATACCATATATTTCTGGATATAAGACAATCTGTATATAAGCTGAGGATAAGATTTTCCTTCAAAAATTTACCCAAAGTTCCAAACTTGATATAAGCCAAATTAAAAAAAAAACAATTTCTAGAACATTCAAGTATGTCGTCAAGCAGGTAAAGTGGAGGGATTATTTTCCAATCATGTTGCTTTAAATTAAAATGCTAGATCAATGCTTCTCAAACCTTTTTCACCACAGCATCCAATTTAAATACCACGGAGGTAGAGGATCTGTTGTACCTCAAGATAAATACAAGGACATATCTTAACACATTTTGAAAGTGTTGAGGAAAAAACAACTTATATTTTAAATTTTAATTAACTTCATGCGTCTTAGTTAATTTCACAATTTACACTAACTTATATAGATTACTTCCATGGAGCACAGTTTGATAATCATGGTGTTAGACCATGTGACCAATGGTATTTTTACTTAGATTATAACACCAAGTTTCAATTCTGGAAACTCTATATAAAGATAACTTTTCCATAAATTTAAGCACTATTAGCTTAGGAAAAAAGATGCTATGTTTTTGGCAATTTATTGTTTTCTTCTGGGTTACATAGAATTGTGTTTATTAAAAGACTAGCTGATCCACTACCATTATTGTACTGTGTTTTGGGACCAATTATAACACAGATAAGAGTCATTTAAAATTTATTTTTCAATTTTTTTGTTTTCTCATTTCAAAATTTTTACACGCATTATTTAATTTTGCTGCCATGCACGCTTTTTTTTCTTTACCATTTCGTTTATTTTTGCCAATTTTGTAACTTTTTGCCACCAACGGCAAAAAACACATGTATTACATCTGTACTATGGATCCGTATATAAACTGATCCCCCCCCCACTTTAGGGCTTAAAAAAGCTCCAAAAATTTTTGGCTTATACATGGCAATATATAGTAGTCATATTTTTATTGAATCTCCCATTTTCTAACAACAAAAATGAATTTTTTCCAAATGTGGATGTAACTCATCCATAAAATTGTATTATAATATGCAAATTTAAGGTGTTGTAAATGATATAACATTCCTTACTCTTTGATTCCTTTTTTTAAATTAATAATAATAATAATAATAATAATAATTGGAGGACCACATTGATAAAAGTATCATATTCTTAGCTGCCCTCTGTCAATGTCTTGAAAAGCACATGGTAATTTAGCTTATATTTTCAAATCATAGCTGCAGTACAATGAATACATAAACAATTATTAATAAATAAATAAAAAATAAGATTTTTATTTATTGTGGGATGAGTACTCATAATTATCAGCAATAAACACTATTTTTCTCACCAAGTATTACTCTATTGAAGGGAGAAAAGTTACTTTTAATTAGGATGTTTTGTTTTCTGTCAATTTAATGGAATCCAATTAAGGACCTTGAACTTCAGTAGATATTTCTATAAGAATATTCATAACTGTGAAGATCATTTGCTGAAGAAAGCTATGTTTTGTATAACAAAGGTTAATAATATGGGCACATTCTTCTATGTTTACCTACTGTTTCTTTAGAATTTTACAACAAATTTAGGTCTTGATCTTCAAGCAGTAATTTTGATCCACATATGAACTTGTGATTTGCAAACTAGACAGCAAGTACAATGACACCACAATATGTATAGAAACTAATTAACTTACCACAACTTCTAATGTTTCTGTATCAACCACATGAATACAATTCCTGTAGCCACACCAGACATATTTATCCACAATGGTCATACAACGAACTGAGTAAAGTGGCCGTCCTAGATCCAGCAGATGGAAGTTTATAAGATCCCATTCACCATCTGTAAAAAAAATGTATCTTAATCATCCCATTTCATCTAACCTATTCATTATAATAAGAAATACAGTGAAAGAGTGGGCACCTTGGATCAAAAGTATCTATCCACTATTTTTTTAAAAGGTATACCAACTTTGGGAAACTCAGAAACAAAGTGCTTAGAAAACAAATAGTATAAAATAACTATCTTCCAAATTTGTGTGCAATAGAAATGAAATTTTATCCCAATAAAATGACTAAAAATTAACTCTCTGGATGACAAATGCTTATAAAAATGGAATTCCCAAATGACATTTCTTCTGATAAAATTGCATGACTTCTAATATTTGTGGTTCGGAATTGGAATATCATGCGTTACCTGATGTAAAATTTGTCATAGAAATTAAGACAAAGTAATTTAAAAGACACTTTGTATTACTTTTCTCTTTTAGAGCTTGACAGTCTGGGGGTTAAAAATTGGTGAGTGCAAAATCCTCCTTTATCTATGACTGTCTGCTATGAATGCTTTGCTTCAGTAAATATGAATTATTCTAATAAACAAGGCATACCTCTTTCTGCTGATACACACAGAAGATAAGCAATTTTATAATCAGTTCTATAAAACTCATACAAAAAATAACAATGATTTGAACTTTTTATATTACCTCTTAACTTTTATTCTCATGTATACTGATTAGTTTATAAACATAATTTTCACAGACAAACAATTCAAGTTACATCTTTTGTTTGCTCATACTTCTTTTATACTTCATAATATTTTTCTTTTTGTAGTATATAGTCCTTTCAAAGAATTTAAGCCCTATTCATCACATGAGTTATGAAATAAATGAAATAATATATGTTTAATATACTTTCCTGGCACTTTTTTATAGTAATTTATATTGTCTCATAGTTTTTTATATTATTTTTGTATTAATGTTTGTACACTGAAATAATTCCAATTAAATTATTTAATATGTCTTTAATTAAGTACTAAAGAGTTATTAGGTTCTATTGTGTTTTTTGTCCACTTTTATGAAGTTATGAAGAGCTATTAAAATGAACCCTAGTAAATAATCATTTTTGTTAAACTCGGGCTATGGTGGTAGTGTTATTAAATTATTTTCTCAATTTAGAGCACCTAAATACTATTAATTAAAACCTTTTCAATTAGCATAGAAGTTTAAAACCTACTGAAATTAAATAACAACGTAACAGGAGTTTTCTTTTCTCCCAGTTTAATTTACCCTATTAAAACTATTTTTCTGTTCTATTGCATTTTATAAAATTTAAAGCACCACTGTTAGATATATTTAATATTATTTTGCTTGAAAAGTGAATTTTCTTTACTTTTTTAAATTATTATACTAAGAGTAAAAACTGATACCTTTTGAAATTTTCATGTACTCAAATACTCTTTCCAAAGAGTAGTATATAATATACTCAAGAGCATCTGAAAGCCTCTACAAACTTCTTCAGAAAGTAAATAGACAACATCTGAATAACAAATATCGATTTCTCATACATAAATAAAAGTTTTTTTTGCAAATTCCAATAAAAAACAAATAAATTAATATAAACAAAGAAGTAAAAGAAAATGGATACAATACCTGAAGCTCTGTGGAAAATAGCGACTGTGCCATCTGCAAGTCCAGCAAAAACACGGCCACGCATATGTCTACAAATCAACAAGTTACTTTAAATTAGATATATATACATATGCATACATATATATGATTAAAAAGTTTCAGACAGTCAAGATATTTTTTATTTTAACCATTAAGAGTCCTTATATGCTTGGGATAAGAAGAACCAAATATTTTTTTTTTTAAGTGATAAGGGAAAAACAATAATAAATAATATTACAACTGAGCCAAACTGAGTCAATATATTATTTTAGCAAGAGGATAAAATTTAGATAATACTGATATACAAAGATGAAATAGAAAGTATTCACTGGCAGTAACAAGGATAATATGAAAATTATGAAAACAATCATGCATCATTATAAAAATAAATGATATACTATGTAAGTAGAATTGTACCAAAGAGTTGGTTATAATAATATTCCTACAGAAATACATGAATAGTACTTGCTGTGAAGTACAAAATTAATAAATATTTCTACAGTCAGTACTGGCTATATGGTCACCCACTTATAAGTTCACTCCAGTTATATGGTCAGTTTTCTAAAGTCCTGTCTAACTTAATAGGGAACATGTGTTAAAACGAATCGCATATAAAGTCATTTACTTTTTCTGGTTACCAGTTATATGGTCAGTTTCCTGTTTTCAACGATTATTTTACTAATTCCAAAGCAGCAGATGAGCATTTAAAAGGTATTAGGGACTTGTTGTGTTAACAACCAACAAAAGGAAACAAACTTGTATATCTGATTATTTTTAAATGCATTGAACATGAATGTACGTATGTATATTCATGTTCATGAATGTACATTGAATGACATGAATGTACATTGTGCTGTACTTTGATTAGTAAGGTAAGCTAATAAATCTTCCCCCCAAAAAATAGAGCATATTTTTACTGCAGTTTTTACTTCAAATTATTTTTAAAATGTTATTTGTTTATTAGTACTACATTTTGATAGGTAAATATAACCCTGCCACGATTCAATAGTTGTATTGTTCCACATATATGGTCACCCCGCTTTTATAGTATGATTTTTCTGGACCGCTAAGCAAACCATATAACCAATACAGACTGTAGTAATGTTTTTATTAATCTGTACTTAACAGAATGGAATGTAAAACACACTTGAGTTTTCATGGTATTGAATTATAGACTATAATATTCTTATCATCTGCTCAAGTAAGTATGTTGAACTGTTTATTATTACAAACGTAGCAGAAAAATAGCCCATATTAACTGAATGCATATCTATAAAAGCAAAGAGGTAGATATAGTAATTTTTAAAGAAGTCTTATAAAACTTTTAACACTTTAAAACTAGCACTGCTTGTAGAATCCTGCTTTCTTCTTATTTGTCGAGGATAATCATTATAAAAATCTGCATAAATACATTACCTTTTATGGTATTTGCTTATTTACTCCCTGATGAAAAGAGGAGGAAAAAAATATAGATGAAAAGTATTTTCTCAAGCAACATATAGTTTACTATCGCATGCCTTGCCCAGTAGGTGATTAGTGGATTTGGATAAGAATTAAAATACATCTTAATACCTAAATAAAGATAATCTCCCTTCAATCTACCAGAAATATTACCAGACCTACTTGATATTCTGAAATAATTTAGCTGTGACAACACTTAAAATTTTCTTTCATCTATGATTCTCATGAATACTAATAAAATGTCTGTACATGAAAAATTGAAAAAAATAATTAAAAAGATAACTAAAAGAATTAACAGTTTGTGTGTTTCTAAATTAATATTTTTTTAATTATCTTTCTACAAGCATGAGACTTAGCAAAATAAGTTTCCAAATCTATGGATATTTCTCTCGATTGAAAACTTCTGTTATTGAGGAGTTGCTTTTACATATACATAAATGGATGCAAACATACTAATAGTATTCAGATGACACCATAACTAAAATTAAATTGAGCTGCTTGAAATGAAAGTTATTAAAATGACTTAAAAGAAATAAATGATGACAATAGATAATATTGGTCTTTAGAGACGTCAAAAAGGAAAAGTTAAATTGAAGAATTCAGATGAAGAAAATATGTAGGTAGATTTAAAAAAAATTCAATAGTATTAAGTTCAGTTAATACGAAAATCTTTTTAAATAAAACCATAAATGTTAATTATTTTACCATTTCATTAAAATTTTAAACATGTTAAGGTATGATACTCATGATTTGGTTTGGTTTGGTTTGGAGCGCTACGGTCTACTGTTTTGCACACGAGGGCTAATGAGACTGGGACCTACGGTTTAAAGCCGATTCCGAACGGCTACGAACATCCATGCCAGCAGCGGGATTCGAACCCGCGAACTCCGGTTCCGAAGAGCAGCGCTCTACCATTCGGCCATCGTTCGGCCGATACTCATGAAGGCACCAAAAGTATTAAAGTAATGAGTAGATTTAGATAGAATCAAAAATTTGAGGTTGCAGAATATGAATCACATCTTAAAATATTTTAACTTTTATACAATTTGATTAATTCAGGCAGGAATGTGCCTCTAAATAAAAAACTCCTGAAATGAGGAATTTGCACAACTTAGTGCTTTTTGTGGGGGATTCAAACAACTTAGTATTTTTCTGATAATTCCAGACTCGTAGATTCCAAAAATGTAAAATCTGGGTCCATCATTTTAAAAATTAATTTTAAAGTTAAGCGAAAATCCCGAGACATCAAAACGCTCTATGATTGGTTGTGACGTCATCATTTATAATATCCAACATTTTCTTATTGCTTGTAACTGCGCACTATTTTCCGATTTTGTTTTTGCAAGTTCTTGAAATTTTCTAACAACCAAAATTTATTTTTATTTAAATCTGAAGGTTTATTTTATTGATCTCAATAACTTAATTTGTAGACATAGACAAGGAAATATAAATATACATATATCATATACACACATTTGTAGTAGCATTGGAAATAGATGTAATATTAAAATAAAAATTAGAGGAGGTATTTATTGTGAGACCGACACCGGGAGGTCCCGGTCTCATTAGCCCTCGTGTTGCAAAAAATAGACCATAGTGCTCCAAAATCAAGTCAATTCTTAGATATTTTAAATTTGATGAAAAGAAATTTAAAATCTTTAAAAGGCTTTACTTAATAATTTATACATTTTTATACAATTTTATTGCCTTTAATATTAAAGTTAAATTAAAAAATGTATAAAATTTCTGAAATTAAGTTTAATTTTTAAAGTAATATCATTATTAAGTATTTAAAAAATATTATCCTTTTTTCAAATGAGTCACAAATTTAATCGAAAAATATCACTGTGAATGGATACACTGCTTATCACTGAAGAAATACTCGAAAATTAACAGTTTTAAAAGTTAAATAGCACTTGGTTAATCAACAGTCCTTTTAAAGGTATAGATGTATTTTTATATAATTTAATTGTTTTAAATTAGTAATATTTAAACAAAAGCAAGCATTTACTTACCAAAAAATGGTCTTCACAAACCCAGAGATAATTTATATGATAATTTGGAGTTCAATTTCTCCTCCATTTTCATCGCATTTGTCCAGATTTTACGTGTATGTGGATCTTTGGGAACGCTGAAAAATATCTTCTCATTGCAATTAGTTGTTGTATTTTTACAATACAGTAGAGTGGCACAATACAATACTTATAATATGATTTTTAATCCCAGACATAATAAAAAAATTTCTATTATATGCGATATTTTACACAGAAATAAATTTAAAAGTTGCCTTTTAACATGTAAACAACATAGGCAGTCAGTGTTTTCATAAACGATGATGTCACAAACTCAGTGAAGGAAAAGTATCGTTTTTGAGAGACGTTAAAGAGTCCGCTCTAAAACCCATTAGAAATCCCTCATTAGGCCCCCAAATGAAAGAAAAATAGGTACTGTCCTGCTTATATTTTGTCTTCTGTTGTTTAAAATTAAAATTTGAAAACGTAAAAATTCCTCATTTATATCACTCATAATCAAAAACCCTAAACTAAAAAAAAGTTTATTACATGTACCAAATAATTGGAAAATTTCAGTCTATAAGGAATTATTTCCACACTCAGAAGGATAATTAAAAAAAGAACCTGGAATTCCAGGGTACCCCTAGAGCATAATCACCCCGGTTAATTTTAAAAACTATATAAAAATTTGAAAGTCTTTAGAAGTACTTCAACTGTATATCAAATTTTTAAATTGATGATTTATACTTGGGGAGTTGCATTGATTTTTAGAACTCAAATAGTGCCATCTGTCAGTGATTGGCAACATTAAAATTTGTTAGACTTTATATTACATAAAATACATAAGACATTTATGAACAGTGACCTTTTGGTTATATCCCATAATGACTGTCTAAAAATTTAGGATTCTATAATAAACCATGTGGATTTGTAAAAAGAACAAATATACAAACATATAGACATAAATACATACACTTACTTTTATATGTAGAGAGATTAAAATGTATGAACAATGACATAGTTTAACTAAGCAAGATTATTCATGATTTACTTACACAATACTGAGTACAGAATCTCTTAACTTTACATGATTAATGCATTGCCACCATTGATTCACTGATGAATGTACATAGATACTGTAAAGAAGAAGAAATATAATATTCAAAATTAAGGAACTTACATCAATGTATAAGAATAGAGAACACTGTTATTTATATCGAGCTAAGAACACACTTAACTGTTTCTGAAAGCAATATAAATGATTAGTAAGATTGAAGTCTTTGCAACAGAATTTACTCCTCACGTGTATGAAAAGCTATGAGAGGGTGCTGTTTTCTATTATAAGTATACTGATTTTTCTGTAACTCAGTGCTGCCACTGAACCCTTGCCTGCAACATGTTAACGTGCATATGGCACAATTATTGAAGGCATGGCTTATAATACTGGGTATCATTTTTATGTTTCATAAATGTTAATTTGTTTTGTTGTAGAGTGGCAAAAAATAGAAAGCTGAATATTTACTACAAATGAGAAATCATCATCAATTGGAAAACCCAGATGGCAAGCGAAATTAAATATAGGTGAAATTGTGTTGCTTTAAAGCAAAGTGCAAAACAAGGAAATAACAAATGGATTATCTTGCAATTTGTTTCCAAAACATAACAGGAGCTCTCTGAAAATGATTCTGATGGAGGTTGAAATTGAGAATTTATCTTCAGAAACTGAAGAGGAATTCCAAACATAAACCATTATGAATCCAAGAAAAGTAAACTAAACTAAGAACAACTCAGCAAGAATTAAATGAATCAGGATATTTACAGTAGTTTAAAAATTCCATATAGGTAAACTGCATATTGTTGCCAATGTGTAGCATTTAAAGTAATTTTATTGTTATTTTTTAGTAGTTTCATAAAGGGGTCTAAATGACCCCTAACAGCTGCTCCTGTAAGTATAATGCTTTGCAGTTTTAGTATTAAACATGTAATCTTGCAAAAGTACATATTTTTATACCCTATAGTAAGAGTCATTACATCTAGAAATTAATTACTGCCACAAAACAATTAACATGAAAATACTCCTGAATTTGTTGACTTCAAATTAATAATAATAATAATAATAATAAACATTTTATCAGGTTTGACAGGAACACTTGTATAATAACAGTCTAATTATCCCCTAATTAGTCAACTCGTTTATTCATAATTTTTAAGAGAACGTCCTCACCTCCTTACTTCCTTGAGAGCTGGAGTGTATTAAATTTTTGTTTGGATCACTTTTTGCCTAGAGTCCTAAATTTATGTTTTGGTCTCCTTACGTTGGGAGGTTAAAGTGAAGACCTTACGCTTCGCTAGGTACTCCGTTAAACCCAATTACCTTGACCTTGACTTGTATAGTTGTATTTACTTACTGTCCATCTTGAGATCCAAGCCACATTGTAGGAAGAACGGAGGACATTTTTGGTTCATCTTTACTCTCACTGCTTTGAGTATCTGGAGAAGATCCATCTTCAGAATTTTCAAAAACAAATTTTCGCAATGGATCATTTATGGCCTCTTCAAGTTTATTATCTGTACATGGAATGCAGAAACAAGTATTAGTAAGGAGAAAAAAATTCAAGAAAGAAGAAAAAAAACTCATACTGCATTGGTTGGATCTCTAATTAAATGACTACATGGATATGTAAATACAAGAAACTATAACATGTTAAAATTGGCTCAGGTTACAAAGGTTTCTTCCAAGGTTGCAGATATTTTAATGCATTTTTAAAAATTTTAATGATTTTCTTAAATGTATATTTAAATATATCAGGGTTCCCACTCTTTTCAAAGAAGAAAAATTAAGGACTTTCTAAGGACCAAAGTAACTTTTTAATAAAGACCTACTTGAAATATACAACATAACGACGTAAGCCCCATTTCCCGAAGAATATATTTTAATGATTATGAACCAGACAAGAATGCATGCTCAAGAAATGCCCAGAATATTTCAGAATTAAGTTTTGGATATACTAGCTGATTATACCAGACATTGCCTGGGAAAGAAGAAAGTTTTAGACTTTTCTTTTACATTCAATCCAAAGAAAATGAAACTTCCATAAGTAACTGAATTATCTGCAAAACCCCCACCCTCCATGCTTCGTTTCATTAAAATCTGCTTCACTGTTAACTATTAGAAAAGGACAATTGACTTTATACTTTTATAAGCCTTTTCAGTATGTTAAAGACTATTTATTTGTCAAACAAGTGTTCTAGCTCGTGACCACAAAAAATACTATTAAGCTAAAAGTATTTTCATAATTTTTTAAGGGTATCAAGGAAAGGAATTTTGAATTACTACATTAATATACTGACAACATACATGCATTTGAGGATTTTCTTTGCTATTAATACAGCACTTTTGGCTAGAAAATGTAAAAGAATATTATGAACTTCAACAAATATTTATTTACTATTTACAAAGAAATTTTTAACAGTGCAAATTCACATACATAAATAATTTCATTTTAAAAGTTCAACAGATTTCTTTTTTTGTATCAAAATTTTTTGCTCAAGTTCTGCAACTCAGCTACTTTTTCTTTTATATCTCTCTGTGGAAGAAATTGATAGTGTTCTAATTTCAAAATTAAAGAGTTTTTAAGGACCTTTAATGAAAATTAAGAAGTTTTAAGGGTGCTTAAAAATGAAAGCTAAAATTAAGTTCTTAAGGACTTTTAAGGACCGTGGGAACCCAGTATATTATGGACAAACTTGTTGTATATATTTTCTTTGAAAACATTAAATTAAAAAAATTTTAACTCACAAATAACTATTTAAACAAATATTTTCAAAACTGAGATGAATAATTATTTACTCATGACTAGGACAGGGCAATATATTGTAATATATCAATCTTTCTTTAATACCACAGTAAGCTCATCCAGATTTTAATCCCTCCAATATAACATTTTGATTGGTATTTCACTCTTCTTATGAAATTATTCCTGCAATGTACGCTCCCTGAGAGAAATAGACAACTTTGCACATAGCTTACGTGATCATGAAATTTTGGTTATGAACAAAAGTTGCTTATTTTGTTTTATCAATACTTGCTTATCAATACTTGCATGATTAAAAAAATAATAATTTGTGCATGTTTTGTAGTATGGGTAAAAAATATATTGTTTTGATGACCGATATTGGAAAAAACATTTGGGATCAATATAATCGTTCATGGACTCCAAACTGCTGTTTGACTTTTATATTTTTTTTTACAGTTTTTGAGAGTATGTGTGCAGTTATTGCCAGTCAGAAAAAGATAGTTACTTTTTAAGAACAAATTATAGATATTTCTTGTAAAAAGAAAACGGGCCTGTCAAATTTTATTTGCATTGAAAGAAAAATAAAATGTCTATTTACCATTATTTACAGGCGTTGAAGCTGAAGAATCAAAACCAGATTCAGGAGAAACACAAATATATAACAAATCTCCCACTTTCCCAGATTCAGAGTCACTTGAAGAAGTGTCTTTTTCTTTTCTCCCAAGCTTATGAAACTCCTCATCTGCGAGGTAATCGGTGGTTTTGCATCCTGTGTTGGTACAATTCATAAACGAATCATTAAAGTAAGAAATATATGACGAAAACAATAATTTTATATATTAGCACACTTACTAAGAGTAAACAGGCAAAAATTATGAAACTCTGAAAATACACTCTTTAGAATAACAAATCAAATATCGCAAAAATTAAAATTGTAAAATAAATGAAATGGAGTTCAAAATGCATGGGACGAATATAAAACAATGCATTCCATTTTTATTATTACTTCATGTTATGATACAATAATGGTAAAGAGAAGAATTATTTTGTAGTATAGAATAGCTTGTGACTGCCCTTCAAAATAAAATTTTTTTACCTCATATCATTAAATTCCTAATGCACAAACTGGTAAAAAAAAATTATTGACAAAGTTCCTTCTATCATTTGAAAGAAAAAAGATTTTAATAAACAGTTTGCTCATCCTTTTCAACTTCAGGAAAATAACCATGACTCAAGTAGCTTGAAGATATAATAATGGCAAATTTGGTTACCAGCTTAATACATTTTCTTCAGTTCACAGAATAATTGGAAAAAACAGCTAACAATAAGGAAATGGGAATGTATTAGCATATGATGAATCAGTTTTAATGCTTCTTTAGCATTATACCTTCGATTCGATTCTCCTTTGGTCAGGCAAGGTGTTACATTTAGGCTTCATTAAGTATCATTAAGTATTCAAATTACTTAATGTTCACTTAAGAAATTCATAAAACAGCTTCAAAAAATAATTTAACTAAAACACAGTATATAGTAAAAATTCATTTAAAACCACAAATTGCCTTTTGTTAAAAATGAATATTCATGAACTGAGAAACACTGACTACATTCTGATAAACTCAATATAATATCCCTTACAAATTGTAGTAATTTATCTTCACATCAATTTTGCAAATGCTACTTACTGACTATAATATTACCACTCAGTTATATCTTTACACACATGTTATCTCATGTTTCATCTGACCACAAAAAATATCTGGAAAGAGCACTGATAAAAGTTCGTTTTGATTAAGAGCATTAAAAGAAAAAAAAACTTACATTAAGTGGAAACTAAATTTAATAATACAAGCAAAATCTTCATTATGCAACAGAATCTTAAATATTATTTACTTAAAAAATGTTGAATATTTCATTTTGACAGTTGGAAATAGATACATAAATATAAAATGCTTGCCAACTTTTAAAAATTATTATCAATAAAACTTTTTCTAAAACACTAGATGGTGGATAGACTTTCAGTAGCACAAGTAACTGCAATTAAAATTATTTTTATGAATTCATCACATAAAATAAAATATATTAGATTTTTTTTCCAATTAAGTATGGCTCTAAATAAACACAAAATTAACCAAAATATTTCCCTAAATATTTATTTAGCAAAATCATTAAAATAATCAAAATGGCTTAGCAAGCTTTAATTCCTTTAAAGAAATTTTATTTTTATTCAATATACCAAAATTTAAAAAAGTCGTAGTTACAAAATTGATAAAACTCATATTAATTCTAGACCAGTGATACCACTATTCATTTCTAGCAACTTTGTATACGAATTTAATATTAAAAATATTTCCTAATATGATTAAAGAATGTATTAATAATATTTTTGAGAAAATACAATTGAAATTTTAAAAAAGTATAAGATACTAACAAATTTTCTTCATAATCAGCATACTACTATTTAAAAGATCAAGGAGAGATTAGAAAATAATGCAGATGCTAGTGCCATATTTTAACAGACACGTATCTTTTTCATCAGTTGTGTAAATTTCTGTCAGATTTTTCAAATTTCCCATAAAACTAAAGTAAAAAATTCATTTATCTTTTTTCAATTGCATTTTCACAGTATCCCAAAATCATAAAAATTCTTGGTGTAACCCAAAGTCTACAAAATTAAACCCAAAATTGTACATTTTATGAATATTTCACAAAAGTTGTCAATCATGTATGTATAATTTAATTTGTTTTAATATTTCAGGCTATGGCTCAGTTATCCTGTGAGATAATTATGCTTTAGCTAAATAATAATAAGAAAATAATTCTTACCTGGAATACTGGCAATACATAATAAATGAGAGCTGCAAACATGAAATGAATTTAATATATCAGCAGGATTATTTGCATCTATGATAGTGACCTTGCTTGTTGTATGTGTGCTTGTGCATAACCAAACTAAAGATGACAAATTCTTTTCAAATTCACTCTGCTCCTTGCGATGTTTTTCATAATCCTACAGGAAAAAGCCTCTACATTAGGTTAATTAATCTAAAAACACAAATAAAATTTTGTTTACTCAACACAAGTCGTATCTGAAATTTTGCTCATGAAATGTCAACAATAAAGCAACACTTCAGCACACTTCTTTCTCAAACTATTTACCTCAACTCATCTGAGAGCACATGCAAGGGTGATTCATCTCCCAAGAGGAATAGGTGAACTGTCTAACTAATAAGGCTTTAAGGATCTGTCTTTTGATACACATTCTGTTACAGAAAGATGTGGTTTGATAGTGAAAATGATACTTAAAACAATATTTTTTAAAATTTTAAAAACCTGGCAACTGATCTCCCAGAATTGGTAGAAGAGCAGGAATGTGGAATCTGAACAAAGAAATTCTCTCTATTCATGACACATTAGTTAAATTTTTAAAAATGACATTGACGATATCAGATCTAACACAATAGCTTAATCAAGTTTAGATGTAAAAAACCAAGCAGTAGAACAGACATTAAATGTTTGTTCTACTTTCGTGCCATGAACTTTAAATTTTAAAAGGTTTAGAATTAAAGAACATGAGCACCATTCAGGCACAAGCTTGCAAAATAAGTCATCATCCAAAAGACATTTTTAGGTATTTACTGGATGGCTGTTTAGGTACAATAGATTATTAAAGGGGAGGGAATAGATTTCAATAAAATGTGATTATGATTCTTTTTTCAATATTTAAAATTCTTTAAGGCCTAAACTCAAAACAAAAATGATTGGCATTTTTGACAGAGATATGAATAAGTATGATTTTGATCCATAAATACAAGTCAGATACTGAGAACAAAGAAGAAAATAAGATTTTAATAATTTTCCCTTCAAAAAGGCTTTTTCAATTGAGATAAACATACAAATAAATTTATTGATCACAAAAAAAAAAAAAAAAGGTATAGGTAAAAGATAATTTCATGACATAAACTGAATTCATGTAATCTGTTTCCTTAGCCTATAGCATATGAAAAATTTGTAAACAAAATCTTAATTTTTATATAGATATTATAATTTAGTGGCTTCAATCCAAGAAATTTTTAAAAACAAAATTATATAAGGTAATCAATAAAAATTCTTATTTTTTTAATTGATAAAATGTTAAATTTGTAAATATTTTCAATGGGAGTAAATATAAATTTAAGGATCAAAATAATTGAAATTATAAATAATTAAAGACACTGGGTTTAATTTGTAGTGCTATGGTCTACTTTTTTGTGACTTGAGGGCTAATGAGACCGAGACCTTCTGCTTAAAGCCAATTCTGAGTGGCTATGAACATCCATGGTACAGCTGGATTTGGACCCACAAACTTCGGTAGCAAAGATCAGGATCCTAAACATTTGGCCATTCTTCAACTCAACAACACTATGAAGATTATCCTTAGCATTTTGCTTCCAATGGGGAAATTAGTGCAATTGCAAATATTGAGAGTCTGTAAATTAACCTTTTGAAAGGAGCTCTCTGAAGAACTAATTCATCTGCGGGACATATGCTGTCCCAGCCCCTCTGAAAAGTTTAAAATGCATAATAGAATCCAAAGAAATCAAACCTGAGATCTACTAATGAAATCCCAACTGGAAATAAAATTAAACTGATTTTCTCACTTATTTTGTCTATATTTTAACATAAGAGATTGTTATCTTAATGAAAACATTTATTTTACATCAATAAACATTTTTACTTAATTACAACTGCACATTTAGAACAAAAGAAAGTAAGACAAAATAAAGTACAGGAAATAGTGTAACCACACATTACACGGAGCACAACAGTTTGAAAAAAACTTAAAAATAAATACATTTTCAAAAATAAAAAATAGGGGGGAAATATAAGCAAAGGTAAACAATGCATATTATCTGACTTATTTTAAAGCATTTACAAAAAAAGATGATAATTAGATTTGTTGGAAGGAAACAAGGTTCATTTTCACACGTGGACAAAAAGTAGCCACTACACATATAATGAAAATGTGAAAAACCTTTAATTCATTATTTAGTTTAGCAACTTCTTCTGTTTCTTCAGGAGAGGGTACATAAAATAAGCTGCTACCTACACTAGAAACATCTTTATCTCCTAGATCACACCTTCCACCAGATAAATCAACTCCAGCTGCACACCAAACCTGGGGAGAAAAAAAAAATAAATAAAAACACTTGAGAAATAAGATAACACATTTAATTTTTTGATAATTTACTAATGGAAAACATGAATAAATTTAACGAATATGTTGAAATTGATCATTTTTTAAATGTTTAGCAAGGTTAAAAATCTAAAAGTGTTATGAATGACCAGGAACAGATAGAAGGTAAAATGTAAGAAAAAGCTCAATTTCACTTAACAATAAGTGGGTAATTTCTTTAAAAAAAATAATTTCACTGCATACTACTGCTTTTGTGGGTAATTTTTTTTACCAAATCCACATGGATCTAGATCATATATACAATTTTTCTCCTCTTTTTATTTATTTATTTTTTTAAAGGGGGGAGGAGAAAAAAAATTAAATCCAAATTTGAAATTATTCCTATTCAAGATATTTTTATAATAGACACAGATAATCCAAAGTAAGAGCAAAACACTTTAAACTTTTCACTTAGCTTCTAAGGAAAAAAGATATTGACTCTTTTACTGCGAGTCAATATAACAGTTCTTACTGGAGCGAAAAAACTGCCATGGGCTTAAGATTTATTAGTCTTCAATGATTCTATTTTCCCCCCTTCCCTTTAAAACTCTTATAAAATTTTAGAAATATTAAATAAAATTACAGAGATATTTCAAACTATGCAATTCTGTGGGTAATTTCCTGAAAATCTTTGCTGCCTTTACACATTCCACCTGAAATAGGCTACTTTTAGTTAAAAAGTTTAAAGTACAAAATGTTTTTAAAAACTCTGCACAGAATTTTTATAAAGCTCTTGACTGGCATGTTAGTAAGAATAAGTGCAAAGAAATTTTATTTCTATGACATTAGTGTTTCTACAAATCTACAAATAAAGTTAAACAGTAAGGAACATTTTTAATGAATTGAAATGTCTCAAGACACCCAGATTAAAATAAATTTAGAAAATCAACAACAATATAAGCATACAGTAAATTACTGACAGTTCAAATTTTTATTGTCTCTCACTCAAACATTTTTATCAGAAATTCAAATGATCAAGAATTGACTGTATTTGAAAAAACAACAGGTTTGTAAAGATCTCAAAATTAAATTACACATACTATGAAAGTTTAAAAAGAAAAAATATATTTAAAACCGAGAACACACATACCTTCATCCCCTGTTCTTTTTCTAAAAGAGGTCTACAAAATACAGGAACAGGTACTGGCACTGAAGATGTTTGCGGTTTTAATTGAGCTGCCGATTCATTGGCGACTGGACTTCCCTTAGAGGGTAGACTCCATCCATATGCTTGCAATCTGCCATCTTCTTTCCTAACATGAGCACGGACTTGTTTATATTGCTCTCGCCGTTCCCTCGCACGCTGTTGTTGCAGTTTTTCAGAAACTCTTAATGAGAAAATTGTACCGAAGGTCAACATCTTGTCATTCCTAATACTAGCTTTCAAATCAGTTTTTCTTCAATTTAATGTTTCACTTTACATATAATCCCTGGATGACTTTTAAAATACATTCAATGAAACAAATACGTCTCTACATGAAAATACATATTATGTATAAGTACAATTAAAAAAAAAAAGAAACCTCACTATCAAGGACCCCAATAGATTGACCTTTTTTACGAAGAACAAAACATATCTAACACAAGGAAAGAAAGGGTAACTATAAAACCAAACAGATGAGGAAAATATTAGAAAGAATACAAATTAACATATTTTAAAGTTATTATTTAATAAATTTTTTTAATCAACTTTATACTGCACACACGGGTTAAAAAAAAAAAAAAAAAAAACTTACAAGCCAAATGTAAATAAACAAATAATTTAGATCTAGAACTTTAAATCATCTAACCCTAAAAAAGTTTTGCCAATTTTCATTAACATTAAAAATATATATACCATTTAAGGCAAAATAACTATATGATAATGACTATAGAAAGGGAATCAGACAGTTTGTAACTAACTCTTTAAGTTATACATTCATTCAGTAGTCAGCAGTAGAGGTTTACGAGTATACAGGGTGGACAGCACTTCTGCTGTTTAGCTTTCCAATGACTCTTCCAGGTTTTATAAAAAAAAATTCCTTAGCATTTTTTTTTTTAGTACCAAGCTTTTTAACCTGGATAATTAATTTCCCCCAAAAGACAGGTTATATTTATTTCAAAATTTAAACTTAAGTTTTGGTATAAAAGGATTTTTTTTAAACAAAACAATACATCTGAATTTCCTCCCTAAATTTAAAATACTACATTATACAATTTATCATTACAGCCACCTAACAGAAAAGTAACAACTTTTTGTGAGATTATTAAAAGAGAATAAAGGTATCTCTAAAAATCAAATTATCAGAGTAAGATCTCAAAGTTGATGACAAATAATCAGATTTGCTGACATATTTCCATCTACACTATTAAAGTTAAAGCGTAAGCAAATGTAATTATGCATGCATATGAAGCTACCATCTCACAAACGGCTGAATGCAGGACAAATAATTTCAGTTTTGGGTCTAATCTTTTTTTAAAGATTTATTTATATGATTATTTGCTTACTTTTTTAAAGAAGGAAAGAGGGGTTTAAAAGTTATCAGAGATCTTTATCATGTGGTGGGAGAAATTTGGAAGTTTTAAAATTGAAGATCCCCCTCAAAAATTTCCTACATCTGCAATGTATTTACTATTTTAATTCAGCAGCCCTCATGTGACCCTCTCTGCTTAGGAGATAATGATGTATCATTCAAGATAATCTGAGTAACATCTGGCTACAGAAATAGTTTGTTGGAAAGTTGCACTCTTTCTTTAAACACTTGATACAATGACAGCATCGAGAACTCTATCTCATAGAAGATTTGGTTCTAGTATCTACCTAAATTGGATAGCTTGTTAAGTAAATGTTTGTTTTCCATTGATTGTGAAAAAATTTTTTGTGAAAAATTAAATGTAAAATCTTCCCAGATTTGCTGAACAGAAGTTTATAACAGATAGGAATCAAACAAAATAAAAGTTTCCTGGTTTGGGTATAAATTTTCCTATTTTCCTGAAATTCCCTGGAGATTCTCAATTGTCTAGCCTCTCTGATACAGAAAACAAAAAAATATCTCAAGTAAGAATGACTTTAATATTTCGAGCAGAGGATAATTTATTAAAAGTTTGTTATTTGAACTTGCACCTCTAAATAGTGATATTAGTGCTTTATCTAGTAAATTGTATTTGGTGCTGCAAGAACAGCAGAATTAGTTTTTAACAATACTCCCCTGGTTAAATGATTTTTATATTCTTTTGAATACATAAATATTCTACTTGTAATGTGTATTCTACTCTTACATTTAGTATATTATTAGATATAGTTTATTAACAGTAACACTACTGAAGATAATGCACAAATGTTTTTTGCTTGATTACGAAAGAAAAATGTGACTAACACTGTAAAAAACAGATTTAACATAATAAGAGAAATTATAGATAAACTTAAAATTCTATGAAAGTTTTTGAAATATGATGAAAAGATGATTTAAGAGCAAAGCTAGCATTCTTTAAAAATTGTATTCAACTCACATCAAAAGAGAGCTGACTGATGACTTGAAATTGATATTTATGCTGTTTATTTACTAATTAAGAGAAATTAAGAGAAGAACCAAAATTTAAAAAAAAAGTAATCATATAATATATGTAATGTTCATTAGGAACAACAGAAACAATGCTACTTTGAAGCAGAATTTATTCTTAACTATTAATAAAAAATCTTCAGTAGAAGTAGAAAGAATGCTAGTTGAGTTTGGTTTAGTTTTGGAGAGTTACGGTCTACTTTTAGCAACATGAGGGCTAATGAGACCGGGACCTACTGCTTAAAACCGATTCCGAACGGCTACGAACATCCATGCCATAGTGGGATTCGAACCCACGAACTCCGAATGCTAGTTGAGAATGGAGAGCAAAGATATGAATTTAACTAACATAAGCTTGAAATTCAATACTTACAAGTCATTATCAAGCATATCCAGTCCTCTGTGTCTATCCCCCAACCTCTTTTTCCTCATTGTGTCTAGAGCAGGTCCAGCATTTGTAGTAGGAGCATTATAATGAACATTTACGTAAGGAGTTGATTTTCTGGTTGGTTTTTCGCTAGCATTAAAAAGGTTACTAAAACTGGAAAGACACAAATCAAAAGTAATCAGATATCTGTATAATTGAAACAAAGCATTTAGTATTTAATATATGATATCATTTCAAATAAACCATTAACTGATGGAAATTTTCATGTTTTATTCGCCGTCAATGATTACAGCTGTTAACACTACTGTTTAGAGACAGATAATCTGTCTTGCAAACTTACGAGAATTTTAGCAACATATGATCAATTCCACGTGGTCACAAAAAAACTCATTCTAATCTTCAATGTTTTTTCCTTGTCAATCTCTAATTTTTTGCGATTATGATTTTTTTTAAAGTTAAATAACAACATTTAAACTACCTTTATTTAAATTAATTAAATATAATTAAAAATTGAAAAATGAGACATAATAAAGCTCTTAGTGCTGATACAAGTAATTTTATTCCTTTATTTGCAGCTGTTTAATTAGAAATTAAAAATTAAAATAAAGTTATTGAAAATTATTCATCTAATGCCTTAATTTACTGGGTGGACATTTTCCCCCCTGATTTTAAAAATTTTAGGATGTGCGAGGCTCTGCCACCCTCCCTGTCATATCTCACACACTTTGGACCAGAGGTTTTTAACTTTTATTATTTAGCTTTGAGAACTTTAGAGAAGGTTATATACAAAACAAAACAATACTAAAATACACTGACAGGGCCTTCACATCCATTCTTTTGCATATTTTTCTGAGTATTTCTGAATAATTTGTATTTTTATCATTTCTAACAATATTAGAGATGGAGGATCTTACATATCGCTTTACAATGGACCACTTCATTGTATGCAAATGTGTACGCAGAATCTTGTAGTAGATAATTGTATGTATCCATTTTTAAAATTAATTACCATTTTCAGGGGAAAAAAAGAAAAAGTCAAAATAATTGAAATTAGTAATTTTCCATTTGATTTATGTAGAACTGTTATTTATTTTTTTTTTTTTTTATCAGGAATCCAGTATTATTAAGGATATTATTAAGGTATATTGGGTAAACTGAATCTTGAAACTGATTTCAAGCATTGAAAAGAAAATAAAAAATATGCACAGAAAAGAGAAAAAAACACAATGATTCTGACTGAAGTTCAATCAATTGCAGTCAAGAGAGGGAGGGTCATATGATTGGGCAAGATCTGCATTAGGAAATTCTTGCTAGGACACAACCATGATAGAAAAGCTGTATTAAAATCTGCATATGACCAGTGCAGGAATTCTTGTTGTGACTTGTTTGTGCATGTGACTCTGTTTGCTACCAATTTTTTTCTAGCTCAATTTCCCAGTTATGAAGTGTGGAAGAATGTAAATTTGCATTGTAAAAATAAATAAGTAAAGAAATAAAATTATTTTTATGATTATTTTAGATAGCTGAACCTCTCTGACATATCCATATATTTCTGATTTACCCAGTCTGTGGATATTCATGCAAATGTATATAAAAAAGATAGATAATGAAGTGAACTATGTATAACAGTTAAAACCGTTCTGTTATTCTTTTATCTATTCATGACTATGTGTTTTATTTCATTAATTCCACAATTTAATTATATCTTTTCTGCTTAAGTTATCTGCAACTAGTATTTAAGGCAAATTTTTAGGTTAAAAAGGTTCTAATATGAGAACAATTTCAGTTAGAAATAATGTTCTGTAAATTTGATATTAAATTTTTCTTTCTTTTAGAATTGGTAAAAATTAAAATCTTAAGCATTTAGTCATTTTGTATATTTTTCAACTAGAAATTTTTAGTGCTGAAAATATAACAGAATGGGCATTTTTGTTAACTCACAATTTCCAAATGGAAGATTTATTTCTCTTAGTATCAAGAGATGAATCACTACGAGATGCTCTAATCATTTCAGTCCATCTCACAGCTTCCTGTAATTCCATTAAGCGCTCTTTATATTGGTTGCGTTCCATTAATACACGTGCCATTTCCACACGAGTAAAGCGTTTCCTTTGAGCCATTGGAAGTTCTTCCTGTTTAAAAAAAAAATTAAAACATGAAAAATATTAATATCTCTGAATGCTTTTTTAAGAGAAGAAATTTAAAAAGATTTTAATAAAAAAGTAATTTGCCACTCTTAAGAAGGCGATTCATATTAATTATCTCATCTTATTATGCTTAAACAGGTATGTTGAAATAAAGTTCGAAATAAAGTTAAAGCTTATTAAAAATAAAAAGGAGAAGCAAGAGAGAGGGAGGGAGGAAGAAACAGAGACATACACGCACACATAGAGAGCAGTATAGGGCTGGAGAAAAAGAAAGTGAAATATTTATATTTTTGCACCCTGATTAAAAGTTGTGTATAAACAATTTGAAGAATAGCACAAGTTAAAAAAACATTAGCTTATTATTTAAAAGAAAATAAGTAACAGCTAACTTGCTGAGAGTATAATGTACAACTTAAAGCTGTTGCCTCACCAAACACATTTGGTTGTCAATATATACAAGTCTATATATACAAGATAAAGCCTGAATAATTACAAATGCATGTTGCCACATTTAAAAAAAATAAATATAAAATAAAAAGAATAAAAAAAAACTTATGGTAATGCCTCCTGTAAGGAATCATATCATCCAAAACAGAAAAATAATGGGAAACAAATGCTAAAGAAAATAAGGTTAACTTTTAGCAGTATACATAGCATAATGGGAAGAAAGTTCTATAATTTTAACATCTAAAAAACAGCAGAAATTTTTTCATTCCCTTCATTGTTAAAATGTGAAAAAATGTTTTTAACTTACTCATTAATTCTGATACTGGGTTGAAACGAAATGCTATGTTAATTTTACAGATTTCATTGACTGATATAAATGTGTTTTATTTTCAGCATTTCACACAAGGTTTGGTTTGGTTTGGTTTGGAGCGCTACGGTCTACTGTTTTGCACACGAGGGCTAATGAGACCGGGACCTACAGTTTAAAGCCGATTCCGAACGGCTACAAACATCCATGCCAGCAGCGGGATTCGAACCCGCGAACTCCGGTTCCGAAGAGCAGCGCTCTACCATTCGGCCATCGTTCGGCCATTTCACACAAGGATACTTAAAAAAATCCGTGTAATAATATTCTCAGCATTTTCACACTCACGCTTTAAATGGAACAAAAATTCTAAATCTGATGAGATGCATGTTCACGTATTATTTATGTCATATTACATATAAACAGTTTTAATCCATTATGATCTGTAACCTTACAAATAACAACCATTATTTGTATGTGAGTATGTTCCTACATACCTGATCTGCACATTTCTCCTCATACCATATCTCCTATTACGAACCAATAGCAATGAAATTTCATACTGATATTTTAGAAGATGAAGGTTATGATTGTTAACATTTGAACTTTTAAAAAATTTTAAAAATTTAGATTTCTACAAGGGATGTATTTTTGAATCATCTTAAAAACTTTCAGAAATAGAACAAAAGATTAGTTAGAAATAATTAATGAAAACTGATAATAACAATGCATAAGATTGAACAATATATTAATTTTATTTAAGAGTGCTATATTTATTAAAACATAGTGTTATATTTAGCTAGGTGTGTATGTTCAGCTAGAAATAATTCATTGTAGGAAGGTGTATATATATATGTGTGTGTGTGTGTTCACCATTCCGTAAGTTACCAACCTGACTGAGAATTAACTTGGTATTCTTATATTTTACAATGTTGAAAAATACTAGCTATTTTAGAACTTCCAAAATTCATTTCTTCCTCCTTTTAAAATGTTAATTTCACATTTAATGCAAGGAGATTCATTTGTTGATGATAATTATTAATGTCACAATTTACCAGAAAATGAAATTACCCACAAAAGCATTTTATAACTGACAAACATATCACAGTATACATCTATATCTTTATGGTTTTGACATTTTAATATTTTATAGCACTATGATATCACTCCCTGAAATATCTCATATAAGCATTATTTATTCTTTGCTAATCAAATATTGGCTGCATCCTTTTGAATTGGATTTTCTTTTAAACTAGATATTCTGCAATTAATTATGTATTGTATATACCAGAAACCCTTTAAATATTCTGTATTATCATTTTGCTTAACTATATAATTTGTACTAATTTTAAATATAATCCCCGAATTAAATATTATTATAAAGCAATAAAAATCCTATCATTCATACTCTATTAACAAATTTTATCTTTAGTGTACAAATTCCATATAAACAAAGATATGAGCACATAAATATATCAATGTAAATCCAATATCACATACACTATTCACTGTAACTGAAGAAGAAAAAAAAAGCCTAGAAAGCTGACGTTTTATATTGTGACTCCTATAACTGAGAGTTGAACTTAGAAAGTTTTTTTTTTTTTTTTAATTTTGACAAGAATTTATAGAGAATTATATAATAATAAATTAAAGAGCTAGATTAATGTTAGATTAATGTTAATACACAGAAAATCACTCCAACAAAACATAGGCACTCTTGCTTATGATAAATAAACTTTACTTTAAAATCCAAATTACTTGCTTTTAAAAAAAAACCTATTCCTTTTTTATTTTTTTAAAGAAAGAAAGAGAGAGCGAAACAAAGAAATGACACATAAGAAGTTATAAAATCCTCTGTACAGGCATGCATACATAGAAAAGAGGGAGAGAAGGAGAAAGTTAACTACATGAATTTTAGTCAGAAAACATTATGCTGCATGTGATAAGACCAGGGATTATTCTACCAAAGATAAAAGGACTCCATTCAAATGATAATGTTTCAAGGCAAAAATGGAACAAGTTTAATGAATTTGAATCATTAAAAAATGAGATCAAGCTTCAAAGATAAAATACCTCATCATCAGACTTTCCAGATTTAGATTTTTCGATAACTTCTTTTGATTTTTTCAATTCATCTTCCAATTCAGAAACACGTTGTTTTAGCTTTTCTTTGACACCCATATATTGCTTTAATTCTTCTCGAAGAATTTCTTGTTCACTAAATCAGAAAAAATGAGTGTGCTTCACATAAAATTAAATTAAGTTATGATTTTAAATAAATGAACTTTAGATTAAAAGGATAGATGAACTTTAGATTTAAAATGAAAACTATTCACCTTGTAAGCTCGTCTACTTTTGCAATTAGGTCATCTTTTACAACATTTAATGCATTCCTGTATTAAAATAAATAAATAAATATAAATACATATAAGAAAACACTAGAAAAAATTTATGCTGTACGATGTGTAGTATATTCGTACCCAATTAAAAACTTTGAGAAAGTTACTTACTTAGTTGCCAAGAGCTCATTGTTTTCAGAAATGAGGTTTTCAACTTCTTTACCCATACCTAATGTCAAACAATAAAATGAACGTATGCTTTTATAGAATCAATGAAAATACATTATTATACAGAACTGAAATTTAGGTACAAAAAACTGTAATTAAAAGGACTATAACTTTTTACCATCATTGAGTATATTTTTTAATTTAATTAAGGCAATAAACTGATGACAATAATATATATTTTGCACTAAAAAACTAAGCGTACAAAAATGACTATAACTGTTAAGGTATAAAAAAAATCAGTCTTGACTTAAAGAAGATATCATATACTACAAAAATAAAATTATAAATTAAACTTTGTTTTATAGATATCTTAAGCTAATCTCAGTTAATTACCTATCTTTTATTCAAATAAATTTATGTTAATATCTTCAAACCATTTTTCTCCCTTTACACAGAATTGCAAAATATAAATTTTATTTTTAAAAAGTATTGTCTTCCACTTTTTTTAATTGTACTTCTATACTCTTAAAAGCAAAGAATCATTCAATTACAATGACAATTTATCTCTCATATTTCTAAGATTCTTTAAAATTGCTTATCAATGATTTTTAACTAACTCGCCTGAACTAAGTATAGTAAATATTTATTGGGATCTGAAAAAGTTATAATCCAAACTTCTGTTAAAAAAAATTAAAGGAACATTATTATTCTTCCTCCTTATTGGATTATAATTTCTTTTATTTTGGACGGCTGATTTTTAGAGAATTTACAGTAAAATTAACAATATACACAATAGTTATAACAATGACACAAACATTAAACAAACAGCAATAAAAAGAAAACACAATTACAGGACCATGATGAAAAGCATTAACAAGAAAGGCAGAAATTGCAAGTTTATGTATGTAAAACCCATTACCAGAATCATCATGCACCATAGAAAGGCTTATATAACTCCCAACCAAAACTTTCTACATTACACCAACTATTAGTAAAATACAGATTGTTTCCTTTTAATCATAAACAAGCAAGACACATAAGAGATCCAAACACACACTGAAAATATATAGTAAAGTAGAATTAGATATCACTGATGTACAATGGTACTGATTATAAAGCAATGCAAGTTGGTGCTGCTAAGTTTAAAAACCATACAATAACTTCAGAATTTTTGAAGCAAAAAAGCAAATAAAAGAAAATGTTTGCAGCAGTTAAATCATATTGAAACAACAACAAAAATTTTAGCTATGGAAATAAACATTATTAAATGTAAAAACATATATTGTATAGCTACATGCATGTTTTATAAGCCAATGTGTCTCACAATGGCAAAAACAATCACAGAAATGTCATTTATAAAAACCTATTCTTTCTAAACTAGAATTTCAAATTTTGGTTATGAAATCCCATTTTGTTGTTTAGAAGTTTCAAATGTACAGATAAACTTCATCAGTAAATAAATATTTTAGGCACAACTACGACAACAATTTTAATAATCAAAATTTTATAGGCACAAACAGTTCAGCATAGCTCACAATAAATGGTTTATGATGTTTTTTAAGTTTTTTAGGAGTGTCAATCTTTAAAATTATTTCTCAACTTTGTCCCAAGTATTAATACTAAGATTGTTGCATATTGGTGGTGAGAGGCACAAGCAAACATACTCCATTAAAATTATAGGGCAGCTTATTTTAAACTACATGCAAGATAAGAAACTGAAAATAGGCAAAATAAATAATTCTAAAGCATGCAAAAGGCTCCAAAAGAGAAATACAATAAACTAGTCAAAAGCTATTCTATAAAACATACAATTTAAAAAATTTTCTGAGCACAAAGAAAGCATGCAAGAATTGCACAATGCAATAAAATACATACTAACATACAAAGTAAAAAATGCAGCATTCAATTGAAATTAAGAAAGTAAATTAAACAAATTTATAAGAATACTAAAAAACATAATGAAAATGTTTTTAATTGTACGATAGCAGTAACATTTAAATTTCAGGGTTTGATACTAAATTATAATGATAGAATATTAAACATTTTTACAAAAACTTTTATTACTGAAGAAACTGTGCTTAGGATGCTTACCAAAGAAATTGTCGTTAACTAAAGGAACAGCAAGGAAGCATTCATTAAAAAAAAATATATAGATTAATATAGCAGAAAATTCAACATGCAAATTGGCAATCATAGAATCCAACAATGAAGAGATTGTTAACAGAAAAATTTAAAAATATTTATATAATAAGCATAGTATGAAGAAATAATGCATCATAAAAATATTTATTCAAAAAGTTATACGATAAAAATACACAACAATAAAATTTAATGTACAAAAAATTATATTTTTAAACATTTTTTTAAAGAAGCGCAGCATATAGCTCAAGGCATTATGGCAGATCTGCAATAGTACTCATAAAAGAGTATACTTTATAACAATAGTTATAAACTCAACTGATTTCATCAAGGTCCATTTAATTTACTTTTCGAAGACCAAACAGAAATATATCACAATATTGTAGAGCCATTTACACTTGAATATATATTATATATCTATAATTATGTTAGGAAAATAAAAAAAGAAACTGTTAGCCCTATCAGGCTGAGCAAAAATAAGTATTATTAAAAGGAATCATAAATATGATGTGAAGATGGAAATAATTTAATTTTTTTTCTGCAAGCACATATTAATATACCAATTCCTAAATAAAAAGCAAAGAATTTTTTATTAATGAATATTATTCTCATTTTTTTAATTCCTTAAATATAAACATTAATTCAAAATATTGCTTTTAACTTTTTGAAAAAGGGAAGCAATACAAGCAGAGTTAGTTTCATGTAAATTTATTTACATAAAAGCAGAATAATTTTAGTTAGATTATAAATTAGAAATAAAAAAGGTAAACTGCATATCATTCTTAACTATGAAAAAACATATTTTATGTGCCTAGCAGTAGAAAATTATATTTTTAAGATGATTTAAGTTATATTGATTAAGTTAGATTAAAAGAACATAGTTTTTAAATGGCATAAAATTGCTAATATAATATGGTAAATATTTCTAAAAAATTATAAAAAATTAATAAATCAACAGAAAAAATAATCTAACAATATGCAAGCATGCAATTATTTGTAAATTCCAGATTAATTTCTAGCAATAATGCGTATTTCAAACATTTTTAGTTTAAATCAATTTTTTAAGAATAAAGTAAAAATGCAATAAAAAGAATATTCACACTAAAAACAGGACATTTTTTTGCCCTATAGCATGGGACAGGAATTTAGCTTGAATTAATCAATTGCATATACAGATATATTTTATTTTTATGAAAGATAAAGAAAATTTTCTTTCATTCTTTACATTATATATATACATATATATATACATATATATATATATATATATATATATATATATACATACAAAACCAAACAAATAATATACAAGACTTATTATTTGAGAATGGAAAAGCAAGATTAAAAGCATTAATTTGAAAGTATTAAGAGTGTGGTGTATTAATAAAGTTTAACTTCATATGTAACATATTTATCTGAGAAACAAGTGACTGAGCAAGGAAAATGTCATGTGAGATGATTTGAATGTGAGGGACTGAAGCAAAATATGTAGATCAGATTTTTCTCACCCTTGTGTTCTCTCTCGCTGTCCCCTTCACTTTCAACTAAGCACATGCAGCAGATGTTGTGCAGCAAAATGAAAATAGGGAGAGAAAAAAACTCAAATCACACTGACACTCAACAATAAATTCTTAGCAATAGCATGCGAAAGGAGTGTAATAACATTAAATCTCATAATACTTCAATAAAATTTCGTAATAATGAAATCAACTCTAGAACTTTAGAAATGCATAATTTTGTTTACGGTAAAAGCTTTTTTATTTTCAACACTTCAAAAAGGCCCACTTTTACCACAATATGATGAAATAAGGTAATTAACATAAATATTTAAATTGGAGAAACTTGTAAATTCAATAATAGTTTTGAATCAGGGCTCACCAAAGATGGTTCATTAAAAGAAAGCTATCCAATTTTTTCTTTAAAAAATTAATTCTTAAAAAGTGGATTTTAAAAAAAAAATCCACTTTTTGGTAATTTTTTTTCAGGACATGTTTTAGTAATTCCATTATTTTTGTGTCAGAGATAAAAAAGATTGCTATAGTAACTATGATTATCAATACCACCATATTAATTACTGTGTGATTCGCACTTTTAAATAATTTTTAAAGCTATGTTTATAATAAACATTAAATACTTTTAGGGAATTTTTTTAAAAGTCCATTTTCTCTATATATATCAGGCTACTGTAGTTCAGTTAATACAAATGAACTAACCTTGATGCCTAAAGTTTCATTCAGTGTGTTGCAGAAATTGACATTCTAATCATACCTTGGCTAATAGAATAACCAAACTAGTAAATGTTTCAGAAGTTCAGATACATTAAAAATTCCCATTACCTATAATATTCAGTTTGTGTAACTATTCCATTTAAAGTGAAGAAAGTCTGTTTTCAGTCAGGTGTACCTGACATTTTTATTACAGTTTTTATAAAATAAAACATATGTAATCCTTCTTGAAAAGTTTTTAAATTTTCAAATAAGAGTTGTATACTTTGATAACTTTTATTTTGAAATAAGTATAACAACTATTTTAATAACATGAAACAGGTTTAATTGCAGTTGTATAGTCTATGTAGCAAAACTAGTGATAAATAACTACTGAATATTTTAATTTGACATCAGACTTAAGTCAGCAATTTCCTTTAAAATAATCCATTTGTGTACAACCTTTAACATATATATGCAAATTTAAGTTTCCTGAATCAAATTCAAATTTATCCCAAAAATCCTATTTCACCAGTGTTTTCAAGGAAAATTCCGAAAAAACTCAGGTTATTCATGAAAAATCCAAATAGGCTAGTCATTTAATATAACACCTGGATTTTTTTTTAAACCTGATCTAAATTAGAAGAAATTATGGGAAAAAATAAGATGACTTTCACAGATATAATTTATTTCAAAAGTCTTTTTTAATATGACAACAGTGAGAAAGAGAAATTAAACTTAATAAAGCATAACTTTTTTAAAAAAAATCAGAATTATGAACAATACAAAATTATTTCATTAAACCGAAGAAATAAAAAAAAATTGCATTTTACTATTTCATAAATTCAATGACTTAAAATTACTATAAATTAATAACTTATGTGTTACTGAAATAAATCTGTCAAAGTATCAGCAAATTTAATATTTTAGACCCCTTTCTCATAGATGAACCATAAACACAATTAACAGGAAACTTCTGTAGTACTTTTTGCCTCTTTATTTTAAACTAAAACAGAGATTTTCCACCTCCTGAGAATAGCAGAATATTTAAATTTATATAATTTGGCACAACTGTTTCTTCATACCATTAAAATATTCATTTAATACAAATAATTAAAAGCCCCAAAGTTGATATAAGCTGATTAAATAATACATTAAGCAAAGTTTAAATTACAAAATTAATAACCTCTGCAAAGATAAAAATCTCTTTGAACTGCAAAAAAATAAGGGGTTCGACACAAAAATATAATAACTTCCAGTGACAAACATTCACAGTTAACTAAACTTATTGTAACAGTAGAACTCACAACAACAAAAAAGTTTGAGCATTAAAATTTTTGGAAAATGAAAAAGAGAGGGAATGATATGAACAGCGATACCTGCAATTATGGCTAATTTAATATTTGAAATCTTTCAATAGTTTTCAAATGAGTTTGAAAGGTAAAAAATTTATTTAACCAGAAATGGTTACACACACAAAAAAAAAAAGAAGAAAGAAAAAAGATAACCAGAGATAAAAACTTGAGTGAAAGAACTTTCCCCATCATAATAAAATATTGTGGCTAAAACATTAATGACTATATTTTTTACAACTTAAAAAACTTAAAATTTCTTAATTTAAGTACTGCGCAATATGGCTCAATGGATAAGTCATTAGGAATAAGCACTTATATTGAAAAGTATTAACTTGAAAATAGAAACAAAATGTTGCCTTTTTGGAAAGCCCAATTATATAAATTCAAAACTACACAAAAGGAAACAAGCTTAAGAACTATTAAGAGTTTAAAATAGCATAAAAGAAAATGTGCCAAAATTTTGATTTTTCCAATTAAAAAAAATGTTGAAATCTCAGCTCCTAGATAGTAGTTTCATAATTTTCATTACAATACTGTGAAAAATTATCAATATGTGAAGAAAATAAAATTCCTTTTAGTTAATAAATACGTTGGAACTAATTTATGGTCTTTTTTACAGTGATTTACTAGTTATATGTAAGAATTAGTTTTTTTAAAAAAAGATAGATATGAAAATTAGAAGGCAGAATTAATTAATCTTTGCTACCTCAATTTATAAAACATCTGTAACAAAAGTGCATTCAAAATATTTTGATAGCCTTTCAGTTTTAAAGCAGAAACTTAAAAAAAATATTTTCAACTGTATAAGATTCCAAAAATAAACAATTGTAGTGATTATAATTAAAGTAATATTATATTCCTGTCATTTTTCTATAGTTGCATATTTTAGAGTTATGCATAAGTATGTTTTATTTATCGTCTTTCTACAATGTGTCAAAGACTACTGATTCATATAGGTATTTTATTGAGACTAATAACTGTTGTAACAAACCTTCAGCAATAACAACAATAATAATAATAATAATTACAAAACAAAAATTAAAATCTTTCCTACCTACCCTATTCAATTTTATCTCAATATGGCAGAATTATTGTTAATAGTCAATGAGGGTTATTTTTATAAATTACATGCAAAAAATATGTTAGCTAATTAATAATTTAACAAATAGTAATTTATTTGAAAACAAAATTGTTCATACTAGCACATATTTAATAACTTTTGCATTAAAATGTAATAAATGGAAGGGGGGAAAAGTCCTTTTTAAAAATATATGTAGAATGTGTCGATATAATGAAAACTTCACTAAAACAGGGGTTACTAAAGTATGGTTTGCAAAACTGTTTCATGTAGCCTGCAAACAACTGCCTGATCAAATAAATAAATATTACACAATTTTTTATTGTTGTGAAAATACATTGTGAAAAAAAATGTTTCAACTTATCACTTAAATAAGCAAAAATTAAAATCAAGAATAACTTATTCATTTGTTCCAAATACTAAAAATTAACAGGTCTTTTGAACCAAATGTGAAAGATATGCCACCAAAATATAAGCAATTTCATACATATCATTTCAGTATGTTGTAATTTGTAAAGAAATTAAGTTTAAAATGTTTTAAAATTAAGGAGCAAACTGACCTGGTTGAAGAAACCCAATCCAAACTACTTTTACTGCCAAAAAGCAGCCAAATTGATCTTCTGGCTCTTCAGAAACCAAGAACGTATCTTATATCAACAAACTAAATACTTTATGTTTATTTCTCTCAGTTCCAAGCCTTAGATGTGTTTATGGGGCTCAACTCATATTGCCCTAAGTATGTCTGATCATGTATTTTTGTACATATCAAAAATTTTTAAATATTTTTGTAGTCTATTAAATATAAATTGTTTTGTATTAAAAAAGTTTGTATCTGAAGTTAACTATGAACACCACTGGAAATACCATTGCCGACATCACTTAGTTTTATAGTGTTAGGTTAATGGTTATTAATTTTAAAAATCCTGTACAGCTGCAACTACATTTGTACATTTTCAGAGATAAATGTTTGCACTAAAACTATAGTATATATTTAAATGTAAAGAGAAATAGATAAAGGTAAGATTAGGATCTGACAAATAATCACAAAAAGTAGTGTTTAAACTCAAGAATTATTTACAAAATATTGCAGACACAGTTATCTACAATTTATGTTAGTTTGAAGAGATAATGAATAACTCTCAAAAAATAAATGCTTAAATTTAAATTTCTGAAATTCTAAAGATCCAAAGAAAGGCATTCTTATTAAAAATTTCATTTATTTGTAATTCCTTTGCATGCTACTGCATTTATATCAAGTCAATATATATTAAAAATGCAAATCAACAGATATATTCAGAGAGAAGATAAGAACAGAGAGGCTTAGAAGCTCAAAACTTACAATTGAAAGAAGCGCAAATCAAAACAATAGAAATAAATTTAAATTAAATGGCAGGCACAAGCTTATGTGCTAAATATTTTCGAAAGATATAACATGAACTGTAATATAAATATCAAGCACGCAATATTTAACTTTTAATTCAATAGGTCCTCACATAATTGTAGAAGAAATACCTTAAGTGCTATCATCTTATTATCCAAATAATACTAACATTAAATGAATGTAAATATATAAGAAACCTTTATAAAGATACATAGTTATGAAAGTACAAAAGAAAATAATTTAAGAATCTTTACTTTAGTACATTTCATATCTTTGTATATCGATTTCTTTTCTGCACTTGTTAAGTCCATACAGAGATAAAGTACATATCTTTGTATGTAATATTAAGCTGTTTTGAAGTTCAATGATCTTTTTTCTCAGTGTGTCACTCACAGATAACTGCAAGAACAAACTGTACAGAAAAAAAGACTGTTCTGTTTTATATAATTTAAATCTTTTATATATTTATCTTAATGAATATGTTTGAATAAATATAAATGAAAGAAGATTCTGCACATATATGCAGAATTTTACTTTTTTTCCTTGGCCAAAATAGGAAATGTTCATCCGAAAATATTAAGTTTAAAAATTTGTAAAAACACAGACTATATAGTAATCATCATTATAGTATACTAACCAGAGGATGCATAGTCACCAGAATGTGAAAATCCTCCAGCCCCTAAAAAAATAGATTTAAAAACATATCAAAGATATGTACTAGTAAAGTTGCATTTGGATGTTAAAAGAAGTTAAGGGATGAAAAAAGAAAAAAGGAAGAATGAAAAAAGCTATAGATTTGGCAAACTATCAGTACTTTAGCCAGTTAAAAATTTATTCCATCAGAAAAAAGGGATTAAAATACACTAACAGTTTTAACTAAATAAAAGTTTCCACAATCATTAGGATTTGACGATTTTAATAGTCAAAGCTGACCAGTTGAATCAAAACAATACAATAAAAAATATGAAGTTTTCTATAGGAAATATAGAACTTCTGGTAACAATGAAATTTGTAACTAAAAGCAGGGCAAGATAGAAACATTTTTTATTTTGTTTGGACTTAAAACTATCTCTCGGCATTGATATAGAATTTGAGCCAATCCATGGTAAAATTTCCTATTATTTACAACTTATAGGAACCTTCTCAAATGTTTTGTTCCATCCAGCATTGCCCTCTTTCCATTGCAAATTTATAATCTCAAACTTACTACAGATTATTTATGAAACAAACCTATATGTTTATAAAATAATTTGTATCTGTTTGTGTGTGTATGTATGTTTGCTATGTATACCAAAATGGCTGGATGGAATTTTGCATGGTGATACAGGTAAACCAAGGGAAGTTTTAAGGCATATCAAATTATTCAGAAATTAAGAGCATGATAGAAATAAAGCACTTAAAATAGTTAAAATCTTTGAAGTAACTGATTTCATGTGATAGTGTATAAAATGTGTTGACATGCTATAAATTTTGATATTTTTATGTCAGGAATAGATTGTTATTTAATATTTTCTATTATTATTTCAAATTTTTCAAATTTCATTTTACCATTCTTTCTTAATATATTTCCTCACGATGGGTAACGAAGCAATGGATGCAAAATTAAAAATATTTAATATTTTATTTGTGACATGATTAATATATATATATTTTTTTTTTATAATTACCTTGGTTCCTTTTAAACAATCTATCAAAAAATGTTGTTACTTTCATGTTAGTGGAATGT
>CM063510.1:176982404-177187404 GCA_032207245.1 Pardosa pseudoannulata | reverse complement strand
ACAACAACATATTTCAAACCAATGTTTTTATTTTTCTACAAAGGTAAAAGTATGATATTAATTAACAATAATGTAACTAGTATTTATATAAAACTAAAATATTGAGAATATAAAAAATAAAATTTTATGTTGGAAGAAGAAATTTTAACAGCAGGTAACCAAAGAAAATTCTATTAAAACAATGATTTCAAGCCTAAACAGGGTTCCCGCTCTTTTTCCAGAATAAAAATCATGGACTATTTAAGGACTTTCTTAGGACCAAAGTAACTTTTTCTAAGGATATGCTTGAAATACACGACATAAACACTATCACCTGAGGAACTTATTCTAATGATTATGAATCAGAAAAGGCATGTTCAATAAATGCCCTACAATATTTCAGAATTAAGTTTTTAAAAATGCCTAAAAATGAATATAAGATAAATCTATTTGACAAAACCTAACTTTGAGAAATGTATGTCTAAAGTTTTTGGAGTGATCAAACTAAAATTAAATTGTGAATAAAAACAATATTACAAACAGTACTTTTTGAGGGTTTAAAAATGACTGATATATATATATATATATATATACACATACATATATATATGTTTGCATATACTAGCTGATTATACCCAACGTTGCCTGGGAAAGAAGAAAGTTTTGGACTTTTCTATTACATTCAATGCAAGGAAAATTAAACTTCCATAAGTAACTGAAATATCTACAAACCCCCAACCCTCCATTCTTCGTTTAATTAAAATCTGCTTGACTGTTAACTATTAGGAAAGGGCAGCTGACTTTTAACCTTTTCAGTATGCGAAAGATTATTTATTTGTCAAATAAGTTTTCTAACTAGTGACCATAAAAAATACTAATAAACTAAAAGTATTTTCATAATTTTTTTAAGGATATCAAGGAAAGGAATTTTGAATTACTACAGTAATACACTGAAAACATATATGTATTTGAGAATTTTCTTTATTATTTAATACTGCACTTTTGGCTAGAAAATGTAAAAGAATGTTATGAACATTAACAAATATTTTACATATTCTTAATATATATATTATTTGACCAGTACATATCACCTATACTGGCGTTCTTAGAACCAGTTTTGGGCAAGTTTAATTCCAAACTTACAAAACCAAAAAGTTCAGAGAGTGTGGCGAAAACTGATAGGAAATCACGTGATAACAACAGATCACATAGATGGAGAAATTAATCATGCTATAATTTAAAAATTAAGGAGTTTTTAAGGATTTTTGATAAAAATTAAGTAGTTTTAAGGGCCCTTAAAAATGAAAGCTAAAATTAAGAGGTTCTTAAGGACTTTTAAGGACCGTGGGAACCCTGTTAATTAACAATAATTTAACTAGTATTTATATAAAATTAAATTATTGAGAATATAAAAAATAAAATTATATGTTGGAAGAAGAAATTTCAACAGCAGGTAAGTTACCAAAGAAAATTCTAGTAAAGCAATGAATTCAAGCTTAAATCATTAATAAAAACTTCATTCAATACATATAAGTGAAATAAGCATGAGATAACATAATGCTTATACATTCATATTGTGTTTAGATTTGTTAATAAAAGTCAGAGCAAAAGACAAGAAATAACAAAGTATATAAAGTGTATAAGAATAAAGAAGATATTTTTTTAAAAAAACTTTAAAAAAATAGAGAAAAGGTGTGTGAAATCCCCATTACAAATTGGTAGAGGAAAACATTAATTCAATATTAAAGAAAGGTCAATTTTGAAGTTACTTACTTGTCCCTGTGCTTCTATCACTTAACGTAACTCTGTCTGTAAGTTGACCTCTTTCAGTCATGCATCTCTTTGAACTACTTTTTCGTTTAGGGCTCGTAGAAACAGAAGAATAAGCTGCATCCTAAAATGGATTTATTACAAAGTTAAATAAATACATATAATAACAAAATGGAAAAATAGTATTTTCCATATACCTAGAAAGATCAGGATTGGCCGCTATGACAGAAAATCACACTTTTTTCACGGTTTGTTTTCGGAAACAAATTTTTAAGTTAACACAGTAATTAAATTTAAGATTTACATCACATTAATTTCCTGCTTCACATAAGAATTATTTATAATTCTCATGTTCTTGAAAATACACAATATACATAATCTATTAATAAAATAAATAAAAAATAAAGTACACTATACGAATGAAATCACTTGGAATTGCACAAAGTTAAATCAATATCACATCTGACAATTACTTAAAATATACAATTTAAAATCAAATAGTATAATATGGTTTACTTACATTATTCCTTTTTATAGTCTTTATAAATACTTATGTTTACTTTACTTGTACCTCAAACCAACTTTTTGAAATAAGAACAAAACTAATAGCTTTACTGTGGCAGAAACTAATATCATATTCTTTATATTTTCTACTTGCAATAGAGATTTTAAAAAATTGACCTTTATATTATTTAAGTATTACGAAATGGTTTTGGCAAGCAGCATACTGTATATTCTGCAAGCATCATCAAGTCATCTATATAATTTTTTTAATTATAACAAACCATTGAATAAATATTTTTATCATTACAGTTATTAGTCACACAGTTATTAGTCAGTTACAGTCAGTCAGTTTACAGTATTAGTCTTACGGTTATTAGTCAAAATTTAATTCTAAATTTATCTACATTTTTACGTGTATGTTATGTAAATTGGTAAAATGCTTAAAATGGAAATACCAGTAGTTTCTCCTTTAGCATTATGCTTTTATTTCTGATACTAGAACCAATTTATCTGAAGTCTTTAAGATTTTATTAAGTTCAAATAAATTGCAAATATTGAACAGTTTTTTTTTTAAATCTAAAATGAGATATTATTTTATGATAACGTTCAGATCTCATGTCATAGATCCCAAATTGTTTATTGAAATATCTTCTGACGCATCTTTCAAACCAATCTTTTTGTTATTGTTGTTGTTTATTCCCTTCTATCAGAACTCAAAATTGATTGTAAAATACAATATAGGTTGAGATATTAGTTCAACAGTTAAAATGACTGAATCAGCCTTTCTAGGTGTATATGCTTGAAACTTCTAAGATAATTAATGACAATAAATAATTTTTTATTTGTATGATCTTTATGAATAATTAAGAAAAGTCCAAAAGAAAACAGGAAATTGAAAAATAAAGAAGAGAGTTTGAAATTCATTTGTGATCAAAATGACTACTCTGTCTTTCTAGCTTTCTAAAAAGAATTTATAAATATCTTTCAGATATAGAATTCCAAGTAAAACAAAATTGAAATTCATCCTATAAATAACTGTTTTAAATCTCAGGAATGAAGACTAACCATCATAGATAACCTACGGTAAAATAGAAGAGACTGATATGGTCAAAGTTTTACCACTGGAGTGCTAATAAATTATGAATTTATAGCTTTAAACTCACATCTTCTGCTAATGAACACTACAACCCTAGCTACTGGCCATCCTATGGTACAAAAAGTTTCAGATTTTTTTTAAAAGCTGTTTTATTAAATAAAAAGTATTTAATTAATAAAAATATTTTCTCCTAAAACAAATAAACAAATCTGAAATAAAATGAAGAGAATTATATTTACCTGAATTTCACTTTTAAGACTTGCTGTAGAATCAGAACTTTGATTTGGTGAAATTAGAGAAGGTATATCTGAAGGGCTATTTAGAATTTTAGAATTTACCTCTTGTGGTGAGACAAATGATGTAATATCAGATTTCATATGAGGATAATGAAGTGATCTAACAGATAAAAAAGATAAAATTATCTAAGAACTGCTACTTAAAATTTAATAAAACATTTATTAAAATCTAATTTTAAGGTACAGAGAAACCTCTCTGAGCGGCCACCCTTCCATACCGAGAATATTTGGCCGCTTAAAAGGGATGGCCACTCTGAAGAGTTTTATTTACTATTGTAAAATAATTACTATAATGCATAATATAAACAAGTCTGACGTAATTCCTTATGTAAATGAAATTTAAAACTTATCTAATGAGAAAATAGTACTTTATTTCATGCATCTATACATTTTATTTAAAAAAGGCTACAATTTGGTTCTGTTTGTTCTATAGTCTTAATAACTCCTTCAAAATCAAATTCTTTTCTTTAATGACTTTGTTGATTTGCATTCTTCTGCAGTTAAATGATTCAGCTAACTTTCTTGCCAATTTGCCATTCTCATATTCAAGCAGATCTTCAATGCTCTGCTCGAGATTTAGAAAAATGCATTTCGACATTGTTGCAACTCAGGTCACTGACCAACTAATGAAATGAAACTGTATACCAATATGTGGACTGAAACACCAATATGTGGGGAATCTTCACCCCTGTTTAACACTGTGGATAAAGAAATTCCCAACATGTAAAAGAAACGAACTTCGTTTATTACAATAAAATAAAAAGAACAACCTTCTACAACTCGTGTATAGAAGTTTTAGCTAAGCTCAGCTGGTTGAAATCATGCAGACATCTGCCGCTGTGGCTGGGCGAAAACCTTCCTTCTACGATGTATGGGAACTCCAACAAAGCGACGTGCTGGACTGTCCAGGTTGAATTTTCCTTGGTCGATCTTGCACATGGGCACATGCTTCTTCGGAGGAGGCGAAGGGAAAATTTGCATATTGCGACTCGCAGAATGCGAATATCGCTGAAACTGGTGTGAATGACATTTTTGCTGACAGAGGTGTAATTCTTCCTTAACTTTACCGTTTGGAATTCCAAAGAAAGGCCCTAAGACACCTTCAAAGCTTGATTGCCCAGTTCCTCCCTCCGTTTCTATGGATGGTACAATAGGGATTCCCTAACTGAAGGGTGTGGGGAGAATACAAAAGAGATAACAGATTTAATCTTTCTAAGAAAAGAGGGGGACGTGGGAATGGACTTCTCAAGTTATTCCTTTGACTTATATCCGACCATAAACTTGACCTTGAGTTTTTTCGCTCAAAATTAAAGCATGAAATGAGTAGAATTTCCCGAAAGTGAAAGGGGCGATCCCACTTGGTGGCCGTTTAGAGGGGGTCAGGTGGCCGCTGATACAGGTTATTTTACCATTAAGTCTATGAGTCGAAAAATCCTTGCCATGAAAAATTGGCCATTTAGAAGGGTGGCCACTCGGAGAAATTTCACTGTATATGTGAAATTTATAAAGATAAATAACAATTTGAAAACAATTTAATAAAGCTGATACAGGATAGTTTAACAAAATCTCTGAACACATTGGATACCCACACAAGTTAGTAAGCAGAATACTAAAACTGATCTCAAGAACTGCCCTTACCAGCTATAAAAGTAATAATAACCACTTGACCTTCAAATACCATGCTTTTAAAAGTATTTTAGTACATCTATAAATTTTCACATTGGTTAACAAAATGCATTAATTTTCAAATGATCATGTATTCATTCCAGGTAATCAGGAAATAGAAAAAATTTAAAATATATTGGGCATGTTGGTTTTTGAGTCGCAAAATATTGTTTATTATTTGAATAAAAATAACTCTTGCAAATAGATTTTTACGTTTTACTTCTCTAAGTCTGTCACGAACCCATATATATATATATATATATATATATATATATACATATATATCCATATACATTTGAAATTTTACTCAGTATCAAATTATCATTTGGCATTAAAACCAGGACCTACATCATCAATGACATTATTTTCTTTAATCAGCTGCCATTTATTAATCTATCTCCACTTATTGTACCAATTTGCCGTTTCTTTGGAGATAGTTTTCTTCCTAACCATACCATTTGTTAGATATAGGCTCCCTTGCTGCACAATAGATAAAATTTCAGTAATGAAATCTATGCAAAAGCAAACGAATTAAAAGTATATGTACCTTACTTGTCAGTTTTTCAAATAACATATATATAGGTTTGTGTACATATACATAGAAGTTAGATTAAGGTATTACATTATTTACTTTTCATAGACATACTAAAAACAAAACAAGAAATGGTAAAATTTACCTTGGTTTGTTATTTAAAGCTTCTAATTTTTCAGGGCCAAATAATATTTTAGTTCTCTCCATGTAGTCCATATGAGTTTTAAACAGCTAAAAAGATATTTAATAAATAACTTACTTAAAATATTTACCATAGCTAATAACAACAGAAATGTGATAAATGTTTTAATTGTTATCAAAAATCATTTTGTTTTAAAAAATAACTGGTTAAAAATCAGAGCTGTTACTTAGCTATCAACAAATATTTAGAACTTTTCAAATCTCCATCCCTTCAAAAGAAATTTAACAGTCCTCCCCCGTTCAAGGCCCAAGTAACTATTAATAAATACAAAATATATTCATCGAATGATTAACTTGGAAAAGCAAACTACAGCACTTTATGAATATTTATAATTATAAAACAAAATTTTACTTAAGAATATTACCCAGAAAATTAGACACGGAATTTATATATAATACAGTTAAACACGCTGTAAATTATTAATGCTGTTAAATTACTTTCTATCACCAATCACAAAGTTTCTCAACCAAATTATTAAACTTAATGTGGAATGAAAGCTTAAGAGAAATGAAAACTTAAGATTTAATGAAAAATAATAGCAAATGCCTTTTCTTATTTCGCAAGCAACATTTGACTTTAAGGCAAAGGTGAAATTTGAATATTTATTTGTCTAATACTCAGTCCCAAATTAAATATTTCTATATTATGAAACAAACCCAGGTTTCACATATTTAAAATTAAACTTTTCTAATCATATACTTAAACAAAAGTGCACACTTTTCTTAATACAGTACTTGATTTGTTCTTATTTCTTTGAAAGAGACCTCTAAATTATAAAGTTAGTAGAACACATTTAGTTTCATCATCATTTTTTAAATAAATAAATATATTACTAATATAACATAATAACTAGTATGTAAAGTAATTTGTAACAAGAATATCATTTGAAAGTTATCAATTAAGTCAAAACGTTGCAAAATGTCCAACAGAAATTAAAATATTTGTTTAAAACTAATAAGTATAGTTTAATATAAAATTTTTTTTGGCATCTTAATAAAACAATATTTATTTTTCTGATAACAAAGAGTTTCTTTTTATAAGAACTATTATACTTATAAAACTGTCTGTTGTTCTATATTCCTTACTTCAGTATATCTTTCATGAAGTGTTGCATATTCTTTTTTCATTTCTATGTCCTTTTCTTCTAACCGGGTAGCTAAATATAGAGAAAATGAAAAAATACTCAATAATAGTTAATTCAAAGCAAACTTAAATATACTAAGATTTTCACATGCATATTATATATCTAATGTTACATTTATTATGCTACAATTTTATTCATAATGCCGCATTAAGAAGCTTTGCCAACAAGCTCAGAGGCCAAATGGTCAAAGCGCAAGATCCAGACCTGCAGATTGTGGGTTCGATGCTTGCCATGGCGGTTGATCCAAAGTAAGGATATTTAATTTTAAAATGTAATTTATTGTTTCCTTATGTTCTCGAACATTCTAGATCCTTTTTTAATATGTAAATTAGTTATTTCTCAAATATTCTGTTCGGGTATAAAAGCTGATACCCACTAGCTGTAGGCAACTTCCCGATCTTGTAAAGTTGTGAGTTGTTACTTAGCTTTAATAAATTCATCTATTAAGTTAAGCGGTGTGTTCAATCAAATCTTCGTGACAATATTTATATTACTTCACATCATTTAATGAACATATAAAAAAATGTCAAATAATCTTAAACAAATATTACATGAAAAACATTTCTAACAGTCTACTTCTTATAGTTTAAGAACTTAAGTGACTAATTTACTATGAAAAATTTTAAAAAAAGAAAAAGATTGTAAAAGTAATCAGTATTTTCTCAAAACTGAGGAATATTGATCATACTAATAAAGCTTTTAGAGTTCTAAATTAAAATAAGAATTATTTATGGATCAGAAAATGCAAAAAATAAATTAAATAAATATTTGATATGGATTTTAAACCTAAATACTGACAAGGAATTCTAAAGACTTTTTATAGATCACTGGGTGAAAAAAGTATCTTTTTTAGCTAAATTTACCTTAGGAACAAGGATAAGAAATATAAAAATTAGACAATATAAATAGATTTGCAATAAAATTATCACATAAAAAAAGTATTTAAGTTTTAAAAAATTTTATATACAATAATGGAAAAATGGTTAACATGTAGTGTGGGTCGACAGAAAACAGTGAGTAATTAGGAAAAACTGGTCATATTTGAACTCAGGAGGTCAAAAGGAATGGTCTTGGTTGTGATTTTTATACAGAGCAATACAATAAGAAAAAAAGAATATTGCTGCTGGATATTTTTTTACATTAAATCTGAATATTTTATTTACTAATCAAATACTACTATAGTTTTCTTCTATAATTAACCTAAGCTGAGATTAAAATACAAGATCTCAACAGCAAAAGCTTTTTTAAAAGAGCTATTCTTTAAAAAATATTTTGAGTTTAAAGTATTTTGGAGCACACTTCAAAGGGATACAACTTTTTACACATACCAAATATAAAGGAAATCCAATTTCAATGCTTATAATATATATATTTACACATGTATCCTGATTCTATATATAAAGCTACTTTTATCCAAAGGAAATTTAAATTAAATTTTTAATTTGACTGCAGGAAACAAAATAGAGATAGTTGATTGTAAGAATCAACTTTTAATGCAATTAAATGTTTCGCTAGAAGACACACAGCATACAAAATTTATATTAATAGTATATGAAGAAGGCAATGATTACAGTAAATCTTCCAATACTTTACAACCACCTTATTCACAAAATTTATTTCTCAATATCAAATCCTTTTCCTTATACAGTAAAACCTGTTTAAGAAGTTCTTGCTTAAGAAGTTTATATTTTCGGTACTCATTTCTCTCCCTATTCATACAATGTTAAAATAACCCATTTATAAAATTTCGTTCTAAATGTTTTCCCACTTAAAAAGTTTTCTTTCATTTCTAAGTTTACTTACAAAATGTGTTTATAGCTGCCTTTTGGTTACTATTTTTTTTCTCCTCACTCTCTGTTTGTAAAGATCAATGTTTATGGCTGAAAACAATTGTTGTCATTTTTATTTAAAATGTGACTGAAGAAGTTTTTAAAAGCTGAAGACAGCTGGACTGTTATCAATTACAAATTTCCGATAAAAAACAAAAATAAAACACTCTAACCGATTTTTTTCTGTAAAATCAATTCCAGCGGTATTTAAAGCAAAATTTCTTAGCTGAATTAAAGATAATCAAAGGTAATTATGTTGTTTTCCTTTATTAGCTGATTTTTTAAGTATGCAAAGAATGTAAATATTTGAGAAAAACCAAACCTACTGTTTATATATTATTTTATAAAGAAAAAAAATCTCTCCTCATTATCTATGTGATTATTTTGTTTTTTAAAAAATTAATTTCACTTAAGAAGTTTTCTCTTTCCATTGCCTAAGAAAACGTCTTAAGTGGTTTTACCATAAATAATGCTTATTCTCTGATTTCTTCTTTAAGAAGTTATCCTGCTTAATAAGTTTTAATCAGTTAGGCCCTTGGAAAACTTCTTAAGTAGGTTTCACTGTATTTGTTTTCTAAATTAACTGAAAAGTTTACAAAACTACTGCTAATTTAGTTATCAAACAAAAGTTGTCTATCATTCTTTCTAAGAGGTAGAAGCATAAAATTAATAATTAACCTGGATAAAGGTGATTTCCTTTCCATATATTATTTATCCACTGTGAATTTTTATTTTACAATTCACTATAGGTGATCAATCTTAAAGGGTTTAAAGTGTAAGTAAAGTTCGAGTAAGTAAAGCTCTAGTAAAGTTCTTTTATGATCTATAAATTTATCTCAAACATATTACAGCGAATTCAGGCTATTATCAAACTTTTTACAGTCAGATAGGGGAGACCGGGATAAAATGGATCATCCCCTATTATTTTTTTATTCATTATTTTTAATGTTTAATACTTTGATACATAGATGACAGCACTGCAGTCTTGAAAATGAATGTGTAATTGTGTGTTTACCTGACAATTTAGCCATTTTATTCTAGAAAGTTGATTTGTGGTAGTCAGATGTAAATATTTTCATCATAATATATCTTCTTCTCTTCATTTAAGAATTGTGATTTGGAGGATTTAACTTCTCACAATAAAGAGCTAAGATGATGTATTATTATATTTAATGTAGCTAAAACAATTTAATATAAGATTAGTTCTTTTTTTCTGACACTTTTTGTCAGAATTACACATGGGGTAAAATGGACCATGGTCCATTTTCCAGGTTGTGTTTTTTTTTTTTTTTTCTGTAATGCTTTCTAAATTGTTTTTATGTGTGATACTTTAAAAAACAAGCAGGATTTAAAGTAACAGATATATGGCAATTCAATGAAAATGTCTTTAGGATATCCAATATCTCTCATCATATGTGACTGATCAACCGTCACCAGATTTTGAATTAACATAGTACAGCTGATCGTCAACCAAGCACAGGTAATCAGCAACCAAATACATCACAATCAGTACAAAGTGAAAATCATCAGTTGAAAACAATATCACCTTTTGAATTATGCCCCTTGGCAAAAGCTAGCATGAGCAAGACAACAAAGAAACGAAAGAAGGGTGCATCAAAAATTCTAACTGATACACTAGTGAAAACGATGATTGAAAAAATGTCAAAGAGAAAGAAGAAAAAAATTAAAACAGAAAAATGCTGCTTTAGTTAAAGATAGGAAGAATTTAGAAAAAATGTTAGTCTTAACTAAGCAGAAAAATGATAAAACTGTGAATTTTAAAGCAAATAAAGAAAATTTATGTGGATCAGAAAGTTCGAGTGATTCGGAAAATATGTCTGTTGATAGTGATACACAACACAGTGATAAAGAAAGAAATTCACAGCATGATACTAATTATGATAATGAATTAAAAGTTGGCAAGTATGTTTTGGTTAAATTTTTGACAAAAAAGAAAGTGGTTCATTTGGTTGGTTTAATAACAGAAAAAAATGATGAAGATTACGCTCTTGTGAAATTTATAAGGCAAAAACCTAATCAAAATGTGTTCATTTTCCCTGACAATGTTGATGAATCACTCGGAAATGTTCAAGATATTGTGATGAGTCTCCCAGATCCTACTGCTTCTTAAGAAAATAGCAGACTTTCAGTAACACACAAATCTTTTGGTGTATCATTCATTAACTTCAATATTTGCTAATATTATGCTTTATGTGTACAGATTGAAGCTATAGAAAATAAATATAATACATTTTATGTTTTGTACTATTACATAATGTACTACATTTAAGTTATCTGTAGAAATTTTTTGAGGTCCATTGTACCCCGTGCCATGGACCATTTTACCCCGGGGTCGGGGTAAAATGGTCCACTTTGTCACTTGCTATTAAAAAAATTATAATAAATAAAGTAATTATAATAATTGGTTTTAATTGAGTGTAATATACAGCCTAATATATAGGCAATGTGCATATATATTTTCAGATTCAAAAAATCATTAGTTTGAGAGCAAATACTCAAAATTTACAAAAGCGGACCATTTTACCCCGGTTTCCCCTACTTTATTTACATCTCGAAACAATATGTGATATAAGCATATTAAAAATCATATGCAAAGCATTGTTCATAAAACATTACATTAATCAATAACTATAAAATATTTTTTATTATAATTTATGATTGATCTATTGCCTAATTTGTTCAGTAATTAACATTAACTCAACCATTAATAACAAAATTTTAGTGCACATACCATGATCAGAAGAATTTTTTGCTTTGAGTTCGAGCATTCGCACAATTGACTCTAAGCTTTCAACTTTTGCAAGTAAATTCCTCCTGTCATCTTCAGTTGAGTATTCAATCTCTAGCAATCTCTGAAAATTTTAATTCAGAATTAATACTACAAATAAATCATATATTTAAACAGATTCAAATGTAAAAGAATGCAGGGGAAAAACACCTGTTCTGCCGATTTTCTAAGTTGTTTTTCACGTTCATATTGAGTAACAAGCTGTTCATTATCTTCTCTCAATAACTCTATTTCCACCTCATGCTCCTGGTTGTCCATAACTGCCGAATCGAGGCTCTCCAGAACATTGACGACCAGAGGCATGAGTTCTTTAACAACATCTTCGTCATATTTTTCTATCATGCGTTCTAATTCTTGATAAATATTAGAAGCTAAACTCTGGACTTTTTCTGACATAACATGATTGTCATCCGAGTTTGTACCATACACTGTTTCTTGCATAGGAGATTCCATTTTTTTTTTTAAATTTACTAAAGAATATATAATTTAGGGATACGGCGAATCAATCTGAATATGGAGATAAATAGCTATTAAGATCAGCATAACGTCTTAGATGTGAAATTCTCATTATGCAATACATTTTATTTCAATGTAATTGTAAAAGAAACATTTTAGTTCATCAAAGATTAATACAGTATGATAAAAAGTTTTCATTTTAATTGTCTCTGGAAACTCATTTAAATCTGTTTAATTTAGTAAATAAACAATACGTAACCCGATGCTCAAGTGATAGCGACCACTAGGTAGAGAACTTTCAATTACGATACAGTCAAAACGATTATAAGTATTGCGAATTTAAGTGGCATCCTCTCTGCCAATATCCCAGCGAATCATAGCATTCAAAACGTTTGACGTCAGTGTAGAGTAGTTCTTTATAGAATAATTTTGTAGTTTACATATGGCCCCACTACATTACAGACTATTGAGATCCATAAATATTTGGGGCCAGTGATTTCGGACAAAGAAAATGAGGATAGCAAAAATTACTCCCGAGTTTACCCAAGCAGTGCACAAAACATTTGCCTGTACTCAGAGAAAACAGGAAAGATAAATCTGTGGGACTGAATATCCTCTCGGTGGGAGGTAGGAAGGTATGAAAGGTTGAAGAATTGGAAGAAAAATCTTTCCTCAAAAATATGATTAAAGCTGAAGAAAATCTTCAGAGTTGCATGACAAATGCACAGTACTGGAGTAATAATTTTCTTCACAGAAAATTTAGTGACCAGCTCGGGTTCGTAGTAAACCCAGACATTTATCCGGTGTAAAAGTGAGAACTAACTGGCCTTACTTTCACTAAAAGTAAAATGTTCGTTTCCTTAGCTATATCTCTGCTTACTACTGGAACATTTTCTCTTTTTTAATCTATGCCTTTTTTAGTTTTGTTCCTTTTGCAATGTCACAAATATGTCAGTATTACTGTAATCATTTTTAACTTCTCTTGTGAGTCAGAATTGAATTTTTTAATCAGTCTTTAACTACTTTCCTCACTAGCTAGAGATATGAAATTTTGCACATAGGTTCATTTCTAGGGAAAATACAACATTCAATCATAAATTAAATTGGAAGAAATAAATCCGTTTGGTAAATACAAAAAAAAAAAAAAAAAAAAACTATTGAGAGTACAAATTGCAGATTTTTAAACTAGTAGCGCCATCTATTTGCAAAAAGCATAACTAAAAACTAAAACAAATTTCAAAAGTAATTTGAATTGAAGCGTTTGTATACAGTAATCTTTCCAATCCCTACGCTTGCTCATTATGAAGAGAGCGCAACTATTTTCAAGGCTTATATTTTAAGTTCGAGATGTCGCTCGTAGTCATGTACGTAACTAGCCAAGTATATATTTAACGAAATTTGATGAAATATCAATCCGACTTATCATGATATTTGTGAAAACTTTTCATTCGAAGAGATAATTAGGTAAAGCATCAAAGAACTGTTCTCAAGCGTGATTTAGAAAATCTGCAAATTGTCCATCTTGTAATAAAAAATTTGAATTCATTAAGCTTTTAAGGCAGATTATCGTACATGGACATATATAATTGTTGCGTTTGAATTTTCTAATTTTAATGATAAGTTTTATCTTATAATATTCAGTTGTAAAATAAAATCTTGGAATTTTGGAAATTAATTTAGTAACTTTTCTTTATTTCTATGTTAGGGGAGAGTTGTCCTTATTTTAACCCCATTCCTTTATCAAGCATTTTGTGCACAGTGTGGCGGCCTTACAAATTATAACCAGTGGCATATGCCTCCTTTGCCATTCCCTAATTCCGGTCCTGGTCGTTTGCCATGAAATCTAACATTAAAATCATTGAAACCGTTCAGAATAAAATCCTGAGTCATATTAGGCGAGTCCACCAATATTTATCCAACGAAGTAATAAGAAACTATTTTAACAGGAGACTATTTAAAGAATCCTGAATTAAAATATTCAAAACATTTTATAATAACTTACACGATTTACATAACGAAATAATAGCTGAATTACCCGATTATAATTACAATAGCCCTGCTAATTTTAGGAAGCTCTCAATAACCTCTTATTACTTCCAACGAATTTATGTGTTCTATGTTGTGTTTGTGATATAAAAATAAAAAGTGTTTTATTCTGTATTATGAAATAATAAAAAAGTGTAACTCATCGTGCCCACTAATTATTTTTTCAGGGTAATGATTTTTCTGTGTATCGCTTCAGATCAGAAGATACAACTAACCCTCGGCGTGAGGCGCAATTGAAATCAGTGTTAAACATATTTTCAATACATACATAATTGTCTAAGGGAATATTTGTAATAAAATACTAATGTGATATTTAATTTTTATATATTAAGTTACATTTAATTGTTATATGTTATATTATACCCAATAAATATTTAAAATTAATCTCTCACTTGCGTCCTCACCCATCCTCGACTTCTGCTACCACTTTCCCCTGGCGTTTGCTCTCATGGATTCCTGCGCAATTCTTCATCTTTATTACGGCTTTCACATTATAGCCATTTGTTCACCAATCCACTATAGGTCCGGATGGAAATCTTGGACGATAGTTCACGTGTTGCATTTACACATTGTACCACTATATATTCAAAGAGCGTGGATGCGTCCATAGAGTCAACTGCGCACTTAGGTAGCACATACTGGCTGTCTTTGATCTTTTGAGAAAAACCACTTCCAAAGCCACCCTCCACCAAGGCCATTTCCTCGTCTGCCATCGCCGACGACAATAAGCCGTACCTCCACCAGACGGTGGTAATGGCTTGCAGTGGACTATATGTGTTGAAGGGCCGTATGATGTGCTTTACTTCCCCTAGAAGTTTGTCGAAACATTTACTGAACACACCATAGAAGATAATCGTTCTTATTGGAGCAGATATTGCTGGTAGTTAGATGTTGTTGGGATATTTTTCCTGAAAGACATAAGTTTAACCTTATTGCTTAGTGGCCATAGAATTCTATTTAGGATGAAAAAATTTGGAGAACACAGACTTACCTATTGTGAAAAAGGATGCTCCCAAGGTGGAAATTTCGATGCTCGTAAGCGAACTAATTATATCAAACTTTTTAGCCTGGAATTTTGGGGATATACGATCCTGCTAAGATGAAGTCCAAAAGAGATCATTTTATACTTTTATCAAAGCTAAAGTGGACCTCCATCGCTGAACTAGTGTTCAGAGCCTGGACCTAATTTGTTGTAACTAATCCCTAACTCTCTTAGATTTAAAGTCACATGTGTGGGATTGTTGATAATAACTCTGAGAAGGGTTTTTCTTTTTGGAAATAAGTGCAGGTAGTGCCTAGTAGTGATTTGTCTATGGCTACAATACTGTGGTGGAGATATTTGGTAATTTCAGCGTCATAATGACGTCAGAAGTCGAGTCAACAGGAGGGATTTTTATGGTATGGAATTCCCACCTTCCTGTGATAACACACTCTGAAATGTAAAAGCCATTTAGGGCCGATCCCACCAAAGTCGTTTAACGCTATCCGCGATTAATCTCGGTTTAAACGGAGAATTGTGTTCCGCCATTGGTTGGCGCCAGGGTTAATTGTGGCTAATCGTAGTTAGCTGTTGCGTAACGTTGAACTAACTCAACAAAACTCGCCTACCTACGAGAGCGAATGGACAGCGCCGGGCATTCAGCGCCCTCACATCACGTGACTTTTTGAGTCGGAATTCTTTTTGAACGCCGATAGAAGCGGACACGTGCTCTTCGCTAACCTCCTGTGATGGAGTTCTCATTTAAGTCTTTTTAAGTTTTGTTTTTAAATATTGTAAATAGTTTTTTAATTTCTTTCTCATTAACTTAGTGTAGTCCAGTGTGCTAATTGTAAGAATAAAAACTAGTGATCACAGCAAGACGGATTACTTATTGTAGAAAATTACTGAGTAGTAGAAAAGATTCAACTGTCTGATGGCGCCCTAGAAAGGTGAGTGTTTCGCCTTATTATAATACGAAGTAGAAGAAAAATCTGGCGCCCGAACAGGAACGCCAAGGAGAGTTGAAAAATAATATAAGATTTGTATTTATTTGAATAAGTAATCCGAACACTAGAATATGGCTGACGCTGAAGAAATTAATAAACTTAAGAAAAAACGTGGGATAATTCGAGCTTCTGTTACGAAAGTGATTAATAAATTAGAAGCAGAACTCGCAAATCCCGAAATTAACGCTGACAATATTGAGCTTTTAATAGAGCATTTAGGCGAAAAGGCTGAAAAACTTAAAATTGCAGATACAGACCTAGAAAATCATTTAACGATTGAAGAATTAGAGGAGGATATGAACGGTGTGGAAGAATGTACAGAGAAAATTACTGCGTGTAAATTTCTAGCTCGAAAGAAAATCAGTAAGCCTAAAAATGATAAATTAATTCCGCAGTGCACATCAAGTGACCATAAATTGGAAACGAAAACAACACAAAATCAAACAATTAAATTACCGAAATTAATTATTTCAAAATTTTATGGGAATCTAAGCGATTGGCTCACGTTTTGGAATTCATATAAATCTTCGATTCACGAAAACCAATCCTTAAGCAAGGTAGATAAATTCAATTATCTTAAGTCGTTTTTAGGAGGGATAGCCTTAAACACTATCGATGGAATGGCTTTGACAGATAAAAACTATGATGTAGCGATAAATCTCTTGGAAGATCGTTTTGGGAATAATAATGCCTTAATTAATGCGCTTATGGATCAGTTATGGAAAATAAATTCCTTAAAAAATTCTAATGATACAAAACATTTCAGGAAAATTTTTGACCATATTTAGAAGAATTTGCGAAATTTATCCAGTTTAGGAGTTCTATCAGAAAATTATAGTGCTATTTTGAAGCCCTTGTTATTAAAATCCTTTCCCCCAGATTTAATCTTAGAATATAATAAATGTGTGGCTGATAACGAAAAGCAGAACTTGGATTTAGAACATTTATTGAGCTTCCTGTCAAAACAGTTAACTGCGCGTGAAAATTCCCTACTCGTATATTCCATAAATCCAGCTCCATTCGAAAGTAAACATACTATCTTCAAGGCTGGCGTAGTTAGGCACTTCACTCAGGAATCGAAGAGCGCTGAGTTCAAAAGGGTCAACAAAAATCCCAAACCCTCTACAGCTGCGGAGCTGATAGCAACAGACATAAATAATTGCATATTTTGTGATGGGAATCATCAGGCAGACATATGCCAGGACGCTAGATCATTACCGTTTCAGGAAAAAATGAGAAAATGTAAACAGCGTGGAGCTTGTTTTCGATGTTTGAGAGTTGGTCACCGAAGGGAAAATTGCCATACTCGAGTTGCCTGTAAATTGTGTAATAGTTCATCACATTTAGCGGCAATGTGTTTTAAGGATGGCCAAAGGGATAATAACAAATTGGAAAATAAACAAAGTGAGGATAAATTATGCGCTTCTGAAAGTAATTCCGATTGTAGCAATTTGTGGAATTGTGTTGACAGAAAAATATATTTACAGACATTAAATGTGAAAGTAACCAGAAACAAAACTAATTATTTTTTTAGATGTATTTTGGATACCGCTTCTTCCCGATCATATCTCACTAATTTCGCGGCAAAGAGACTAGATTTAAAACATATGGGACAGGAAACCGTAGTTCATGGATTATTTGGAGGATCAGAAAAGCGGGTGAATCATAAGATATACTCGGTTGATTTAAATCACATAAATGATTGTTTTAGTTGCACTTTAAACGTTATGGATCAGGAGAAAATTTGTTCAACTATTCCAAAATTAGAAAATCCTAAAATTATAAATGAATTAAGGGGTCACGGAATTCTTCTTAGTGATTTGTCCATTGACGAAAATCTTTGTTTATATGATAAAAACCCTAGAGAAATTCACATGCTGATCGGTGCTGACTATGCAGGGAAGCTCTTTATAGGGGAGGTTAAAACTCTAACGGGCGGATTAGTCGCCATGAATACTCGTAAGGTGAATGATGACTGACTCCATTTGACTTTACAAACATTTATTCATTCACACTTAAATAGAAGTAGAAATAGAAGTACGCGCGAGAGCGTTGGTCGAGAGAGTCCTTATGCGACCGATCCAACTCTTTGTCTGTAGTAAGCTTTGCGCGCGCGTTAGAGTTGAGTTGTAGAATTGCGTGGGAGTCGGCGGCTCACCATGGAGTCGCGAAGTCTGGACACCACATCACTCCCCCTTCAGTGACAACGGTAGGTTAAACTGAACCCGACGCCGTTAGCGGGTCGTCATAGAGTGACCGGTTGACTCACTGGGCTTGCAAGGAGTGTTTCTTGTGTACTCTGTTGCCGCTGGAGACGCAAACACCGGAGGGGCTGTAGGTGTGGAAGCTATAGCTGGTGTGAGCTCAGGTGCCCACAAGAAAGCAGGTTTTAAGCGATCAATGTGAACCACTTTTTCACTGTTGTTGATTAAAATCCGGTACGTTGAAGAGTTTCTAGCTAGAACCAAATGAGGACCAGAATAAACCGGGTCCAAAGATTTTCTGTGCGAGTCAACTCGAAGAAACACATGGGTCGACGAACTTAAACTTTTGTGCACAAAAACTGCCTTTTTGGAGTGAGCACTGGAGGGAGTTGGGGTTAGAGCTGCCATACAATCTTTTAACTTTTGGACAAAAACACTAGGATCCACAGCGTTATTTCTGGGTTGCAGAAATTCTCCAGGTAAGAGGAGAACTGTCCCATAAGTGAGTTCAGCACTAGTCGTCTTGAGATCGTCTTTGAGACACGTTCGAAGTCCGAGAAGCATTGTAGGAAGAACCAGTGAATCGATGTATGACATCTGATGGATTGCTTGAGGGATCTATGAAATCTCTCAACCATCCCGTTAGAACTGGGATGATAAGGGGTGGTACGAATTCGATGGACACCTAAAAGTTTGGCGAGAGACCTAAAAATGTTGAGAATCAAACTGCCGACCTTGGTCGGTAGTGATGTACTCTGGGACACCGAAACGTGAAATCCATATATTGTAAAATGCTCTGGCCACGGTATCAGCAAATATGTTGGGTATTGGTACTGCTTCCGGCCATCCAGTGTATCGGTCGATACATGTTAGCAAATACGTATTGTTAACTGCCATTTTAAAATTGTATAGAATTTTGCTCAACAGATGGAGCTAGATGTGATGTTGTGAGATAGAGAATGTCCTGGACGAGATAGGTAGCGAGATGTGAAAGCGGCGGAGCGTGTAAATAAAGGCGCTTCAAAAATTATGTGGTTGTTTCAATGTATAAAGAAGAAAAGTAAAAACACCCTCCATTCCTAACACATCAGAAGAGGGATATTGAATGACCTACTCGGACCTCCAAGGTATTGTAAGAAAGAAAACAAAAAAAGGTAAAAGTTTTGTTTTCCCTTAAGTTTAAATTCTGAAGGAAAAGTAAAAGTATATGGAAGTATTTTAAGTATTTTGAAGTAGAAATATTTGAAAGTAAAAGTATTATATGTATTTCAAGTTGAAGTATTTGAATGTAAATATATTTGAAAGTAAAAGTATTAATATTTCAAGTAGAAGTATGTGAAAGTAAAAGTATTATAAGTATTTCAAGTAGAAGTATTTGAAAGTAAAAGTATTATATGTATTTCAAGTAGAAGTATTTGAATGCAAAGGTATTTGAAGTAATTTAAAGGAATAAAAATGTCATTCCTAGGAAGAGGTCGCAAAAACGATCTGATCGAATTAGCCACTGAGTTAGGGGAAAGTATCCCAGATGATGCAGTTGTTGTAACTATAAAAAATATTATAACAAGTATCAAAAATTATGATGAGGCATTTGTTAGACAAGTTTTCAAACGAATAGTTGACGAAAGAGTTAGAAGAGAAGATGATGAAGTGCGCGAGAAACAGAGACTTTTAGAATTACAAGAACAGGAAAGGATAAGAAATTTTGAATTGGAGAAATTGAAACTCCAAAACGAAAGTATAATCCTGACCGGAGGGTCAGCAGAAAGTAACGCTATCGTGCCGGAAGTAAATAAAAAATGTATTGATTTACGAAATCTTATGCAAAAATTTGATTTGAAGGAGGGAGAAATTTCTTCATTTTTAATTCTATTCGAACGGCAAGCCAAACGAGTAGGGCTGAAAGAAGATGATTATGTTTTTCATCTATTACGACTTTTGCCTCTTGAAATCACCCAATTAATCGCTAGAGAACCAGAAGAAGAAGCTAGCAAATATGCATTCGTTAAAAGTTTATTGTTAAAGCGGTTTAAATTAAGTCCGGAAAAATTCCGCCAAAAACTTGTTAATCACATGAGGGATTCAAAAAATACGTGGTCAGATTATGTGTTTGAAATACGTAACTATTTTAACGAATGGTTGGAAGGATTAAAAATTAATGATTTTGATTCTTTAAAAGAATTAATTGTAACAGATCAGTTGAAAAAACGGGTTCCGAATTTTATGCGGGAACATTTCATCGATTCATGGCCTTATTACGTAAACGCAAATAAATTGGCAGAAAAGTTAGACGAATACGAAAGTGTTCAATCCGGAATTAAAATAAGTAACGAAAACAAAAATAGGGTCGTGGGCCACTACGACGATTCTAAAAACAGTGCAAGGGTGAATTTTCGAAACTCAAGTAAATTTGAAAGCAAAAGTAATAAAGGTAGTGAAAACGAAAGCGCGGGAAAACGTAACGATACCCATAAACCACCTAATTTATCGATTCGAAATGAAAAGGGTGAACCCAAATGTTTTTCATGCAATCTTTTCGGTCATATATCAAAGGATTGTCCGATCCCCTGTAGTACTTGTGGATTAAAAGGGCATTCGAAAAGATTTTGCGCGAAAGCCAAAAAAGAGACGAATTTTAGCATCCGCGACCTTGACACATTCATAGGCGCCGATAAGTATATGAGAAATGCAAAAATTAATGACCGTACTGTTAGCTGCTTGCTCGATACCGGAAGCTCGAGTTGTTTGCTTAAAGCATCAGTTGCGAAGGGTTTAGGAATAAATGTAACACCTTGCAAAACAGATCTTTATTCTTTCGGAAATCAAAAACACCCGGCATCTCAAAGTATTGGCGCAGCAATTTTAGATTTCCAAATTGATGACGTAGTGGGGAAAGATATTTCTGTTTTGATTGTTCCAGATTCGACTCAACCAGTTGACTTATTAGTCGGTCGTACCTTTTTAGATTTACCCTATATTGCGTATGCTAGAGTCGGGAATATTTTAAGGATCGGCTATGCAAAAGATTTTCCATTTGTTGGATTAGATTACATCGAAGAAACGAAAGGTATTAAATTAAAAGCGGATGAAACTACACAAATAATAAATAATAGCGTAAATTTTGTAAGGGCTAAAACGGAACAAGTAAATAATGGATTAATTATGATACAGGGAAGTGGAGGAAATTTCGATTCCTTATTGGAAATAAGGCAAGGTAAAACGATAGTACCAATTGTTAATTTTGGAAATAAGGAAATAACTTTAAAAGAAAACCAAAACATTGAAAAAGCGGAATTAATAGATGATAACAATTCAGAAATAAATTTAAATGATTCTAATTCTCTTAAGGATAATCATTCCATAGAATTATTAAATGTTAATGCTAAAGCAACAAACGTTGAACGAACTCCCATAACTTTAGAACAAATAAAATTTAATGAAAATTTAACCAAACAGCAACAAGGAGATCTTGTTAATTTATTAAATAAATATAGAGACTGTTTTGCATTAAAAATATCGGAATTAGGATGTACAGGGTTAACGAAAATGGATATTAAAGAAATTGAAGGCTCAAAACCCGTATGTGCAAAACCGTATAAAACAAATGCAGTTGAAAGAGAAGCAATTAAAGAAATCGTAAAGGAATGGAAGGTGAACGGAATTGTTACAGAAACACGGTCACCATACTCGAGTCCAGTGCTTTTAGTGCGTAAGAAGACTGGTGAAAACAGATTAGTTATTGATTATAGAAGATTAAATAATCAAACAATAAAAGATAAATTTCCGCTTCCCAAAATTAATGATTTATTAGAACAAATACACGATTGTAGTATGTTTACAACTTTAGATTTGGCACATGGTTATCTACAAATCCCGTTAACCGAAGAAGCAAAATTAAAAACTGCCTTCATCACATCTGATGAAACTGGACAATTTGAGAGAATGATATTTGGGCTAACTAATGCGCCGGCAGAATTCCAGCGTTTGATGCATCATTCACTGGGATGCTTATGTAATAAAGATGTTTTATGTTATCTTGACGACATCCTTGTACCAGTGAAAACCTGGGAAGAAAATATCGAGAAATTGACTAAGGTATTTGAAGCTTTACGTGAAGCTAATTTGACATTAAAATTACCTAAATGCGAGTTTGCGAAAAACGAAGTAGAATTTTTAGGCTTCATTATTAATAAGAAGGGAATCAAACCAGGATCAAGAAAGGTCGAAGTAATTTCAAAATTCCCTGAACCAAAGAATTTGCATGAAGTCAGACGTTTCCTTGGTTTAACAAGTTTTTTTAGAAGATTTATCCAGAATTATGCAGTAAAAGCAAAACCTTTAACAGAGCTAACTAAAAAGAACAAAGAATTTGAATGGAACGAAAAACAACAGCAATCTTTCCAGATTTTGAAGAATGAATTGGCAGAGCAGCCCACCTTAGCACTCTACAATCCCGAGGCCAAAACCGAAGTACACACGGATGCAAGTGCGGATGGAATTGCAGGTATGTTGCTTCAACTGGGAAGTGATGATAAGTGGCACCTGGTTTATTGCGTCAGCAAGAAGACTATAGAGGCCGAAAGGAACTACCACTCCAGTAAATTGGAGCTGATGGCTATTGTGTGGACACTAGAAAGACTCCGACAATTTTTGTTAGGTATAAATTTTACAGTTGTCACTGACTGTCAAGCATTAGTATACATGAACGCCAAGAAATCAAGTAACCCTCAGATAGCACGATGGAGTATCCTCATACAAGAATACAATTTTGAAGTTCGTCACAAACCGGGAACAAAAATGACCCATGTAGATGCTATGAGCAGAGCTCCTGTTTCCGAAGCAGAGGATACCATGACAAGTCTCATAGAGAAGAAGTTTGAAGTATGCCTAACACTAAGTGAGGATGAGCAAATATTGATTATTCAGCATGCTGATAAGGATTTGAGAAAATTAATGGAGATTCTGAAAAACGAAGAGCACGACCGAAGTACCGAAGAAAAGCAGAAGATATCGAATTACGTTTTTAAGGAGAATAGGCTATATAGGAAAATTAATGAGAAAGGTAAAGAAAAACTCTTGTACGTAATCCCAAAAAGTATGAGAAAAAGTACCGCAGTAAACTTTCATGACCTGATGGGACATTTCTCTGTTGACAGAACCGTCTCAAAGATAAAAGAGTTATATTGGTTTCCATACATGAAACGTTATTTAAGAAAACATATATCGATGTGCTTCGAATGCTTAGTAAATAAAATTCCAGGAGGGAAACAGCAAGGATATCTTCATCCAATAGAAGCAGGGAAAAGACCTTTCGCAATAATACACATGGATCACTTAGGACCATTTGTAAAGAGCTCTAAGGGTAACAATGAACTGTTAGTCATAATTGACAATTTCACAAGATTTGTTCAATTAACACCAGTGAAGAACACCTCAACCTTACATATGCTTAAAGCATTGAAAAACGTCGTAAATAATTTTGGATTACCTGACAAAATCATAAGTGATAGAGGAAGTTGTTTCACATCTAAACAGTTTCAAGAATACTGTACGGAAAACGGTATCCACCACACGCTTAACTCAACCAAACATCCACGTGCGAATGGCATGGTAGAAAGAGTGAATCGAACAGTTCTATCTACAATTACCACCTGCATGCAAGATAGAAGTCACAAGGACTGGGACGATAAAATTAAAATAGTGCAGAGAAACTTGAATAACTTTGTGAACAAGTCTACCAACAAAACTCCATTCGAAATGCTACATGGTTATTCTCCAAGATTCAACGATGGTATTTTGAGAAAGCTTGCAGACGAAGACTCTAATTCATGGTGTGAACCGGAGAAATTGCAAAATGAAGCAAGAGCAAAAATAGAAGAAAGCCAGAAGGAAATGAAAGAGAACTTTGACAAGAAGAAATGCCGAGCTTTGGTGTTCGGACCAGGTGAAATTGTGGTAATGCGAAGTGCTCCAAAATTAACAGGCCAGCCAACGAAAACTCAGGCGAAGTATAAGGGTCTGCTAATCATCACAGATGTATTACCCAACGACACATATCGTGTGACGCAATTGGAAAAGAAGGTTTGGTTTGGTTTGGTTTGGTTTGGAGCGCTACGGTCTACTGTTTTGCACACGAGGGCTAATGAGACCGGGACCTACAGTTTAAAGCCGATTCCGAACGGCTACAAACATCCACGCCAGTAGCGGGATTCGAACCCGCGAACTCCGGTTCCGAAGAGCAGCGCTCTACCATTCGGCCATCGTTCGGCTGGAAAAGAAGGAGAAAGGCTACTTCTACACAACGACAACTCACGTAAGTCAGCTAAAGTTTTGGCGACTCCATCTAGACTCTGACGATGAAGATGATCAAGGTGAGACTACTGATGATGAAGAAGGTGTTGATGAGGAAAAGCCCAGACGAAACTCCCGGCGAACCTCGCGAAAGAACTAGACTAGAGTGACTTATCCTAAGTGGTAGGATCTTTTTTTTAATGCATATTTTAGAACTGATGCCGATGAACTCAAACTTACTGTGAACTGAACTTATAGTGAACCTTAATTTGGAGAAGAAACTCTCTTTGAACTATTTTTATAGAACTTTAAATTTTGTTTATTATAGGCATTAGTTGAGTTTAATGATAATAATTGTGTAATTACATATGAGTGAGTAATTTTGTATTTTTTTTTATTATTAGTGTTTACTTATAGGTACTCTTTATTGTTTTCTTACACGTTTCCTTTTATATTTTCATTACTGTTTTCTTATAATGTGTTAAAAAAATCAATTAGCGACAATTGAGGGCAATTGCCAGGTCAGGATGCCCGAATGTTAACTGCCATCTCAAAATTGTATAGCATTTTGCTCAACAGATGGAGCTAGATGTGATGTTGTGAGATAGAGAATGTCCTGGACGAGATATGTAGCGAGATGTGAAAGCGGCGGCGCGTGTAAATAAAGGTGCTTCAAAAATTATGTGGTTGTTTCAATGTATAAAGAAGAAAAGTAAAAACACCCTATATTCCTAACAGTATATCCATTTGAAGGAGGCAATGGACCTACTAAATCAATGTGAATATGACTAAAACGTTGAGATGGTAAATCGAATGTTGACAGAGGACTGGAGGTATGCTTATGCACTTTTGACCTCTGGCAGTCAACACAGCAGCGCGTCCATTCTGCTATGTCTTTTGACAGACCAGGCCAAACAAAACGTCTTTGCACAAGTCGACGGGATGCTTTGATGCCTGGATGCGACATGCGATGTAAGTTCAGGAATACATCACAAAAGAGTTAGAGAAATCCAAGTAATGGCTTGGACCGAAGTGGATTTACCAACCACCTGAAGAATGGCCCTACACGTCCGAGGTAACGTCAGATCCAAATGTCGTGAACTCAGAAAAACGAAAAACTGTAATCTCCAGCGCCTTCCATTAGTGGCGATCCTTTTGAAAACATATCAAATTATGATAAAATACTCAAAGTAATTTGCTGGATATATAGATTCGTCCGAAATGCTTCACTAGACCCACCACAAAGAACGCGAGGACCAATTTCCTTGGGGGAAATAAAACATGCAGATGTGATTGCCTGCAGACTTATCCAAAAACAGTCGTTTCGTGGCCTAACGGATAAGACCATACGTGATCTTCAGCCCATAAATGACTCGAACGGTGTTATTCGAGTAAAATCAAGTATAATGCAAAGGAAAGATGATGAAGATTTTCGACTTCCCATATTGCTCCCTTTCGACCATACACTTGTGTTGAAATTGATCAAAACGGAGCATGAAAGGATGGGACATGCAGGAACTCAATTCCTTATGTGCAGACTTCGGGAAAGATACTGGATATTAAAAAGTCGAAAAATTATAAGAAAGGTCGTGAGGAATTGCATACATTACAGAAAATTTGACGCACTTGCCATAGAAACCCCACAGTTTGTTTTATCCGAAGACCGCGTCAGAGATGCCAAAATATTTGAAATAGTAGGGGTTGATCTAACTGGGCCTTTGTTTCTGAAAGTAAAACAAAAGCTGTGGATAGTCCTTTTTACCTGTGCCATTTTTAGGGCAATGCATCTCGAACTCACCTCCAGTTTAACGACAGAGAGTTTTTTACAGGCCCTTCGACGTTTCATATCACGAAGGGGCAGACCTGCCGTCATTTATTCCGATAATGGGACAAATTTCGTAGGTGCGGAAAATTTGTTCAGTAAAATAAACTGGCTTGCGATAGCAAACGCAACTACAGTGCAGCGAATAGAGTGGAAAATCATATCGCCTTCATCCCCATGGTGGGGAGGTTGGTGGGAAAGGTTGATTGGCGTGATGAAAAGACTCCTACGAAAGGTCCTTAGCAGGTCCTCTCTCGATTACGAATCACTACTCACAGTGTTCTGTAATTGTGAATACACGATGAATAACAGACCCCTCACCTACCTATCCGAAGATGTGAATGACTTGGCCGCGCTTACACCAGCCATGTTCCTGCATGAACTCCCTGTAACAGGCGTTCCAGACCTCGATCACATCGATACCTGTTCCATGAAAAAGAGACTGTTACATCAACAAAAGTTACGCGAGGATCTTCGAAAGCGTTTCCGAAGCGAATACCTGGGTCAGTTGAAGCAAAATTCCAAATTTGTTAAAGACCCCACTTCCCACAAAATAGGTGATTTGGTTTTGATAGCTGGGCCTCAAAAAAGAGTGAACTGGCCTTTGGCCAGAGTTTGAGAAATTCTTCAGTCCAAAGATGGTGAAGTGAGACTTGTCAAGGTAAAGACCAGCAACGGTGAGCTGCTGAAAACGGTCAAGAATTTGATACCGTTAGAAGTGCACAATCCTAGCGATCCCAGTGAATACGTCCGCAGGTTGAGGTCTTCCAAAGAGCCCAGACCTCAAGGTGGGAGTGTTGCGTAACGTTGAAATAACTGCGCAATATCCGCCTACCTACGAGAGCGAATGGACAGCGCCGGGCATTCAGCGCCCTCACATCACGTGACTTTTTGAGTCGGAATTCTTTTTGAACGCCGATAGAAGCGGACACGTGCTCTTCGCTAACCTCCTGTGATGGAGTTCTCATTTAAGTCTTTTTTTAAATTTTGTTTTTAAATATTGTAAATAGTTTTTTTAATTTCTTTCTCATTAACTTAGTATAGTCCAGTGTGCTAATTGTAAGAATAAAAACTAGTGATCACAGCAAGACGGATTACTTATTGTTTGGTTTAATGATTACTGAGTAACAGAAAGGATTCAATTCTCTGATGGCGCCCTAGAAAGGTGAGTGTTTCGCATTATTATAATACGAAGTAGAAGAAAAATTAGCCGTTAAACGACTTTGGTGGGATCGGCCCTTATAAAGAGTTTATACTTTTGAATTATAGTCTATTGATGAGCATGCGTCTTCTTATTTTTTTATTTAAAGTAAAAGAAAGAATGTTTTCTTGTAATAGACCAGCATCAGATAGTTCTCGTTTCTAGTGAGCTCTACCTAGAAGATTTATTAGACAACTTATAGAAAAAACACTACTTATAAATTTACAGGTGTGAGTAAAAAGAACAATATAAAGTGAATAGATTTGGTAGAGTGATAAAGATTCTAAAAAGACTGAATCTCTTGAATTCTGATGTTGAGTAACTGTGCTTCAGTGTAAAATAATGTTATATCAGGGCCATAAGGCGATTTCACGCAGTAGGTCACATCCTAACTTATGACACAATTCTGGTTTTAGTTTCAAACGGAAGGGCAGTTTATTGTTTGTCTATTTGCTGTTGTAAACATGAAAATGAATGGGTAGGGCATTATAGTAGTTCATGACGTTGCGGCAAATTGCTCTATTGTGATGACCGTAGCCCCGATTTATCCTATATATTTTCTTTTAAGAAAATTTCAACAAAAAGTAATAAACACTTTATAAATTTCAAGCGCTTTATTCAACATTTTAAATGATATAAGGTTTTTTAATCTATGTCTATTCAAAAATTATTTAAGTAGTCTAATCCACAATAACTATTTGGATTTTCACTGACTTCACGGTTGGTAATTTATAGGAATGTTATTCAATCGCTACGAATTGGCAATGGCTCGCCAGTTCTACTCTGGTTTGCAAGGTTTGGATGAGAGGATGCAAAATAGTTCAGAAATGACATAAGAAAAATCTATTTTCCTGTTTATAAATTGATCGCGTTGTATGCACTAAATGTCTAAATCCCATATTATCGAATAGTTTATGGCGGCGAAAAGATCATGGCAAATATAGCTGTTCAGCGTATTAAAAGAGAATTTAAAGAAGTTGTGAAGAGTGAAGAGGTTATTTTAATTAAATAGCTTTAAGAAAACATTCCATTGTGTATTAAAAAGTTTAATTTTTAAAGTTGCATACTTTCAAATTTATTTTTGCTTTAATTTAAAATTTTATTAAATGTATAATTACCAATATATTTTGATTAAATAGACCTATAGTTGTAGCTTTCGTCTACCATGTAGTACATAGTTTTAATTATTTTTGTGAAATGTCATTTCAGGCAGCGAAATGTGCAATTAGTGTTGAAGTTGTTAACGATACTTTTACTGACTTGAAAGGAAAAATTGCAGGACCACCCGACACACCATATGAGGGAGGAAATTTTATTTTGGAAATCAAAGTACCAGAAACATACCCATTTAATCCACCAAAAGTATTCCTTTTTTATTTTATAATGTTTCGTTCATTTTTTATGTCATTTTTAAAAAAGTATTAGTGTTTATTATAGTTGATTGTGTCTGAAATATAGTATAATTACCTTTGATTTAATAGCAGTCATAAAAAGTTCTATAATTTTAACAACAGACGTTTATTCAATACACTTCTGGAAACTTCAAAAGAAAAGAATTTATTAGCTATAAATAAAAAATGCTTTCTGTAAGCATAATGAACTGCAATAAGATAATTTTTTTTGTATTATTAAAAATCAGATGAAAAGAAAAAGCAATTATTTTTTATTTGTAATAATTCCAATACAATTTTTGTTTCATGTTTTGAATTAACATTGTAAAAGTATAAATAGTAAAATGCTAAATTGAACACAAAAATTTTTATTTTCTGTTCTAGGTACGGTTTGTTACAAAGATATGGCACCCAAACATTAGTTCTGTTACAGGAGCAATTTGTTTAGATATTTTAAAAGATCAGTGGTAAGATTTACTTAATTTCATCATATAACAAATATTTGAGATGTTGTGTTAACTAGTATCATTTAAATGTGTGTGATTTTGTAATTGTAAAATCATATTTGAAGGATGTTAACTGTATTTTCTTAACTATATGTTCTAAGCCATTTGTGAATTCTTCAAATATTTTTTATACAAAGAAAAATTGAATTTGATCTTGCCATAACAATATTTTATTCTGTAGTAATTATGCATTTTAATAGCAGAAGTGATTGCATGTGCAGTAAACTGCGAGATATTTATAAATAATTTATCAGCTATGAATAAGTACACAAAGAAAATTATTTAATTAAGAATACCTTTTAATTTATGTGGAAAGTTTTTCATTTTCTATATTTTTTTAATGCTTTAATCTGGTTTTGGATCAGTTTTTGACAAGAAATTATTTCCAGATATAATATTGTTAAATGTTGATTTTAATCATTTATAAGCATGCTAATTCATTCAGTTAATATGTATTAGTAATATTGAATGAATATGAAAAGTGACTCTTTTATCTTTATATATAAAATCCTTTGTGTGTGTGGAAAAAGTTAAGTGTTCAGAAAGCTAAATGATTTAACGTTAAAACAAATGATCAAAATTTTAAATCGATATGACAGGTTGATTAGGATTACAAACAATTTATCAATGAGTTCTTAGAAAAATTTGTAGACAGTCAACAATGGATCATTTTTTAAAATTATGCATACAATTCTTATGTTTTAAAGGATAATATACATAAATACAGGATAATATAAGGTGCATGTTGTTTATTGTTATCAATTGGTTATTGTTATTGAAATCACGGTGTCCCAAATGGATCACATTAAGCCGAGTCCACTGTATATGAATTGTAATGTCTTAAACTAAAACTCAAGAAAAATTGTAAATTTTATTTTATAAATAGCTTTTAACATTTTGAAACACAATTTTAGGTTTTTGACAGTATTTGTCAAAACCCACCAAGCTGTTAAAAACATGCCAACCCTGCTTTAAAATAAATCTCGCTGTTGAATTTTGTTTTTAATTCTGTAGGGCTGCAGCAATGACACTACGGACAGTTCTATTATCACTCCAAGCATTATTAGCAGCTGCAGAGCCCGACGATCCCCAAGATGCTGTTGTTGCAAGGCAGTACAAAGAGGATCCAGAAATGTTCAAACTCACTGCCAGACACTGGGCCCAAGCCTATGCAGGAGGTTTGTATTGAGTATTTTGTTATTTATCTTATGTGTATGACAGATCTGTGCTCCATTATTACATATGTTCATAAATTAATTGCCAAAAGCATACCTAAACTTGAAATTCTCAAGGGAAATCCTAAAATTTTAGTATTCCACTTTGATTTATAATATTTTTATTTAAATTCTCCCAATTTTCATTAATTTGGAGAAAAAAATTCTTTATATTCGAGAATAAATAGATATCTACAAAGAAAATTTTCCCATTAGTGTTTTCCATTTCTTCTTAAATATTTCTGAACAACTGTATTTATTGTTTATGAGTAATTGTAGATCTGATTATAATATATATATATATATATATATATATATATATATATATATATAACACCACAAAAATATATACATAACCTTTTAATTTTATATAACTGCAACCTTTCTCTGTTGCAAAAGGGCACCATTTGTCCCTTTCACCAAAATGTAATATATTAATGTAATATATTAATTATTTCACATTTCACCAAAATAAAAGGTTTATGTCAGGTTTGAAACTTGTTGGTGAATCAATTGAGCATTCTTATGTATGTGCATCAATATAAGTACCTGACATCTGAAAAAAAGCCTTAGCCATAGAATAGCATTTTCAAGTTCTTCAAAATGAAGCTTATATAGAATTACCATTACAATTATATAAGTTCACACTTTTGTAGACGTACACACACACACAAAAAAAAAAAAAATAAATAAAAATAAAAAAAAATAAATAAAAAAAAATCGTAGTATTATCTGATGATAGACTGGGAATTTACAATATGTGTAAATGAAGATGACATAAACATTGATTGATTGTATCATAATATTTTCATTTCTTTCAACATCGCCTAAAAGGAATTTGCTTAAGGAATATCGCCTTTACAGCGGAACAAAAATATGTTTATAAGTAATTGTATATTTTATTATAGTATATATATTTTATACATACTCAATATAATATTTTAACCTAAAACTAATTAACTTAATAATAGTTGTATTTTAATATAATTTTCTGATAATTCTATTTTTAAATTGCAACCTTTGCTAAAACCCTTTTGTTCTCCCTTTCTCTTTGTGCAAAATGGGTGTCTTATCATACACCAAAATTAATTCCTGTATAGCTCAACAATCCTTATATAACTCTTTTTTTTATATCCTGTATATTTTCAAATATAAACCCATCCATTCATAAGCGAAGAGTGTGATTTTCTTCAAAAAATTGACTCAAAATCAAAATCTGTATATAAGCTGAAATAATAAAAATTTCTGTTACGTTCAATTATGTCACCAAACAGGTAAAATGGGGGAAGTATTTTCTAATCAAATTGTTGTAAAGTAAAATGCTAGAACAGTGCTTCTCAAATGTTTTTTGCCCTGGTATGCAGTTTAATTTGTGTGGAGGTAGAGGATCGGTCGCATTTTGAGATAAATAAAAAAAACAGCTTTTGACAGTGGCAAGAAAACCAACTTCAATTATATTTTTTGAGTGACTTTGTGCTGTTTTTATTAATTTTACAGCATTATACTGATTTTTCTAAATGACTGCTGCAGCATTAGACCATGTGGCCAATAATATATTTTTCCTTAGACATTTATGACAATAGTTTTAAATCTGGTAACCCTTTGTGAAGGTCGTACTTTTTCATAAATTTAAGCAATATAAACTAAAAAGTTTAAAAGTGCTATTAAAGCCTGTCACTGCTTTAACACTAGATTTACGGATGTTGATCATATATATATCTATTTTTACTGAAGTCAGCCCATTGGACTCATCCAAGAAAATGGAAGTTTTTTGCAAAGAAAATAGTTCCAAATTAATTTAAATAAAATATTTATTATCAAAAAATTCATGGAAACCTTTTTTTTTACATATAAAATCTGTTTTTGAAACCCATTTTCTGCAAACATTTCTATTACATTTAGCACAATGGTTTCTACATCTGTTTCTTTTGCATGATTGTCGAACTTGACAATTCTTCCGTCTGTCAGTAGCGGGAATTTCTGTCATTGAAATGGAAGGGTTCTCGATTTCTTCTCTAGATTTACTTCTTAGCTCTTCAGCCAATTTTAAAATAAAATCTTTTAGTGAAATATTTACTTGAGTCATCTTTACAGAATCCAAACATTGATAGCTGCTAAATCTAAATTGTTGCAGAAAACTTGTAGAGGCCATCTTCATGAATGAGAAGAGAAACAAATCACATGCGACTTGACTGTTGCCCAGGCCTGGTTGGACCCATAAATTTCTCATGTTATGCGATTAACTGTGAAACCATTCTATGAGGTCAATGGACTCACAAATAGGTCTACCCCATTGGATAATGCGAAATGAAGGGGTCTGTGAGGAAGAGGAATGAAAGTTTACATAGATTTTATTACTTAACCAAAAACCAAGGTTTTTTTAAAAAGTGATATTAAAGTTCTATATATATATATAGTGATCAAATTTTTAATGAGTCAAATTGGCTCGGTCCATAAATCTAGTGTTAATTTACAAGCAATTAAAATCATTGCTTGAAATTTATTAAATCTAATATTAGTAACATGCAGTTATTTGTTATATGTATTGGCTCTGGGTTTTTGCTTACAAAACATTTCTAGGTTTTTTACTTGGGAGCACAATCGCCCCTGTATCTATATGTATACACACACACACGTCCATAAGCTTATATGGTATAGGTAAAATGTGAAGATTACACATTTCTCTTAAATAACTAATGAAAACAGTGTACTGTGTTATACAATGTATCTGCTTCAATTTTGTCATAAAATATTAGTAGGCAGGTGTGTATAAGTTTGCCATCTTCAAATGGAGGGTGTGTGTATATGAGGAAGAGATTTTGAAGTTTATCATTTTAAAGATTTTAATTACTTTTGAAGTGATAATGCAGAATTGTAAAATATATCAGCAAATATAGAGTGTAAGCATATTAAGTAATTTATTATATATTGACATTTTCTGATAAATGCATATTTCTTTACACTCTCAATATTTGCCTATAGTTGACAAATTATTTTGATAAACATTCAGGAATATTGCTATCATTATATATAAATGCAAATTGTCTTTAAGGGATCCATTCCAGTATAATGAGTCCTCATATACAAACTTATTGAACAAATGATTTTTAAATGTTTCTTTAGTATTGTTGTCTATAATATACAATAACTAAAAGTTCATTATTTTAATTGGGTAGAATAAAAAAAAATGATGAATTCAATAGATTTTGTGCATGTATATGTAAATGTGAATCTTTTAATAAATATTTTTATTATGTTTGGGGCGAACAGTAACATGTGATGTAGCCTAATATGTCAATATTCCAAATTTAATTAATACTTTTTGGTCTGTGTAGCTCCAGCTTCTTATTCAGATTTTGATGACAAGATTAAAAGGCTCATGGATATGGGAGTAGATGAAGTAAGATCTTAACCTATATTAGGCATTTTTAACTTTGATTTTTTTTTTTTGTCTTAAGGTATCCGTCTACGTCTGGAGAACTGTTTTCTTTAAAAGTAGAAACTAGTTCATGTTTTTACATTTTTAGATTTATTTTTTATATTATAATTGAGAATTGCACTTAAAAAATTTATTGCTGGAGAAGTTTTTATAAAATTTGTAATAAATAAAGAAAATTTAGTAAAAAAAAAATCGGATTTTTTTCGAAAGGTCTAATTTTTTAATAAATTAAATTATTTCAATATGTCTTGATGCAACACATTTCTTATACACTGTACTAGTGAATCACCTAAAATCTTTGCTTAATTTACATTTGGCAAAAAATTTGGGTCCTTCAAAATCATGCACATTGAATTTTTAATGAATTTTCATTATCTTTGTATCTAACTATAAGCGTAACATCATTAAAAATTATCCAAATTGAAAGCTTTTAGGTCATTTACTAGTCAATACTATCAAAAGCATTCATAATAGTTTTCAACAAAATATTTTAAGAACTTTTTGAGAAATCCCATTTCAAGTTTCGACATTTTATTAAAAGTACTGTTCTGAGAAAAATGCATTTGAAGTTTATGAAAGCAACTTTAACTATTAAAAAATTAAAATACGTGTTTAAAATTCCCCCCACTTTCTTGCTTCGAAACTTTCTAATTGCGAAGTTGCTAATTATTAAAAATACTAGAAAAATGTTTATGATTTTTGGCAAAAAATGACGTTTTTAATGTAGATGTATACCTTAACTAAACGTAACGTATACCTTAACTAAATTAAGATTGACTTAGTTTGCTAGATTCTTTTCTTTAAAATCTTCTTATCTCTCTCTCTCTCTTTTTTTTTTTTAAATTTTTAAATTTATATGTTTTTAATAAAAGTATAAAATTAAATAAATTTATATTGTTCATAGAATCGTCAAAAGTTTGAGTTTTATGTATTAAAATACTTTTTCTGTTAATTTCAGCATAAAGCACGTGCGGCCTTATCTTCCTGTTCCTGGAACCTGGAGAAGGCAACTGAATTATTGTTCAGCTAGAACATCCTATATTGGGGTCAGATAGCTTTTGCAAGCACATAAATCATTGTTGATTTGTTGATAAGTGCAGATTCCATTTTGAAATTTAGAATTAGGAATTAATGAGAATGTTAAAATTTTTTTGGCTTTTTATGAAAAATTCACACAAGAACATATATAAAAATTATGTCAAACATCCATATTAAAATTGTTCAGGAACCTGCTGTTAAAATAAAACGTCAATTTTTTTTTAGTAAGTATATTTATCAAAATGAGTCCCATATTGTATTATAATGGAAAGTTCTCTTTCCTTTTGTAAGAAATATGAAGTTGTATATATATATAAAAAGAAAAAAAATTAGGTTTGCCGTAACATTTCTTGCATTATGGAGACTTTTCTTGTTAATATGCATTAACTTCAGCTGTCCTGTCAAATGGGAAGAAAATTCCATGTTATAATGTGGCATTGAAATTGGAAACTTTTAATTTTATTTTTTCATTTTTTTTGTTAATTGTTTTAATAAAATTTAAATGTCCAGTTGTATTGCAATTTATCCTTGAGACATTTGTGCCTTTTTTTTTTTCCAACATTCTATAATATATTTGTATGGACAGAGACCAATACAATTTTTACACCGGGGAATAAAAGAAATTGTCAGATTGGGTTGTTGCTGCAATCCGTTTCTAGAAGAGTGCTATGCTTATCAACACTTGTCATTAACCATTATCATTTTTCCAAAATTTCGATAGATATACAGATTTTTACATTTTGTAAATGTGTCATTGCCCTCTTTCGTTCTATTATGACATGATTTTTACTATCAATAATTTAAATATTTTGTTTAATATATATATATACACATATATATTCGTATTTAACCTTGTATGGAATTCGTAAACCTTCCACACCCAATCCTTCTTTCTTCCTTTCCGTTTTACAATTACTGGGCTTGATGGAGTTAGTGTTTTGGTTCTGTGTGTGTGTGTGTATATATATATATATATATATATAATATGTATGTGTGTGAATATATATATGTGTTTATATATATATGTATATATATGTGTGTATATAAATGTATATATATATGTGTGTATATATATGTTTATATATATGTGTGTGTATATATATATATAAAAGCCTTTGTCACAATCTGTGAGGATGACATAAAGCTGACTGTATATACATAAAAAAAACTACAATTATAAACTACTTCTTTCAAATATAGAAGAGAGTAGAACCAACATTGCTTATTCTAAGCTTGTGGAACTTTATGCCTATAGTTGCCAATTGGCAAGAAGCAGAAAAATATAGTTACAACAAATATTTTGTAGTGAAATATCCAAACAAAGTCATAAATACGGGCACCATATTATTCATGTAATAATTATTACTTGATCACTGCATAACAAATAGTGTGTTTTTAAGGTTCCGAAAAAAGAAAAATGCACATGCAGCAAACAAATGAACAAATAAATCTATATTCTTAAAAGAAGTAAAGGTGCCATCTACATGTTGAAAATTTGTTTATTATCTTCAGTATGTATTTTATTGGCAACATTAAGTATTAGAACTTCAATATTATATTCTAATAGTATTTTAGAAGACTGGCCATACAATAGTATGGACATTTAAGGGTTAATGCCATTTTTATTATTTAACTTTTCATTAACTTAAAAAAATTAAATGTTTTAGTATCCTAATTTTTCAGATATGAAAATAACCATTTTTTAAAAATTAAATACCAAATAATTTGACTTTCTTTTATAAGATACTAGTAAGTGTTCCCGTGCTTCGCTACGGTAAACTTAATATATATCTTTTTAAACAAAGATTTTTTTTTTCGTGCATAACTCTCTAAATTCATCACAGTTCAGTTCGAGTCATTGGCATATTTATATATTTCTATTAGAAGCGTTTTATAACAATATTCAGTTTTATAATTGAATTTGTGTCATATTAAATTTGCTGGAACTTTTTTTGTGGTAAAATATAAGTTTAACCCTAAATTACATTACTGTATTACTACTGTACGTTGATTAGCAACGTTCATAGAACTTGCCATATTATGTGGTAGAATAGGAAGCAGAGGTTTTGACAGCAACAGTGCTAATTTTGTTGGTGTTAATAAATGTTTTCTAAAATTTAGGAAATTTATGACAAACCACATGGTTTTGTATGAAACAGAAATGCACATTCATAGTAACAACCATATGGATATAAAGATAACTACATAAAATGATAGGTTTTTATTTGCCCACGAGAGTCGCCGAAATTTGTACTTTTTGTTGTTAGAATATTGTTGATAAATATTTCATTGTAACCTAAAAATTAACCAAGAATTAAATTCAAAATAAGTTCTCATATAAAAATGCTATAATTTGCGTCACATAGAAATGAAAGTGAATCACTTTATATCTCAATTTCCAGGTCAAATGGAATTGATACGACGCAGATGATGCTTAAATAATATAAAATAAGAAATGAATAAATGAGATATTTAAGGAATGATGTCATAATGATAAAAAATATCATTTTCACCTATTTATTATGTGATGAATTGAAAATTTTAATCTCCTGCTTTTAATGGAGTAAAACTGTGCTTAACACAATTACATATGATTAACGGAATGATGTCACGTTTCTAGAAATATTACTTCTTTCCCTTAGTTATCATGCGATAAATTAAAATGTTATTGTTTGCTCTTAACTGTGGAAAATAATGCTTGGAATAATGACATGAAACGCTCGAAAAAGGGGGAAGGAATGGATTTGGAACTTTAAAAATTTTCAAAAACCTTCCCAGGGATGTACCTAATAATTTCCCAAATTTTCACGGCGATTGGATGTATGGTTTTTGAGTCTATTGAGTACAGACAGACAGACACAAATTCATTTTTATATATATAGACTAGCAAGTGTGCCCGTGTTTTGCTATGGTGAACTTAATGTATTACTTTTAAACAAAGATTTTTTATTTTTCCGGTGCATAACTCTCTAAATTCGAGTCATTGGCATATTTATATATTTCTATTATAAGCGTATTATAACAATATTCAATTTTTATGAATGCAAAGATATCTATATAAAATGGTAGGTTTTTATTTGCCCATGAGAGTCACCGAAATTTGTACTTTTTGTTCTTAGAATATTGTTGATAAACATTTCATTGTAACATAAAAATAAACCAAGCATTAAATATAAAAATTAGTTCTCTTATGAAAATGCTATAATTTGCGTCCCATAGAAATAAAAGTGAATCACTTTATATCTCAATTTCCAGATCCAATCGAACAGATACGACGCAGACGATGTTTATATAATATAAAATAAGAAATGAGTAAATGAGATGTTTAAAGGAATGACGTCATAATGATTGAAGAAATATCATTTTCACCTATTTATTACATGATAAATTAAAAATTTTAATCTCCTGCCTTTAACGGAGGAAAACTGTGCTTAAAACAATTACATGGGATTAACTGAATGATGTCACTTTGCTAGAAATTATTGCTTCTTTCACTTAATTAGAATGCAATACATTGAAATGTTAATTGTTTGTGTTTAATCAAGGAAATTAATACATGGAATAATGAGATGAAAAGCTCGAAAAAAAGGGGAAGAAATGGATTTCGAACCTTGAAAATTTTCAGAAACCTTCCCGGGGATGTACCTAATAATTTCCCAAATTTTCACGGCGATTGGATGCATGGTTTTTGAGTCTATCGAGTACACACACACAAATTCATTTATATATATATAGATTTTTATTAGTACAGTATAAAGCCGCTGCATTTATTAATAAACATGATAAATTATTGAAGGATTTAGGTCTTTTAAGTATTGGCATGTCTGTATTAAAAGTAAATAATAACAGGAAAATGTACAAAACTAAAGATTAAAATGAAATTAATTTTAAAACTAGAATAACCTAAGTAATGTTGGATCTGTCAGACATTAAGAATTTTAGAGTAAAGATAATTAACAAATACTAGAATGCCTGTGCAAGAACTTGTGTGGAAATGGAACTCGCATTTATATATTTAATATTTTAAATTACAATTACTTCATTAATAACTTATTTCTAGAAAATAAATCACCCAGATTAAATTTTAATGAGTTTATAGGAATATTTGAGTAAATTAAATAACATGCATTAGCATGCTGTTGATTTTCTGTAAGATAAGACGCACATGCTTAATAAATAAATGAGTGTAATTGACTGGTTTGGTGATACATATTCGGTGGGTTAAAAGATGAAATAATTCCCAGATTATAGTGTGTTGAATACTGGTTTTGGATTTAACACTCGGATAATACTTGAACATGATTTTATTGGTGTTAGTGAATACGGCTGTTAAGAGTCAAAAGTTTTCTACAGATCTCTGTGATCATCCCCCACAAAATTATTTATGTACATTTCTCACAAATTTCACACTGTAAGGTCTGGAATAGGAAATAGAATGTATAAAAATTTAAAGTTCTATGTGGACGATCTCTTAGATTGCACACAACTGTCTTAGTGTTAAAAATATGCTATAACTACTACACACATTTTAAAAATATTTGAGTACTTTTATAAAAAGTTCCAATAAATAAGGATGATTTTCTTCCTTTTTTTAAATAAGCAGATTTTTCATGATTAATTTTTTTTTTTAACATTTACTTATTTTTTCCCTTCAGTTTAAGGATCTTCAGAATAATTAAATTTTATCAATACCATTTTGAAATTTCATTAATAAATTTGTAAATACCTTGTACCTTTACTTAAGCTTTATTGAAAAATTTCAGATGAACAATTTTTTTTTTAAAAGTAATTCCAAAATTTTATCGGTTTCTAAATGGTAAATTGAGGCAGTCCTATTTAAATTGTGTTTTTTGTTCTTTTCCTACCTTTTGGTGGTACACAATACACACACGGAGTCAGAATAGTTAGTTGATATCTCATAAAAGTAGTTTTTACATAACTGATATAAATTATGATGGTTTTAGGAGAGATCTAAATCACGACTTGATTGAATTTTATCACCTTGTGAAAATAAATTAATTCTCAGTCATTACAGTCCCCCCCCCCTTTCACATCAAAATAGACTTGAAGTTCATTGGGGACCATAGACTCTAAAATCATGGTCTATTACCGGTCAAACCATTTTGTAAACCAAGCATTTTTCATTAAATTTAAAAATCAGTATCTTATTCTTAACCCTTTAACAGACAGTGGTTTCAGAGCGAAACCACCTGTTAAATTATTTCTCTGCTTTTGAAAGACATACGATGTATTTTTTAGATCTTTTATATTTATGACATTTCCTACTCACAGCAGAGAGTATACAAGAGCTCCATATTTCATTTGAAATATAAGTGGTTAAACTTACTTTACCTAGAAAAGTCAGTAATATGATGTTTCCACTTATAACCCCAAATAAAAAATATCTATCTAAACATTTATAGTTTCTTTGGTTTTGAGCACTACGGTCTACTCTTCTGCAACACGACGGCTAATCAGACCGAGACCTACAGCTTAAAGCCGATTTTGAATGGCTACGAATATCTACGCCTGCAGTGGGATTTGAACCCATGAATTCCTGTACCTAGAAGGAGCGCTCTACCACAAGGGCATCGTACAGCTCTAAATTGTTTCGTTTTTTCTTTATTGTACCCTTTTTATGATAATAATTGTTTCCCTAACATAATTAAACCTTAATAAAAGTAATTTTACTCCGAACAAGGGTTTTGTACTTTAAACACCCCTCAAGAAATGTAAAAAAAATATTACCATTTATGAACTAATTTCATTAAATCCCAAAGTATTTATATGAGTGACCTTTAAAGGGTTAAGGAACAGAGTCAGTGCCGACTGGGCAGCATTAGATTTTATTATAAATTTAAGCTCTCTTAAAATTCAATATGAACATATTTACAATGTCTTGATATAATGAAAAAAAAATATTGAGTTAATAAATTCTGGGGTTTTTTTTTTTTTGGGGGGGGTTGGCACAAAGATTATAAAATCTTGTAATTTATATCAATCTTTATTTTGAGAATAGATTAACACACCAAACCTTAATACATACATACCTAGTCAAATGACCAGACTTTGTTTCTTGATTGAATGTATGAAATATATGAATATTAGGACGGAAATAAAAAAAAACTTGAACTATAATTAAAGGAAATTGTATATTGTCCATGTTTATGTATTACAAACACAATAAGAATTTTGAATTCATTACCCATCGCATTTTTTACATATACATTACCAGACATTTGACCAGTTATGGTAATTTAGTGTTAAAAGAGTAACAGGGTTTCATTAACTATTCATTAAGTTTTGATTTCTTTTTTGGATAATGTATGAAAATGCTACTAAATTTTCTGTTGTCAGTATATTTCACTCTTTGAGTAATGATTGCGAGTGTCTCTTTTTGGTTTCCCGTCCTGTTTAGTGCAACGAGCAAAATTCTCTCTCATGGTTCTCAATTCTCTTTGGTTCGCTCCAACATCACTAATTCCACCGTCAGGAGGTCCACTAAGCATCCAGTAGTATTCCGAATTCCCTTCCCTCAGCAGCGCACGTCTTCTGCGTTCGCCCGCAATTGGCACCTGCAGCGTGATGGGAGCAGGCTGGGTACTTCGAAGGGTTTAGTGTGGGGGTGGGTTGGCCACCCCTGGAGGGTCTCACGGCTATATGGGCCCGGTTTGCGCTTGATTGTCAGTATATTTCATTGATAATAATGCATTTGGGCATAAAAAGATTTCATAGTTATTCTATGCCTCATTTGGAATTTTCATTACAGTACTTTTTTTGAAGATTTACTCAAAGAATTATTTTACTTTGCCTGTAAAACTGCTTATTCATTCCTATTTAAGGCTCTTTTAATATAAACTAAAACATGCAAAAATCACTTTCGACCCCATCCCTAATAGTACGCTTAAAATGTTTAGAAATCAAGAAAATTATTTTCATATCAAGTTTGTACACTTTTTCAGCACTGTAAAAATGCTTCTTTTTTTATTAGTAAAATTACAATGAAAATCCACATCCATAGAGAAAACGTTAAAACTCTTTATTTTTTCAGTATACAAAGATATTATTTCAGAAATTTTTGCGATGACGTGAACTAATGATCATATACAATGTTACAACAATGACCAATATAATGGAGAGTTTGTAAAAGTTTCACTATTACAAACGACAGTAAAACACAAATCACAACAGAAGGTGTGATATAAATATGCAAATGAACATGTCCAAAAAGAGAAATGTCAAGGCACAATTTAGTTTACACTTAGTGCATATGGATTTTATGACACACTTAAACATGGAACTTAAAATTACAAAAAAAGAATCAAATTTACCATTTAATTTATCAGTAATGCTGAGAAAATAATTTTTAATACACACATTATCTGCGGTTCTGTGGGGCAATGAATTCAATTTTACCAGAAAACCACTTGTATACTTTGGAAAAAATAAATATAAATTAAAAAAAAATTGTCAAAGGCATATAATCTTTAACTGGCTCTATATTAAACAAAAAAAAAAAAAGTAAATGATTAGTTTTAAGACAAAAGTATTCTGGTCGTACTACATATTTTAAATACATAAAAATCATAACACTGTTGGTAACAATAATACATATTTTCTTTTCAATTTTATATATTTAGGAATAAAATAAACTTGAAAATGAGAGCAAATACAGAAATAAAAACATTCGTATTCAAGATAAAAGTGTACTATTTTGAATGACAAAAAGGGTTTCAATTCGTTCAATTTTGGAATGTTTCTATGCATACATATATAAGCTTTAACTTATCACAGTTAATGATAAACACAAAACAATATTAATGACGTCTGCAATCACAAATATCTAATTTGTAAATAAAAACATAAAAGAATTTTTTTTTTTTCACAAAAAGATAAGTTTGTATCTTTTTTCCTTGATTGAGCTAAAAACTTTTGATTCATTCACCGATTTGATATACATGAGAAATAATCTTTCTTGTAGTTTTTAGCTGTCCGTAGAGAATTTACATGCAATTTGGGCCCAAAGGATATATACAGGTAAAATTGAGCCAAAATTGTCAGTAGCTCTGTTCCAATTAAATACAAAAGAATTTTAAGCTTCTTTTTAGAAGCATATACTAAAATACAAGGATGTTGTTATGAAATTTAAAAGTTGTATCGCAAAATATTAGACCTGGCCTAGAATTAAAATTTAAAATTAATTTTTTTATAAAGTGCATTTTAACGAGTGTTTACATTGCATATTAAACTATGTCAGTACACATATTTACACAGTGCAACCCATATTTTTACCCAAAAGAATCAAAGAAAAAGACACTGTTGAAAATGACACAAGAGCATTATGAATACAATTTCTATCATAACGTCAACACAAAATACATATTTTTACCATAATGCACATAAGTTATTAAAAAAAATTATTTCATTTAACAATCACAAACAGTTCAATGTTAAATTAACTACTTCCATTAGCATGTGTTTTCATGTGATTCTCCATTTAATATTTTATATACAAGTAAGGCAAGCAATTATTTGAATAGAAAATGCACACCAGGGAAACAGTTTCAATTTTTAATAGGCAACAGTGCACACTATTTGTGTTAATCTACTTTTAAAATTTAAGCAGACTTTAAATAAATTTAGAATAACACAAAAACCAATTTAAAAAGAACTGTGTGTTTAGATTACATTAATTTTCAAACAAAACTCCTCATTGTGCCTCTTTATGTAGCGCATAAAATTGGATAGGCACTGAGAAGTATAGACCCCATTGCCATAAGAAATTAGAGCGAGAAAAAGAAATGACATTACCTTATTTAATTTAAAATTAAATCCTAAATTTATATTGATAAAATATATTTACAAGAGAAACTTAACACATTTAAACACCAAACTATTAAAAGAGAAATTTTCCCTCAACTTCCATGATAATGAATGATGATATAATATATACAAACAAAATAAAATTAACATTTAAAAAAAGATTTTCTTTTTTTTTTTTTTTGGAAAAAAAGGACTTTTCAGCAATTTTTGCTAGGACAAAAGTGACATAAATAATTTACTTGCAGGAAAAAAAAATTTTTTTTTCACTGTTTCCCAATTTGTTTATGAACTTGCATACAATGCAAAGTTGCATATTCCACATAGCAGAATTAAGACTTTAAGATGAAAAAAACTTTCTTCATCAAGAATGGTACCTTTTCCTCAAACTTCCTTTAATCTGAAAAATAGTATATATATAAACATCAAAACGTTAATTTCATTTAAATAAGAAAAGTATTAAACGTATATAAAGTAGTAAAAGGAGACATCATTTTACACTAAAATTAAAGAAAGCCAGTTCAAAATCTTAAATGTCATTTTAAATTTGAAAGTTTATGAGGCACAGAGCAAAATTCATCAGAAGAAAATTAAAAAAATTTGTTTATTCAGGAACAAAAACTAAACAAACCTGTTTCTTTTGGTTCCTTGTTGACTGAGATCCAGATTTTTGATTCTTTTGAATAGTACTTTCTTTCTGAGACACTTTATTCCCCCTATTTCCATTAACCAATGGCATTTTACTTCTGAAGGAGAAAAAAAATTCCAGATTAACTTAAAGCATTCTTTATGGAAAGAAAAAAGTGGGCACTCAAATAAGCCGAGATTGGGCTCAGTAGTAAAAAATGATTTATTCAAACCAATTTTAAAGTTTATAAAAAATTCAATCTATTTTAAAAGTTAGTTTGTGACATTGCATGATAAATATACCACTATTATGATTGTCAAAATTAATTTTTTGCAAAAATGTTTAATTTTCTTAGTACTACAAACACTACAGTATTAATTTTCAGGTTCGGTTTGGAGTGCTATGGTCTACTTTGTGTAACACGAGGGCTAATGAGACAGGGACCTACAGCTTAAAGAACTCTGGTACCAAAGGCCAGCACCCTAACTAATCGGCCATTGTTCGGCTTGTATTCATTTTCAGTGATAATAATAAACAGTAACAACATAATATTTTGAGGTGATTATACATCCTTTACAGTTAAAAGAAAAGAAAAGATATCATTTAACCATTTTTATAGTTTAAGGTTGGAAAAAAACCTATATTGAGGAAATATGACCAATTGACAAACTTTTTTAGATCATAAATATTTTTACATCACATAATTTTTCAGGGTTGGCATGATTTAAATCTTGATTTAATTCAGTTGATTTTTTTTTTTAAATCATTGATTTAAATCATTTTTTTTTCACTTCTTTTAAAATCTATATTCCAAAGACAGGGGAATTGGGAATCAGTCAGCACAGAAATACCAATAAGTAAATAAGTGTAAACAGATAAGATGTTTTCCAAGAATTTAGAGGTTATCAGAAAGTATGTAGTAGGGGTAGGTACAATGACTAGTTATGACTAGTGGAATTACTTTTATGTAATGGGAGGTAAAGAGAGTATTACAGAACTCGAAATCCAGTTCGTCTATCAAATAACAACAGCCGTGGCTTCGCCTGCAAGAATAGAAAGACAGTTTTCTTCTTTTGGTATTGTTCATTCTAACCTTCGTAACAAATTAGGCTTGGATAAAGCATCGAAACGAGTGTTTTTATTGAAACAGTTAAATCCATCATTCTTTGCTTAAAAGAATATTGAAATAATTGTGATTCTTTTAAAAATAAATAGTTTGCATTAAAAAAATATTTAATTTCTTTAAATTCACATCTTATTTAGTTTGCACTATCCAATGACAAAATAATAGAATGTATTTAGATTAAAATTTATATATTTAATTTTCAGTAATCAGTGGGTAGAATATACAAGATAGATAAATTGTTACTTATAACAACAATTCCATGTATATTGCAAAAAATATAAAAACACAACAATAATTAAAATTAGAATTCAGAAAAAAATCAAATAAATCTGATTTAAAAAAAAAATCATGATTTTTTTCTAACCTTGTAATTTTTTAGTAGTAACATGTTTTTTCTTTATTATAATAAACTGCTATAAGGTAGAGTTTATGGCCTATGCTTCTTGCAAAGTAGATAAGTCTTTAGATTATTTGCAGAGTATAGGAGTTCTCGTAACTCCACTCTAAATATCCAGAAAATTAAAGAGGAAAAATATGGTATCATTTCAAATAATTCATTATATAACCTGATTACACATGCATGCATACATTTCAAAATGTTAAAAATTTTAAACTGTTCTGAAATCATACTCACCTCTAACAAAAATACTAAGTATGGTCTATATATTGACCTTAATTAAAGTAGCAGCATAGGATAATTTCAAATATTTTTATTTTTGCCAGTATGGACAGCACAATATAGGTCTGAGCAAATCAAACTACTGTGTCCAAAACACAAATCAGGACCAATCTTCAGCTTTCAGTAGTGTTAGAAGTGGGTTATTGGCATGTTTTTTGAACATGTATTTTTTTACTGTTTTTGGAAAAACATTCCTACCATCTTACAATTTTTTTTTGATGGCTTTTACCACTTTCTGCTGTGAATGTTTCTTATAATTTTAAAAAATCTATATATTTAAGGCATTGCTGCAAATACAAACATTGTCTAAACATTCTTAAAAGCATATTCAATTTTTTTAATGTATATATGATGATTTTAAGGAATAGTGGTTTAAATATTTTTTATATATATACTTTTACTAATGTTTATCATATAGTGGATAGAAAATGGGAATATTTATCCAATTTTTTGGAAAAACAAAACATCTGTTTATTACTATATTGTTGATGGTCTTTTGATTTAAAAATTTAAAAACTACTTTCATAACAATAATTACCTTTTGCTAACATAATTAAAATCATAAATATAAAGCACATGTTTAGATAAAAATTCTGTTATCACATAGAATATATTCTGTTGTTGTTCTAATTAAAGCCAGTAGAAAAATGCATAGTAAATGAAAAACCTGAGTGGAACCAAACCTACATAGTCACATACGTTACCTCCATACTAAAGAGGTACTGGCATATGAAAAGAACAGCTTTTGGCATTTACCAAACTGATTTTTTTATAAATGAATATTGTATTGTCATTGGACATGAAACTATGTACAAAACTTCAGATATCCAGTTGGTCAGGAAGGTCGTTAAAAATTGATTACAAAATACCAACAAGCTTCAGAGATTTTTATAATCTCATAAGCGAATGGGTTTCTCTTATACCTGTTCCTTGGGAAAGGGTGGGGGTGGTATAAACAAATATCCATGAAGACATACTCTCTATTGTCAGAGGTAATATTCTAATTTTTCCATTAAAAAAAAAAAAGTTTTTTAAAATTTTCAATATATAATGTAAGAAGACCTTAGGCCAAACATCCCATTATGATAAAAGAATACCTAAAAATCATAATTTTGAAAGCAAAGAAAAATATTTCTAACCTCTGGTTTCTAAAATAACTAGCAAAGTAAAAAATAAACCAACTTAAATATAATTTGTTAAAACACATATTTATGCATAATCTTGCAAAACTTTTATTCCCTCTTAACTTTCCTTTAACTGTTTTTCCTTTTAAAAGGAGAAGAAATAGAAAGATAAACATACCCTTTCTTGACATTGTTATCCCCCTTCGATGAAGAAAGTGAAGAATTGGATTTAACCTGAACCTTATTTTTGAAAGATTGAGAAGAATCATTGGATGATCGAGTGGATCCTTTACTTTTTACTGAACGACTAATAGGAGAATCTTCTCTTTTTCTGAAATGGAAAAAACTTTTGAGCCCTCAAATGCACTCTTTTATAATGATATTTATTACAATCTTCTTGTTTCAAAAAGTATAATATTAAAAAGTTTTTAAATAATAATGAAGTGTTAAAAGAAAGCATCAAAGATAATACCAGAAAACAAATAGGAATGGCTATTCTAAAACTGAGATCAAGAGATTAAATTTTATTAATATATGAAATACTGATATGAATAACAAACTAGAAGATTTTTAGAAGATGAGAATAAAAAACATTACTGGTATTAAAATAAAAAAGTATTAAGATAAAATACAAAACCTCAACAGTATTGCTTTGAGAATTAAAGAATTTTAACATAATTGAAGTCAGTGCTGAAGATTTTTGCAGTGACATTTATACACACCAATGAAAGATAAGTGTTAAGTACACAGCTTAAAACAAAAGTACAATGTGTGTGTGCGTGTATATGTATATATATATATATATATATATTAAAAAGCAGTTTTAATTCCTGTAGCTTTAATTCTTAGTTCAGACAAATCCAATAATTTATATTAACTGCTGTATTTTTTAAACTGTTCACTTTATAGGAAAAAAAGAAACTGTAACAAATAGGTCTAGACTGTGATGTAGGTTACAGCGCCCTCTATAGGGTATACCAAGAAAGAACTGAGTTCGAGGCTTGCTGTCGACTGGTATGGTCGTGTACTGTTGAATTCCCGTCCCATTATATTTATATATCTGTTTTGTGTGTAAATGTTGATGTTTCGTTAAAGTAAATTTTTGTTAAATTAACCCTGGTCATTTTTATTTATCACAAAACTAGTTTTTTTTCTTTAGACAACACTAATAATTTCACAGAATGAAAAAGTCTATTGAAATATGTTTTTGTGTCGCAATTGCACACAAACTAAATAATATTAATAAATCTCTTCATAATAGAGTAAAAATAGTCTGTTACAAAATGAATATGATATCCATCCGTTTTCTCTCTTTCTCGAGAAAGGCAGTATTAATGTGAATTTCAAATAAACTATACAAAACAGAAGAATTTTTACTATTGTACCAGCTAAGGAAATACAAATAAAAACCAAACTTATTATAACTTTTAGGTCAAGCAATTTTTAAGATTAGAATTCGATATACCTATCTAAAAGCTATGGAAAGAAAGAAAAATGACTTAAGAGAAAAGAACTTTCTTCTCACACAGAAATGATCCATTAGATCCATCATTAAAGAGGTTTAGTGTTGATATCAATAATCCAATTCAGAGAAAGTAAATTTTTTTTTACCTACAAGTTTTTTTTTTTTTTTTTTTTTTTTTTTAAACCATATGAGCTAATAATTATGAAATCTTTGTGTTAATGCAAGTAACTTACTGGAGATGAAGAACTTAGTTGCATTTATACAAGTAATTTAAAAGATTTTTCTGTATTCTTAACTTTCCTCTGAGATCAGATTGAAAGGTATACAAACAACAAGAACCAAGACATTGATAATAATTTAGATAAAGTTGCTTACATTTTCAACTTTGATTATTTGATATTACTAAGAAGTAATATGTCTATTGAATTGGATCTATCCAGAAACATCTAAGTCAGGCATCTAATACTGATATCCCTAATACTCTCTTCTTTGAATGAAAATACTATGTTTGTGTTTCCAAACAAAAGTATATGAAAGCAAGTGAAAAAAATGTATTGTGTGACCTAAAAATCCTTTACAAGTTAGCAGTGTTAGAACTAAAATTTAAATTTCTACTAATGATGAGGCTGATTAGATTTTCTATTTTCATGTGTCTGAAGCTGTGAATGAATGTTAAGGATCACGCAAAAACAAACATGGTGTCATGCAAAAATGACAAGGATGTAATGTTGGAAACTATGTGGATATTAGCACTGCTGACAGGTTTCTTTTCATTATTCTCAATAGATTTCAGCGGTTACCAAGGAGAAAAAACTAACCTCATTTTTCAAAATTGCATTAATAGAAAAATACGGAAAATCCCATTTCTAACATTTTAAGCATGAATCTTCCCATATTACATTTAAAAATCCAATCAGATTGTAAAATCTGAATTGAATTATAGAGGAGCCCAGAATTACTTGACATGCTTGTAATGAAATAGTAAATTACATATAATTCTTCAGAATGTTTTTGGTTGTTGCCATTTGAATATTTCCCTTTCCAGTGCTTTTATATTAATTAGACACAAAACATTTTTTTGATGGAACTGCAATTCGTAAATTTGTGTTAATAAAATTGTATATAACTGATTTTACAGTATATTGATATGTTTAAGAGAATAGCATAAGTTATGATATGATGTAAAAAATTATTTTGTTATAAAAGTATGAAATAGTAGTGAAAGCTTTCTACAGCCATTGGACAGTAAAATTTGGAATTCTCTTACACCTAATTACAGATCAAGGAGCCAATTTTCATCTGACATATTTAAAACCCTGTCAAAAATCTGCAGCATTAAGTTTCACACATCACAGCCTACCACACACAGTGTAATGGCAAAGTAGAACGAATTTACAGATATATTAAGAATGCTTTTTAAAAGCTCACAATGATAAATGCACTGGACCACGATACAACTGTGCAGCGTTAATCCCTGATCGGCATCTAGTGCAAACGCATATTTGCGAAGTTTGTCCCGAATGGGTTAGTATTATTTCAACTGGGAAACTACAAATCTTCCCCGTGAATTTGCTAGACCTAAGAGTAATTACTTTCTCATATTTTAAATAGGGCTTTGCATATTTCTTAAGAATATTTAAATCAATGACTATTAATATGTTCACTATTTAGAAATAATAATAAACACTTTTAACATATCCTTAACACTACCCACTGCTACAAATGCAAGTATATGAAAATTATTTAAAAGAATTCATTAAAGATGTTAAGGTTGAAATTTAACTAAACTCCCATTCTAAATATATTTTAAACAATTAGAGAAGAAACAGTAAAAAAAAAAAAAGACTAATAAATAATTTTAGAAACTTACCTCTTCTTGGACGTTTCCAATGGATCCGTTCCTTTGAACAACCTATTTCTTCTAGAAGATTTCTGAAAATCTTCATCACTCATGTCATTTTCAACGACAGAGTTGGACGATGAATTTAAAGCTATGTACCTTTCTACTTCACCTATTTTTAGGGAAACATTGCACTGTTTAAGTGAATTTTGAATATCAGGTGAACATAAAGATTTTAAATCAATGTTCGGAGATATAATGCCATTTTGCTTCTCAGAAGTCTCAGACTTTGAACTGGAACCATTTGAAGGCAATCGGGACGATCGTAGCGGTCTCAATTGAATCTCCAGCTTTTTCAAATTACATAGCTCTATGTCACCCGATGTTGAATTTTTAACACTATTGTTCAGTTTTGTTTGTTTGGAACTGTCATTGGCTAGCAGCTCACAGTCTGTATTGGCAATGGATTTTTCTGCCATCATTTCAGAATTATTTACTTTCTTGTCATCAGTCTTCTTTCTTTTCCTCAATCTGGTTTTAACTGGCAACTCATTTTCTGTCACACTTTCATTCTCTCTAATAGAATATAACAAATTAAATACAAAACAAAGTTCTTACAAACTTATTCACAACTTATCAAAAAACATCTACTAATATCAAACTAAAACAAATTATTTTCCCAAAGGATATATTCCAAAGTATTTAACTTACAATAAAAAAGAAGAAAAGAAAGGGAAAAGATAACATATCCTTTATACATAAAATTACAAATAGCTCTTATCCCTTTTTATTTAGAACTCCATTCAAAAATGAATAAATATTTAAACTTTAACATTGATTTCTTACTTCAATGTTGAATCTGAGATACTATCTTCAATTTGAGAATAGTCTACTCTAGAATCGACAGTGGCAGCTGTTGAATTAATCTGTGAAATGTGTGACTCATTTTTAGATTCTTCAAATATTTCGATTTCAAATCCAGATTTCTGTTCAAACGATAATGATTATATCAATATATATAAATAGATACACTTAATAGATACAATAATGCTAACAATTATATATAAAAAAATTCTAAATGCAAAAGAAAGTTGTTATTTCTCTTAAACAACCATAAAAATTGTTTTTTGCAAGATAATTATTAAAAGCACAAGAAATAAACTTTAGTTAAATAACATTCGAATCTATTTTCGAACAGTTAAAAGCAAAAACTTATCCAATGTTTAAATGATACAATTAAAATGTGAAAAGAGGAAATAATGTTTAACTTTCCTTTACATCTTGTCATAAATCAAAAAAGACATGCAGCCTTGGTATCAAATACTTCAGTTTTTCCTAATACTTATAATGGTCATAACATTAATAATTATAATTAAAAATAAATAAATAAATAAAATTGAGTAATACTGAAAATATAAATAAAGAAAAATATATAAATGAATATCATGGGATAAAATTCCTACAATGCTAATTTTCAAATTTAAATTTCATACTGTAAAGTAATGCTTTAGCCTTAAGGCATTACTTTACAGTATGAAATAGGTTTAATTTGGTGATATGAATGATATTTGTCGAACAATCGTAAGCTCTGTGACGAATGTTCAATTAATTGTGAGTATCCATATAAGACCTCTAGGTAGTGTTATGAAAAAATTCCAGGTTTGTATATTAATATGTGGATATAATTGTGTAGCATTATTATATATTGATACCATTAATGGCCATCACATTGAGATATTTTGTTATATAGAGTGTAGATTACAATAAAAAATGATGGTACACAACTCGATGTTATAAGTCCTAAATACAAAATTTCAACTTTTAATGGATAATCATTTTTGAGCTATGCCCAAAGCAATAATTGAAACTTTTTTCTTTATATAGAATATAGATTGCAATTAAAAGAAGAAAAGTAAAATTAGATCGTCCTAAATCTAAGATTTGTACAGTTTAAATCATTTTTGATTATTCCCCAGTGTTAATAATGTTACATTGAAAATATTTGTTATATCAAGTGCAGATTTTAATCAAAAGGAGAAGAGGTACAAAACTAAGATGTAACAATCCTAAATGCAAAATTTTGACCTTCTACAGCTAATCATTTTTAAGTTAGATGAGTACATACAGACATTAAGAGTAACTAGTCCTAACAAGCTTGGGAATGGTCAAAATGGATATTTAATGTTTCAAAATTAAAGTTTTAAGCACATAGACATAACAATGAAACTGGTCAAAATAAGTATATTTATTGAAATCTGAGCACTAAAATTTAACGCGGTTACAATATTTCCTTTATTTTGTACAAGGAAGTAAAATATATGCTATTAGTTTATTTACAGTTTGTCCTAAACATGACTTAAAGAAATTACCTAAAAGAGCAAAAACAATCTTGCATATGTTAAAATCTGCTAGCATCTGTCTGCATGTAATCTCCACTCCTCAAAAACAACTGGGTGGTATCTATACATTTAATAAAATTGTGGAATTCATTTTGTCAAGTCTCATCTTTATAAGATCATATTAAACAAAGGTAGTAATTAAAAATCTACCAAAGTTACTTAATTATTTTGATCTTAAATTGTTTTCTGTTCAAACAATTCATGAAATAGCTATTGTTATGACACTATTACTTAATTACCCATAAGGATATTTTTACCAGATACCTTTCATATGACCAGGAGTTTGGAGTCGAAACAGGTATCTATATATTTGGAAAAATCATTTCTTATCTTTGTAAAACTATAATTAGCAGAAATATTAATTAAAAACCACCCAAAATGTTTATTCTTTTGGTTTAAATGCGTTTATTTTTGTGTAAACAACTTTCCAGAATGTTAAAAATGTGGTTTGCTTTAATGTAGCTAATAAAAAATGCCTTTCCACACAGCTTGTACAGTTCATTATTGTATTTATGCCTCTGTGTATCTTTGACTTTCACTGCACCTACAATCTCTCTAAAAATTTTCTCTCAAAAGATAGCGAGTCAATCTTCGTGTAATTTTGTCATCTCCCATGTTTCTGAACTATATGTGAGCACAGGTCTAATAATGGTTTTATACAGCATAAAGTTTATTTTCCTTTTTATAACCTGTAGAAAAGTCCTTAATATATTAATCTGTTCAGGAAAGTGATCACGAAATTCTCTGTTCAGAGCTGATGTGATTGTGAATCTGACTGCTTAATTTAAATTTTTAAATGGCATTTGAAGTCTGTTAGATTTTTGAATAATGTGCCACAGAACGTTGACCTTCAATATGTCTGAGGTGTTTGATTTCATTCTTTTGTGAGCAAACAACTTTTTGATTGTCAATAGTACAAATGCACCATGAGGGGGCTAAATCTTATGTTTGATAAAGATTACCACAGTACAGGTTTTATACTTTAAAAATTGCATTTTAGTAATAATTCAAAATTTTAACCTATTTGTTACTTTGAAAAGAAAGACTTTGCTGGTTCTCTAGTCTGAGAACATTTATTAATCTAGACATAATTATTAAATCTGATTATATAATAATTATAAGCATAACATATAGTTAAATATTTTCATTTTCTTTCATAAATCCAATTTTTTTTCAATTACTATTTAATATATTTAATTAATAAATACAATTTTACAATTTCTGCCCTCTGGTTAAATATTTTTCTGATATTTGTTGTTTTTAACAGATGTATGGCAATAAATCTTGAAAATAAAAACTTCAAAGACAAGAAACAAGTTTTAGCCTTGAAGATTATATAGAGCTAACATATGCTTGTAACTAATAGTAAAACATTAAGCCAAAATAAATAAAGGATCTTTGATAATTTTTTAAAATTTTCAGGAGCCCCAAATTGTTGAACAAAAAATTACAAGGATTGTGGGAGTGCTGTATAAGTTTTGGAATTAACATTTTCAGAATTTTTATTATTGCCGCAAATCACCCAGCTGGCAAAAAATGCTAGCAATAATAAACATATTTTTCCCTAAAGTAAAAGTTATCAATGTACTATAGTAAATTCTAAAAAAAAAAATAAGTAAAATGAAAATAATTTTGCCAGAAGGTAATTTTTTTGGACTGGACGTACTTTCATGAACCCTGCCATGGAAAGCAAAGAATTGTATGAACATGATAAAATAGAAAAATATTTAAAATCCAGAAAAACTACTCAAAGCATAAAACTTACATCAGCTATCACTTAATAATTCTTGGAAGTAAAAACTTTTGTACATATAAACCATTAAAGTGAATACAAAACATAAGTCAATTCCATACAAAATTAAATTAGATGTAAAGAAAACTGAATCATGATGACTTATTTGCATATTTAAAAGCTAACTTTAACAGCATATTAAAATCTTACCAAAGGCTTGGCATCTATTAATTCTGGTGGCAAGTATGTCTTGAAATTACCATAACTCTACAAAAGGGGAAAAAAAAAAACATCAATTTTTCTTATAAAGTAGTAACAAAAATATGTGAATCTGAATGAAAATTATCAAATTTTATTCAGAATTTCTTTAATAAGAAAGAAAACAAATAGTATTATAGAAATGCAATCATGTAAACAGAAACAACATATTATAAAAACTTTTAACACCTTGCTACATAAACTTTGAAAACAATTTAATGTTAAAGGCAGCTTTATTTCTCTTTGAAAAAATAAACAAAAATGATAGACATTGGAAACTTAAATACCCTTTACATAGGAAAGAAATTAAAAGGTGAGAGGGGGAATCTTTACAGGACGATTTTCTACTTGTAAATAAATACCAAAATATTTGAAATACATATAGCAATTTTTGCTTGACCAAAGATTATGTGAAATTTTTAAAAAGTTGCCCTCCCCTCACAAAAACATTTTGGAAAGGTGATAGGAAATATTGAGTTCAAATATTTGCAACAGCAAAATTCCTTCAAAAATGCACATGCTCAGGACAACAAATGTTTGAAACCTAGGAAATAATGTTCTAAAGACAGCATTAGCCTACGAATTCTAAAATTAGGTTTATACAGATCTAAATACTCAGGGGCACAAACACAGATACATACATAAATACATGTATATAATTGATTAAAAGAGTAACCTAAATACATCGAAATTATTTTCCCCAAATTTATTCCGTTTCATTATAATGAAATAAACCACAATTCAAGAGTTGTTTTAATTTCTAACACAGCTGGCAATACAAGCAGAATGTGCTTTTATACCAATACAAGACTGAGAAGCTGTACCCATTTAGCAACACCCAGGAATCACATGTAGTTTAAGGTATGCTACGGATGAAAGTAGCACTACCCCTACTAGGTTCTCATAATTTAGACAAAAAGAACAAGCAGAAGACCCCCAGGCTGAAAACTTTGTTTGAGAACTTGTAGGATATTGTGACCATAAACATATTTTACGTGCCCTAGTCATCTTTAACAAACAAGGCCGATCTTAGGCCGTCTCCAGCTCCGAACATGCTACCTTTCTGTTATGAGATTGCTGCCTTTGCTGACTAAGCTACCACGGCTCACAATTCAAGAGAGCAATCAATTCCATTCTCACACCAGTAAATTCTAAACTTGGAACTTTTATTCTTTACTTTATTTCAAATGTCATGGGATTCAGTAGACAATTTTGATCCCGAGTATTGATTTTGTAATTTTTAGCCATCAGCTGACCCATTAAATAAAACACCAGGCAATGAGAAATTTTTTCTAATTTGCATGGTATATGTCTTTCTGTCTCAGTTGAGGCATGAACCCTATTTTTTTTTTACCACAGGCTTGCAACTGCTGAGGTACTTTCAAAAAGGTGAGAAAAGTGACATATAATACAGAATAAGAGACTAAAAAGTGACTAAGCATTGAAAAAGAAGCAATTTTTTTCTCCTTTTGATTACAGATGCTATTATTCAGATTTTTCTATTTATTTTAACTTGAAATCAAATGATTCATGCAAGACATGATTTTAGCATCAAATACAAAAAAGGTTAAATTTTGTTTAACACAACTCAACATTGCTTTTTATTAAAAAAAATCTATAAATTAGATTTGAATATATACAATACAATTGTATAATCACAATTTTCTGCATATATTAATGATGTTTAGAAATATGTACATAGCTAGATGAGAGTATCTAAACAAAAATTGTGAAGAAAGAGAAAAAGAGAAATGTGTGCTTTGACGTAAATTACTTTAATGTATTAAATGTACATTTCAGTACAAATGTAGATTTCAGGAACTTTACACGACTTTTTAAAATTACTACTAAAACTTTACTTTTAAAATTATTACTAAATTCAGGAAACCCTATGACTCATTACATTTTTAATAAGAAAAATAAGATTAGAGCATCCCATTTTTGGTCTTTTATTAAAATATTTTGTTATTCATTCAGATTTTCATTGTTCAACAACAGACTTTTGCTGTGATACATGAAAAAAGTGACTGTTTACTTAAAAAAGTGACTAAAAGGGATCAATTGCAAAAAAAGTGACTAAAGGTGAGAAAAGTGACGGAATTGCAAGCCTGTTACGACCTTAAACTGGAAAACTTTATACAGCACAGTTTCTCTATTTTCTACATTTTAAGGTCAATAAAACGACATTTTAACGAATTTGACTGGTGATGCACTTATCTTTGCTGAGTCTAGCCACAGCAAATCAAATCTGAACAGGTTTCTCTAAATTTCTAGGTACTTTCGGAAGGCAACTGAAACTTTGGGAGATCATTGATGATTTATACTGCCAGAGTTCATCATTGTTTCCCTAGTATAACATATATACTGTATGTTTTTTGATATATGCTAAAAGTGGAATTTTTCTCTAAAAAAAAAAAAAAAAAATTGTAAAACATTTTTTTTTTTTTTTTTTTTTTTTTGTATTATTCAAATATATGTCACCAAGCATGTAAAATGTTGAACCAATGGTTCTCAAACATTGGGACCATAGACATCCTTTCAAACATTTTGACTGTAGTAAGGAAATACAATTTTAATTTTATTTTTTAAGTAACTTTAGGCTGTATTTATTATTTTTTGCTATTTTATACTTTCTTTTCTGGATTACTGCCCCAGCACTTAGCTTGAGAATAGCAGTACTTAAACCATTCAACCAATGATATTTTTACTTTTAAGACACCAAAAACAATAATTTTAACTCTCATAATCCTATCTGAAGATAGCACTTTTTCACAAATTTAAGAAATTTAGACTGAAAAAAAATTTTCAAATTGGTAATTTGTCAATTTATTGACTGCTTCCTAATTACAAAGAAATAAGTATGTACATATATGTAGCCTGACTGAATAAAAAGAAGTCTTTAGAATGTATTCTAAACTTTTGATGTTGTGAGCATGCACAGTTTAAAAAAGAGTTTCGTGGTTGTAAATGCTTAATAAAACACCCACACACACACACACACACACACACATATATATATATATATATATATATATATATATATATATATAAATGGTCTTACATAAAAAATTAAAAACAGAATAAAAGAGAGAGAGAGACAGAGAAAAAAAAAAAAGATATATATAAGAGAAAATATTCGACCTCTCATGATTATTTTAACAGCATTCAGAATTTATGGTTTGCAACCTTTTGGCTATCAAAAGTGAAAAGAAAAACCATCAGGTTTTAATTTTATGGATAGTTTTTTTTTTTTATATATATAATCTTTGAAGATATTTCTTTAAATAATTTTTATACATTATACAATTGGGCTGCAAAACACCCTGTGCTCAAAATAAATTTATATCTGAAAAAAGAATTAACAGAACAGTTTTAAGTACAAAATACAAGTTCACTTATGATTTTCAACAAGCATTGTCCACAATACTGAACTTATAGTAATAAGATAAAAATAACAGTTTTGTTTTAAACACAAACTTATTATTTTAAAAAATTTACCAAGTCAGGATCAGTAAAGAGTTTCAAAGGAAGTGCAGGTTCCACAGGAAAATCTTTCAATTCCATATTACCTTTTGAAAGTACAATGCTTAAAGCAAGGTCACACACAGCATAGAGTTTCTAAAAAGTGAAAGAAAAAGAACTGCTTAGAAACAGCAAAAAATATTAGGACTAATACACACAAACAGACAAAAAATAAATAAATAAATAAATAAATAAATAAATAAAAAATCTTTACAGGAAAGGTACTTAAAAATCAGAACTACAAATGCTTTCTTATTATGTAAGTTTTCATTGCATAATTATAATCTTTTGCTTACACTTCAAAAGATTATATTCATCCAGTAACTACATATACACTCACTCTTAAAGTCATTGTAATAAAAAAACTCATGTGATTATGTCATGATGTTGAGAAATATAACCAAGGATATGCACTTAAATGCGATTTGGAGTGTAAAAGGAATATTTTTTTTAATAGGATACAAATTAAAATAAAATTTTGAAAAATATTAAAGGGGCTATTACTAATTACCATTAAAGTCAGAAAATATTATATGAATAATTTAGCAGGTACTGTATTTAGATAACGCTTTTTATACATTCTTACCATATTTGAGTTTGTATCATCAGGAGATTGTTTGTCTTTAGTCTGTTTAATATTTTCAAGTAGACGCTTGAAAAAACTGAAGCTGTAATTCTCACTTTTATTCATTAAAGGTTCCATTAAAATCCATAAACATCTGGAAAGAAAAAAAACGTCTTCAATTGCAAATAGACTTCAATTAAAAGTCTAAAGAAAACTAAAAAAGAAGTGCTAAAGAAAACAAAATATTCCATTCTTTATAAAATTGCACATATATAAATTACATATTTAACTTGAAAATCTATTTTTAGTATTTTCTTTCTGGATTATAAGCAAGAAGCTTTAAAACATGAATATTGAATTCATTTATCCAAATACTGAAATTAAATGCAGGGAATGTTTTACCAAATCAGAAAACAAAAGGTAATTATATTTTTTCAAATATTACATTATCAATTGTGTAATATGTAACAGAAGAATAAAAACAGACGGTTTGTAGGAAAAGATTTTTTTTTTCAACACAATAAGGCATTTTTTACTATGCCTACTGATGTTCTCATTACCAGGTTTACTTTCTGTGAACCTTATAATGTTCATTTTCCCTCCAGGGAAGATTAGCTTAAAAATCACAGCTGGCTTAAGGGCAACTGTAGGGTTTGGTTTACTGATGTTTCTAAGCTTAATCATCCAGTGGGTGCTGCCCTAGAGACGGCACCAAGCTTTACTTACTGTTTGGTAAACATGCTACTGTTTTCCAAGCTGAGGTCTTTGCAATCTATATGTGTTGCAGGACCTGCCTTGACATAAGCAAACCATTCATATCTTCTCTGATAGTCAAGCTGCACTTCAAGCCCTGTCCAGGTGTATTGTTACCTCTACTCTGGTTTGGGAGTGTTTGGAGTCTCTTTGCGACCTTGCCTCAGACAACAAGGTCAATCTTTACTGGGTACCTGGTCATATGGGAATTCAGGGTAAAGATCTAGCAGATGATTTAGCTAGGAAGGGGTCCAGCATCTCTTTTACTGGACCCGAGCCTGTCCTTGGTACTGCTCCGGGGTCTATCAGGAATTCTGTTTTTAGTCATTTTAGGCACCTTTAGTATTCCAAGTGGCTTATTGGGAAGGGTCATAGGCAAACCAAAGATCTTAATTGCGACTGCCCAAGCTTGCGTAGTAAGGAGCTCTTGTCGCTTCATAGGAATGGCCCGAGGAAGGCAGTTGGTCTTCTTACTGGCCACTGTGACCTCAACAGGCATCTCAGCATTATGGGGATTAGTTCTGATCCCCTGTGTTGTGGCCACTGTCTTGAGCAGACTGCTTGCCACATTTTGTGCGATTGCAAGTTTTCCTCAGCTCTTAGGTTTGAGCACCTTAATCGTTACTTTCTTGAGTCGTGGAAGCTGCAGGACATTCCTGTCTGTTGTCTGCTGAGATTTGCTTGTACTTGTGGCCTTTTCTCCTAGGTGCTCTTGGATTGTGTTTTTATTCTTCCTGAATTTGGGTACAATAGACTTCTGGTTGCAGTGCCCTGCTCTTGGGGAATCCCCCAGGAGCTGGCCTGAAGGCGAATTCATTCATTCATTCATTCATTGCAACACAACAGTCACCAGAAGAGATATGAATTTGACAATTTTTAATCACTGAAAACAGTTGAATTTTTATTTTTCCTAAAAGATAACTATTTCATTAAAATATTATGTATAAAAGTTTAAAGCAAAATATATCAATTTTTTCGACACTCAAACTCATATAAATTCCAAACTACATTAAGAATAACTTAATTCTTCCTTCACTTTAAGAACATTTTCAAAATTTTTAGAATAGAGTACCAGTTTGGATATACATCCTATGAGTTCAGTAGTATATTGCACAATAAGCTACATAAAAGAATTATGAATGTTCTTCATTATGAAGGAATATGAATATCAAATAAATATTTTTTTCAGATTTCAGGTAAGAACAAATGTTTTTTTTTTTTTTTTTTTTTTTTTTGTTTTTTTTTGTAAAGTGTTTCTTTTTTTTTTAAAAAAAAAAAAAAAAAATTTTTTTTTTGTATTTTAAAGCAGGTAAGAACAAATGTTAAATGACACTATTAGATACACAATAAACAGGAACAAATAATTTGAGACAAATAGTAAAATTAACACCTATCATCAACCATAATTTTTACAAATAGGTGTACAAAATATAAAGACAGAATGAAAATACTCTATGTTTTTTTTCAGTTTGTATAAAAGAGTTAAACAGAAAATGACTAAAATGAGAAAACAAAATTGATATGATTAAAATTCAATAAAGGTGTGTCAAAAGATACATACTGTTTAATTTTAATAAGGGCAGGAACATCATTGTAAGTCTTCAAGAAAGGGCAATGAGCCAGTAAATGCACAGCATAAGGTATGACATAATCAGGCAGAAATGAACGAAGTTTATCTAAGAGGAAAAAAAGATAACTTCCCATCATTATAATAACTCACAGTAGCCAATGATACAAAATTCACAAAACTAGATTTGTTGTGCCAATTGATGAGAATTTTTACTGAAAATATTTAGTCTTAACACATATTAAGAATTTTAATTTTGTTTTAGCTTACAATTTCACTATTGGTACTAAAATTTAAAATGGTTGCATGGATCTAGAATTTATTTAAAATGGAAAGTTTAAGTAAACACCTCTATTATTATTCTTTTTTAATATGAAAGAAAGTTGTTAAATATAATAAACTTGTTTTTCTATTAAAGAAACAATTATTTGAATTACTTTAAGTAATTACAACTTTATGATTTTTTTTTTTTCCTAATTGCAAAATTTTTAAATTTTGCAATTAGCAACCTGTGCAGATGAGAAAAATATTTATACATATATTAGACTAACCTATTTGATCCAAGCTCTCAATTTGAATATGCGTTATCAGTGACTTCATACATTCTTTTCAAAATATGTTTGCAGGTTATTTTAATTTCAAACAACTTAAGATGCATAAAAGTGCTATGTTTGAAAATGTTTGCCTTGTATTTTGCAAATAGAACTTTTTTTTTGTTTTATTGTGTGTGTGTGTGTGTGTATTATAATCACATAATGCCAATGATACTTGTGAAACAAAACTAAAAGTACAAATTAAGCCACATGAAAACGTTTCCAGTGTAAGGCTACAAAAATTGGTGATAGTTACAAAGTATTTAGTATGTCAACGATACTTCCATTTAAATAGTCAGCTGGGCCCAATTTTCATTATACTAAACTTAAGTGTATTTTTTCTTTAATTTATTCACATTTTAATATAGAATACCTTATACAATTCATTGTAAATTAACTAATTGTTCTGCAATTTTATTTTCATATAATTACAAATTAGCTAACTTATTTTTTCTCTGAGGTAAAATTGAACAATAACATTTATGCTCAGAGATTTATCATCAACTGACAATGTTAAAATCAATTATACTGTTATATTGCATGATAGAATGAACAGAAATTTTAATATTAATGCTCACTGTCAAATTGGTATTGAAAAAAGACTCTGAAATTTGATGATTTTATTACAAATCTTGTGGATTTGTATTAAGCACACACACACACACTGTCAAAAACAGAAATGTACAATCTTTTATAAAGATATATTTTGCTAGACTCAGTGATTTAATTCTATTTCCAATAAACAATATTTAAGATTTATAAATTAAAAGTTGCTTTTTCAATTAACCAAAAATATTAATTATAACATTAAATATTTTTTTGCATAATTATAGAAAAAAAAATCCCAAAATGACCACTGAAAATTGTTTCCAAGACAGTGGTGGAACAGCTGTAACAGCATTTTGGAGCAGATGGGGTTAGGGGTTTTGGAACATTTGGAATTGATATGATTAGGGATGTGGGAGCAAGTAGAGGAAGGATGATTCAATTTTTAATCATTAAGTAATGAATAAAATATAAATTATTTAACACTCAAATTTAAACAACAAATGCATTTATTAATTGCTTATTTATATATAAAATTTAAATCAAAACCTACCTCCTGACAATACACGATGTTTAATATATTCCTTTCTTTTATTAACATTGGCTACTACATAGTTTTTGACTTGAGTTTTAAATTCTTTTCTATCATCTAAAGCTGCAAGTGAGAAAATGGCAAGAAATTCCAAAGGCAATTTTAAAGTGTATAAACCCTTATGAACTTTTTGAGCAAATCGATCTCGGACTTCTGGACATTTATCCTAGAAAATGTATTTTGATTAATAAAAAAACAACAGAAATAAAATACATGACAAAATCAAGTTAAATGTACAATCAGACAATAAAGATGACAAAGGAGGATGGTTCCAGACAGAAACAAAAGATTTAATTTTTTAGACTTCAAAAACATTTTTTTAAAACCATATAAAAAAAGCATCTTAAATTTCTATAAATGCAATATTCTATTCTGTTTACATTATCATATAAAAAGTCCCATATAATAATGCAAAATAAAGATTAAATAATTTCTTCCAAAATTTTGAACATAACATGCAGGAGATAAATGTTACATTAATCAATTAAATAGTGCATCAATCTGATTAGATTAAAAATTATCAAATTAAAAATTTTTAAATACAAAACTTTCATTTTTACAAAAACAGGATGAAAAAAAATAAAAGCTGCAATCATCAAAGTGTTTAGATTAAGATATTTTTAATTTAAGAGGCCTTCAATCAAACTATTTTCTTTAACAAATCACTATGTTAGGTAGGTCCAATGGACATGTAATACAAGTTCTGTAGACATGTACATTACAGAAACTAAGACAAGCAAAGTTTTTAAATTAGCGTTTGTACTACTCTATAACATGACTCCAAACTCTGTGCTGAAGCTTAAATTGCATGCTTATTTTTATTCAATTAATCTGAGGAGATTTCTGGTCCAAAAGTTTTTGTGGGGTTGTTCCAAAAACAGATTTTTTTTCGGAAATTAAAAAAATAAAGGAAGGAGCCTTTTTTTTTTAATCTCAAATATATATTTAAATTTGACGATAATCTGAGAAAATAGTACAAAAGCTGTACAAATAAAAATTTCAGAGACACGTTATGATACTGTTTAAGTTATGTTATAGAAACACTAACATTCTGAAAAAATTTATTGTATGGATAAAATGTTACATTAAGAAAAAAAAAATCAATGATTTCTTACATTTAAAACAAAAGCAAGAACTTGGAACTGATCCAGAGTAATAGCATTAGAGTAGTTTGGTTCTTGACACAGTTTCAGCATACAAGTAGCAGCCGATAGCCGCATCCATGAATTTTCTATAGGCCTATTTGAGAAAAAATATTTGTAAACACATAATAAAATTGGAGGGGAGGGTGAAGAGTTAAAAATATGCAAAAAATATTGATAAATTTTTCGGTGTAAAATTAGAGATTTGAATACTACTGTCTTTACTTGAATTTCCAATTTCTAAACCTTTTTTCCTCCCCAGGAATGCCTCAAAACTTAAAATTTTTTAATATTAATCGTTTTAAACTGATAACAATTGAGCAAACAATGATATTCATCATTTTAAGCATATATCTGCAAATTGCAAAGAAATATTTATTTTTAGAGTAGGATATTAGAAAAAATAAGCAGCATATGCTTTTAACACTCAGGCCAAGTTCTTTGCCTCTTTATGAAAAGTTCCCTCTCATTTTGAGATTTGTTCCATATGAAGTGTTCCTTTGGACCTCTGTCATCATTAATATATTCCTAAACAATTAGTGAAATATTGAAGATACATCTTTGAAATTTTCTATGCTTGTACAAAAAAAGTTATAGATGTAATTTAAGCTTAAAAAAAAAGTAAAAAAATGATATTTTGATCTACATTTGAATATTGTGTTCCATTAAAGACAATCAAACTAACTTGTCCAAAGCAATGGATTAGCAAATAGAATCTTATAAAAAATTTGGTTAAGAAACTGTAAGGAATTTGGACTGTACGACCTGTGTTCACACGTATATGCCTTTTTTGTTTTCAACAAAATCGCCCCCATTGGCTCCTTACACTCGACATTCTTTGAAATTGGAGATGGCCGGCTAGGAGGGGGGCTGATAAGGTTCTTCGGATGTGCTCATTTGTATTTTTGCAAGCCAGCAGTACATCTGGATAAGAGAACTTCTCTTTTCAGCAGGGATCAAGTTCCGAGAAGTGTGGACACCCACGCCCCGAGGAAAGGGAGAGAAGATGTGAAGGAAGCAGTTGGATTCGGGCCTGCAACTTAGAGACATCTCTCTGTTTGATGTGAGAGAACAAGACGACAGTTTTTATGTTTGGACTTAAAATAATGCTCTGTTAATCCTTTCTGATTCATGCAGGCTCTGAAGTTCTAGATGTGACAGTTTGTTTTACTCTAATGTTTCATAAATCTTGTAAATAAAATTTGCGTTGTGCGTCTTTTGGAGGAATTATTTTAATTCCATGCATCCCAGCGGCAAACTACGAACATACCTGCCCCAGTAAAGTAGGCGGGCAGGTCCCACGCAAGCATAACGCACCAGAACAGTGTGTTATATTACAACGTGGCCCCCAGAGTAGGGTGATTGTTACAGAAACAAAATTAAGAAAAATGAGAATTTTTTTTGATTTTTGTATTCACTCCTTTTATAAATTTAGAAAACGGGTTCAATTACAATTTATATAGTTTGAAATGAAACAAATACTCAATTCAAAAACTAAATAAATAACAATTATAAAACTTAATACTTATGTTTTATATAAATCAAGATATCATAGCTGTATAAGCCTTGCCGTATTGGCTGGTAGACTACATAATAATGCTTATTTAAGTGCTGAACAATTTTATGTAAAAACATGATGTTATAAATTTGCCTTTCTATCACATACAATTGAACATATGTACATCCAGCAGTTTGCAAGGAGGAAAGAGTAAGTAAAAACATCCGCAATGAAGTGTAACTAATCACAGTTAGTCTACATCTGCAGAGGGAAAGGGTATATAGCTATATCTCAGGTATCAATGTATCTGCTGTTATCCTCAGCTTGATGACAACACCGTAGCAACTGTTAAATTGTGTTATAACTAGATAGCCTACAGATTTGTTCCTGCACAGTTGGAAGTCAACACCAATAAAAAATACATACACCCTCACATGAATGTGAAATCTGATAGTCAAGACAAGAGGTGCAACTTTTTATGACAGAAAAGTGACCAAGAAATGTTTATTGCATGACGAGCCTACCACATTCTTTGATATTTCTGTACAGTACTAAAGTGAACTAATATAATTTTTGTTTGTTTTAGCCTCATTCTGGCAAAATAATTTTTTTTAAAAATAAATGAATCAATTTTATTATAGATTATAATTGTGATTATATGTGCATTTATTCATGAGAACTTAATAAATCCTAGCTTTTACAAACAGAAACACTTAAAAGGAATTCATAAATTAACATTTAGATTTTGCTTTAAGCACTATAAAAGTAAAAGGAAGGCAATTTCTTCCAATGAAACTAATGAAAAAAACTAGAGGCTTATTTGTGGTTCAGTAACAAATGCATAATTTAAAATAATTACAAAAGAACCAATTTTGTACAAATTGATTCTAACTTACGCAGTATGTTGTCGTTCCATTAAATCCCCATCGTGCAATATTACAGTGGTCAATAATCTCAAAGTAGACATTGCAGGTTGAACCATGTCTTTCAGACCAGCAAGCCACCGAACCATTACTTTCATTCCTTCAATCTGAATGAGAAGTAGAACAAAAGTTTATTAACTTCCATTTAAACAAACAGTAAACCAGCAGAGGATTAGAACATTATTATTCAAATTCTCTCCCCTTCTTTATTATTAATCAAAAAGAAATTTTCTTTAATCATTTTTTCTTAAAAATAAAATTGTCTAAACTATTTAACAGAAGTAAACAGTCTTAACATTCCAGATAGACAAAAAAAGATAAGGAGATTCATTTTATCAATGTTTATGGAAATACAAGCTTTTAAAATTAAAATGACATTTTCTAGACTGCACTTAATTTATACCAGAAACTAAATAAATTTTACTAATATAAACAATTACTCGAGTGTCCTAATAAAAAAAAAAAAATGTTCCAAACAGATTCAAATCAGAATTTTCTCAAATATCCTAATTAAAAAAAAAAAAAAAAAAAAAAAAAAAAAAAAAAATCTAATAATTTAAATGCACATTTTAGATATCAAATTTTTAGAAGGCATTTCTATAAACAAATTTTTACTTTTGTGCCTGTAGAATTTCTTAAATAGCAGTAAAATCTATACCTTAATAGTTTGTAAAGTTACAGTAATTTTCATTAGATTTAATTTTAATCAATGTCTAAAAACTCATTTAAATAACATATACATTGTTTAAAGCTATTTTTTAAGTGATAATAAAAAAAAAAAAATTTTTTAAGTAAAACTTCAGGGTGATGATTGATTAGGACACGCTCTCTTTCAGCATCTGAGCCAGTGGGTTCGAATTCTACTTTAGACTAACTGATTTGCAATAATTTAGTTTGGACTGAGTGCGCTAGAGTTTATTTTTATGTTACCCAACAGCTAAAGACATCGAAATTTACCACTTGTTGCGATGTGGTTAATTAAGCGAATGAAAACACTTTTCAAAATCAAAAACTTATTTTATATAACACAAAAACAAGTATGACATAAAAATTTGCATGTGCGAAACAAAATGAAAAACGGACAGCATTCCAGCTGCCGTGCGGATGCGTACTTGATGTGAACTGCTACTACTAGAAAGTTCTGAATAGCACCGAAAACGAATCACAGAAAAGTTTAGTTGTTTTGTTCTGGATGCACCGGAATACCACTTAAAATGATTCTGAATGGCTATAAACAAAGCAGCAGCACCATTCTTCCGATTCAGCTGTAGAGCTAATTTTTGTCGAAATTGCCATATATAATTTTTTTTTTTTTTTTTTACCAATAACCAATTTATGTGCACATCCAAAGTTTAGTAAATTATTTGCAACAGTGTCATTTTTTCACAGACACTGCCCAATTTGGTGAGTAAAATGAAGTACCGTTTGAAATAACTATAGGAGGGATTGAAATCTCAATACCATTACTGCAATATTATAAAAAATATTGATATATAAAATAGTATTATGTGCATTGAGGGAATATCTATAAAGAAAGTATAAGTACAAGAACCCCATATTATGATCGCAGTATTAACTATAAAGGCTCATTAAAAAAATGCGCATTTTCTGGAACCAAAATCCTGAAAACAGTTGTTTTTCACCAAAAACATACAATTACAGCTTAGATGTACTATTATACTAGAACCACACAAGTTCTAGATGTTTTATTTATGCCGCGTAACACAGCCTTTTGATCTTAAAGTATGTGGTGTGGAAATCAACTGATAACACATCTTTCATGCTCTTTGTTAGAAAAAAAATTGTGGACATAACAAAGAGAAAAAATAATGAGAATACTCTCAGATTATCGCCAAAATTTAAATATATGTGAGATAAAAAAAAAAAAAGCTCCTTCCTTTATTTTTTTAATTTTCGAAAAAAATCTGTCTTTGGAACAAACCCACAAAAACTTTTGGACCAGAATCATCCTTCAATTCAATATTAGATGTGGCAGGCCCCCTCTTGGGTTCAGAAATGGGTTAAACAGATTTCTTGACTTTACATTCCACAAAATTCAGGGCTCCCCTTTTGTTTTGACACTTTGATTGTTATTTGCTAACTTTCAAACACTTGTACTGCCAATATAAAGCCTAAGACTTTCTATTTTGTTTATTTATTTATTTATTTATTATTATTATTATTTTTTTTTTGGGGGGGGGGGTAAATATCCAACAAAAAGAAGATATTAGAAAAACCAAACCAAAATGTTATCAAAACATGGGAAAGATGATGTGTGCGATCGGTTTTGCCATCACATAACTCCATAATGCTGAGAAAGAAGAAAGGAAAAAAAAGGCGTGAATAGCCGAAAAAAAAAAGGAGTAATAAGGAAAAAAGGAGAGATTTGTAGAAAAAAGGAAAAAGAATGAAAACTACAGTGTCTGTAAGTTTTTGGAAAATATGAGTACCTTATAAATTTTAATAATTTATTTGTAGAATGAGAAAACAAAAAACAAAATATTTTTTTAACATCCCTCAAAAGATGCGATTAGGATTCCCACATGAGACTATTATGAGCAACAGAACACACCATATATAAATTACCATAATTGAATAAATTTAAAAACTTGTACAATATACATACTTTAACTTTAGTTTCATCAGGTAAGGAATCAAGAGGACCCCAGGTATTATCACCGCCACGTGGCAAATCCTACAAAATGTAATTAATGTATGACAGCAATACTCGAAAAATATAATAATCTTTTAATTCACTCACAAATATGAGAAAAAAATTAGCATTAAAAAGAATAAAATAATTTTCAACTTGAACAAAGTAAAAATATTATTCAAGTCTATTATTAAAATTAAAAGGTACTTTAAGATATGTAAAGCCTGATTAAACTGACACAATGGTTTGTTTGCTTGTTTCTTGTTTGCAATGAGGTAAAATAGAGAACTAGATTGCAGAAAGTTAAAGGCAAATAAATATTTTTACAATTTGTCTCTACTTTCTCTATACCTATGCTTGAGGCAATTCACGAATGCTGTCACTATAATATACATATAAATGGCTCTCATGATAGAACCGCAATAGTTCAGGCAGCTATTGTTTCACTAACCTCACAAATTTGATCCAAAACGATATAACTTTACTGCTTTCTTTAGATTTAAAGTAAGAAAATGTTATTAAAATAACTATAAAATTATGTTTATAATACAATGTTTTAATTCAAATACAATATTCCTACTAAAACTGAAAGTTAACTTTTCTTCCAGTACGCCTGGAGATTGTCTAATGAGTTTGTTTGTCTAGAGTCAATTTTTTGCAACATTAGACTGTATTTTGCTACTACTGGTTAAAGCACATTCAAAAAGGCTATTAACATCTATACCAGTATCGACATTCTGTAACTCTGGAAGTAAAAGAAATACAGAATAATTTACACTTTTAATAGTACATATCAGTAGATTAAGGCCTCTATTTCACTACACTACAAAATACAATTCATATATCTACAAGAAAATACTAATTTAAATACTGAGAATGAATCACAAAGAAGTGAGAAAAAAGTCACAAAGCAGAATCTATGCTATAGTGATGGGTGAAAGGAGAACTTCAAATATATACAGTATATTTCTGAATATAAGCTCATCTTCGTATAAGCTGAAAGTGTGATTTTTCCTCAATAATTTACCCAAAATTCAAAACACGTTTATAAGTTGAGATGAGAAAAACAATTTTTGGACAGTTCAAATATGTCACCAATCAGATAAAAATGGGAGAAATATTTTCAAATCAAATTGCTTACAGAAAAATGCTAAACGAACACTCCTCAAAATTTTTTTGTTGTGGCACCCAGTTTAATTACCACAAAGGTAGTGCATCAGTCGCACCTCTACATTAATACATCTCTTAGCATGTTGGGAAAAAAAAAAAAAAATTAATTTTTGGTAATTTTATGCTGTTTTTATTAATTTCACAATTTTATTCATTTTTTGCTACTGTATATTTTATTTTCATTATTTTCAGCCGGGTTGTAATTTTGACAAGGACACTGGATAAAAGTGGTTTTAACCGTCCAAAACTGGTCAAAATAGTCAGAAGTGGTCAGAGTTGTTAAAAATAGTTTTAAAGCATCTTAATTTTAATATATAATATCTTTTGTAATTAGAAGTGACTTTTAATAGGCAATAAAAATTACACTTACAAATTTATGAGATTTAACATGCTTATGCAGTATAATAAGAATGTTTGAATATTAAAAATGAACCATGCACATGCAATTGTAATATTGTAATCCAGTTGTAGTGAAAAACATAAAATATGACTTACAGTTAAAAAATAAAACATGAGTTACAGTTAAAGACATAAGTTGTACTTATAAGCATAAATTTTAAAATTAAAACAAATAGCATGACATTTTACAATTAAAATTGTTATTAATTTATAATCATTTTAATTGTAATTACCATAATTTACAATACATCTAATGAACTCTTGTGCCAGCTCTTCATCTATAGAAAGATTATTTTCAAAGTTTGGAGTCATCCAAAATAAATCATGAAATCGTTGGAATTTACAGACAACTACAAAACTTGTTACTTGTCACCATTTTTTGAATTCAACATAAATTACATATAAAATAGCTTGTATAAAAAAAATAAGTAAAACATTTTTTTTTTATCTTGGTGTTATGGTTTCTATCTTGGTAGTATTTTTTTTTTTTTGCTGGTGTTATTATATCATGACAATTTTAACAAACGTAACTTGCCTTTATCATAGCTAATAAACTATGTTCGATTAGTATTAAATATATTGAAAAGTGAATTTCAGTGGTCAAAACAGGTCAAAATGATATTGACCAGGACAGTTAAAACCACTGGTTTAAACCCCCATGGTTAAAACTCATACAACCCTGATTTTAGTTAAAAATTAATTTTGTAAATGCTCTCCAGTTTGGCCTTTTTTTTTTTGCCAAAAGGTAAAATACGTCACCAAGAAACACATATACTACATGTGTTCCATAGATTCATATACAAGCTGATTTCCCACTTTCAGTTTATAAAATGCCTGAAAAATTCTCAGCTTGTAAACTGCAATAAACGGTAATTTTATAAACTACACATTTAAGCCAGCAGTTTATACTTAACATTAAATATAAACTGCTAATGGCCAAATGCAATAAAAACAGAAAGCATACATATGCAAACTAAATATTTAAATTATTTACCTGATCCAACATCAGCAAATCCTTAACAACGATCTTTGCAACAATAGTTTTTAAATCAGCTGCAAACATGTCATGACAAAGGTATGCAATGTGACCAACAGATACTAAAGCTGTCCTAAAATACTGCGACTTCAAGCTGAAATGCTTCTTCAAATTCTGAAAAGAGATATTAAATTGTATATACAAGGTATCTACTACTATTCAAAAAATTACCTTAAAAATAAAGTTTCATTACCTTTTGAAATATATACTGTTTAAACAAAATTAGTTATGACCCCTCCCCAAAATAAAATAAATAAATAAATTGCAAACTATCCTCAGCTTATTAATAAGTTCTTATCAGGAAAGCCACACTTTCTAAAACTTGAAATTATAAATATGCCATATTTACTAGTTTTATTAATGTTATACAAATTTGAGATATTACAGACTTAAATACCCATGAAATTTATTGATGCAATGTAACCTTGAAATTGACCCTTGAAATAACACACAAACAAGAAAAATGTTCTTTTATCAACAGCCAAAATGTATGTTTGTAGTGTAAATAATCAAAGGATGTAAATTAAATCAATCCTTAATTCTGTGAGTAATGTGAGTGTATTTATAGAAAAAATGAGTAATTATTTAAGAATAAGCAAACAAAAAATAAAAATGCCTGTTTTAAATGGATTATCACAAAACATTAAGAGTAAATTTGGTATGTTTATTTCAAATGAAGATTGTAGCTTTTATGAAGAAGTAGAGTTTTCAATAGTGGATAAAATTACAGAATTCACACTATCCTCATCATCAGATATTTTAAATAAAGAAATTCCACAGTTTTTAAATTTGGCTGACAAATCATTTTATGAAGCTAATGAAGGGCATGCTCTAATTAGTGGTGATAAATTCTTTAAGATTTTGAAGCACACTATGTATAAAGTAAATAAAGATTTGTTTTTTAAAGAGAGTGAATTTGGATCGATAGCATGTGGTAAGCTCGAGGAAAGACAAACTAAATAACAAGAACAGAGGTTTTTGGTGAGCAATGGTTCTCTTCAAGATACAATAAAACTTTTCTTTGATCTAGAGGGTTGAGGAATTTGAGATGTTCCAGTTCACCAAGAAAACGATCAAGCCATTGAGATCTTTAATGAAAGTATTGAATATAAAAATGAAAGTTATGTTGCGTAACTTCCCTTAAGAAAATCTGATAAAGAACTATCCGATATCTATCCCTTAACTAAACATTTTCAAAATTTATAGATTCAGTCACAATTCAAAATTACATTAGCAGTACCTTGAAATCATTTGATTACTTAGAGCAGTGCATGGAAGAAGAAGTTAAGGCTGAAATAACAAGTAATAAATTAAAAGGACCTTTATATTATTTACTTCACCAGGCCATAAGAAAGGAAGGTCACTTAACACCGAAAACAAGAATTGTATTTGACACAGGAAGTTATCAAAATAATGAACTTTTGTTAAATAATTGTTTGGGGCCAGGAATAAACTTAAACCCAAATCTTTTACACATACTAATCAATTTTAGGTTGAATAAAATAGATTTTTATTGCGACATAAGACGAGCCTTTCTGCAAATTTCCCTCGTTGACGATGCATTTTGGTTTTTCATGTGTCCATACAAGGCCCAAACAAGTATACCATTTCAACTGAGTAAATTTTGGTGTCAGTTTAAGTCCATTTTTTACTCATTACCACCAGGCATCATTTTGAGAAATATAAAGATGATTTCCCCTGACACTGTTAAACTTTTAGATATAAGTTTCTATATTCATGATTTTATTTCCAGTTGAAAAGGCTCAGAAGAAGTGCTTCAAACATCACAAAGACAAAAAGATATTATGGAAGCTGCTGGAATGGATCTCAGAAAACGGATTAGTAATGATGCTGATTTAATTAAGCAATGAAAAAAAAAAAGAGAAAATTTTGATGCACACCTTATACATGAAAGTATAGGCTTAGACATAAAAAAAACAAAAATCGGAAGACTATTATGGAACACCCATGAAGATTATTTAACTATGGATACTTGGAATTTGTTTCCAAAGATAATATGATGAAATGCTTCATACTACAAGTAATGGACAAGATTGACCTTTTAGGGTTAATTGCACCTTTCACTGTTACAGTGAAATACCTCATTCAAGATCTCTGGAGTCAAATAATTCAACAGGACGATCCATTGTCACTACACATTGAAAAGAAGTGGAAAAAATGGTGTGAAAAATTACCCCACTTAAAGTCTAACATCCTGATTTGCTCTATATTCTACTTTGCAAGATGTTGTCGTTGAATTGCATAGTTTTTGTGACATTACCAAAAAGGCATGTAAAATTAATTTATACATGTGTTAAGTCAGTAAAACATTTCTGAAATGAATTTGAAAAAGGTACAAAGATTCTACAATAGCTATGACAGCTATGCAAATCATATTACTTTGACCAGAAATTATATTTAATGTTTTAAAAATTCATGGCAACTGTACTTATGTTTACACATATTATTATGCTTTAAAATAAAGCATTAAATCAAACAGATAGTAGTCATGATTAAAACTTGAAAATATGAATTTGAAACAAAATTGAAGCTTCTGTGAGATCATTTATGAATTTTCGTAATGCAGAGCATTTATATTTTCTGTTAATATATAATTAAAAATATCACTACCTACATTTATTTACCTCTCGTTTCATAATGATTTTGGCTTTAAACCTAACAGGAACATATAATAATCTAAATATTATGTAATCATATTTATAGTATTATATAATATATGATCTAAATAACATTAATAATCTAAAATTTGTCCAAGGATCAAAAGGATAATTATTTAAGGTTTATTTACAATATTTTAATACATATTTCTAGATTTAAAAAAAAATATCTTACAGTATAAACTGACTAAAAACTTACATTTTTTTTTTCATGTTATAAACCATACTATTTCACATTAGATATGACTTGGGAAGGAAATATTTTCTAACAAGTGAATAAGATAAACTTTAAAGTTCCTCATAATTTTAATTAGATTATCCACATTGGTACATAAATTTTTTATAATAAATCACACACTTCTTAAAACTGCTTTCCTGGACATTAAGAGCATTCCAAAACATCTCACTTTTTAGAACATTTTTATATATACAAAAATTAAGAAAAAAAAAATTCAATGCAATTCATAAAAATACTAAATTATTAGAAAGTATCATTTCTAATATTTTTTCAATGTTGTTCTTTTGTGAAAAAAAAAAGAAAAAAAAAAAAAAAAAAAAAAAGGAGGAACACCCAAAATGATGAACTAATATATTATACCTCAATTATATTTCCAAAAACTTTTTCCTTGTCACAGACAATTGAATTAATACAGTAGACAGCATGCTTTGCTTGCTTGGATGTTCCAGTTTCGACAAAGTTTTCTAATACTGGCAACAATTTCCTAAATAAAATGCAGATTAATAATTTAATCTCTCAAAATCGAGCATTTACACAGTCAAAATTCTAGACTGCCCTACTTACGCACTAAATTCAGGATAGTTAATCTCCATTTCATTTGATATGTTCATAAATATCTGTAAAGCCATGTCAGCAGAAACTTCATCCTCCACTTGTAAGAACAATAAGAGATTATTATATATATGTTCATCATGAAAAGCTGATGGGAATACAAATGTCAACACCTAAAATGAAATTAAAATATGACAACAAAGGATCTTCAACCATTCCATTTCTCAGTGACTGCAATTATTCAGCATATATAATCACCACCCAAAAGATACATTTTATCTATTTTGTAGACTATTAAAAAAATAATGAATAAGGTGAAGAGGCATTTTAGAAATTATTCTACATTCATTTTATATTACTTCACATATGGGTAATTCCATTTCATATCATCCAGGATTTATTAAAAATGACACCCATTGACACAGATTTGGGTTTTGTAAAATTATAGAATGCCGATTCTTCGTCAATTATTTTGAGACAAGTAGTTTTCAAGCTATCAGTATTTTAATGTATGCTAAAACGGTCAAATTGCTACAATTTTGAATGTTGTACATAAAGATATAATTGTCTGTAACTCCTTTAATATTTTTCTAGAACCATTAAAACTTTTTGAAGCTGATTTAGAATAAAATAAGTTTTTATCTACAGGAAATTTTTTTTTGCCAAATCAGTACAATTATTTATGACAATGAATTTTTGTCATTTTTCTGACATACAAACTGCATAACTTTAACAAAAGATCCCCCCCACACACACACTCATAATGTATGTTTTTATGTTTTATCAAAAAAGAAAAAAAAATTAACAAAAGGATAGGTGTCTTACAGGCATATGAATAAAATTAGAAAACTGTACTAATTACTAAAATAAGCAATGTTGATTTTTTGAAAATTTTATTTATTTATGAATAAAACAAATATAACTGAATAGAAATATAAATTTGAAAACATTTAAGAATATAATAAATCAGGGTTGGCAAGTTAAAAATTATCCAAATTTAAAGCTTTTAGGTCATTCACTAGTAAGTACTATCAAAAGCATTCATAATAATTTTTAACAAAATATTTTAAGAACTTTTTGAGAAATCACATTTCAAGTTTCAACATTTTATTAAAAATACCATTCTGAGAAAAATTCATTTGAAGCTTATGAAAGCAACTCTAAATATTAAAAATTTAAAATACATGTTTAAAATTCCCCCCACTTTCTTGCTTCAAAACTTTCTAATTGCCAAGTTGCTAGTTATTAAAAATACTACAAAAATGTTTAAACTAATCTTCATGAAAATTTAAGAAGTTTTGTCCAAAAAATGGTCTTTAAAAGGCTTTAAATTCACAACTTCTGGTTCCTAAGTCGCTACTTCCGTTTTGTTTTGACAGCTGTCACTGATGTTTAAACAGCTGCAACTTTTCTTTAAAATGCCGTAGAGACAAAACATAAACAGATTTAGAAGCCTAAAAGTTGAAATTTTATAATAGAAAAATAAAAAAAATTTATGAATTTTGGCAAAAAATTACGTTTTCAAAGTAGACGGATAACTTAAACAGAGGAGAATATAAAATCAACATATATATACCTGCCTATTTTTAAAAATTGGCATCAGTAAAACTTTTTGCGGCACATCAGTTGGTGGATATTAGTGGCACAAGTAATTGTAATTGATTAAAGTTTATTGTATTTTCACTTTCCTGGGAAAATTGTAATTAATAAAATCTTTAAGCATTCATTAAATATAAAAAAATACTAGCTAATTTTTCAATTAAATTTACCTCTGGAAAAACATAAAATTAACTTCTATGAAACTGAATATTTATCTGATAAGAGTATATATAGATTATTATACTGATTTTATGGATTGTTATCATACTTGTTAAAATATTAACACACAAGATCAATTTATTTTTACACATGTGGCCATTTATTTTGTAAAATCATTCACTATTTGCATGAATATGCAATCAATATACACAGGGTATCTGCCAAAATAAAATTTTTCAAATCCATGATTCTTCATGACTTTCCATGATTTAGCAGATCATTTTCCATGACTTTAAAAAGCTTTTGTTAAAGTATATATGAATAAAACTTCTAATGTACATACAAATAAAATATATGCTTTTAGAGAAATTACAGGAGTTTTATCATAAAAAACTATAAACCTACTTTATAAGTGTTAATAAACTCACATACATAAAAATAAATTGTTGTATCTACATACCTAAGTTTAATCCTATAGCCATTTTTCAATCAAAATGTTTCCAATTCGAATTCAGGGTACTTTGGTATTATTCAGGTGACCATGAATAATAGCCAAATATAACCCTATAATGTTTATATACAATATCTCTACAGATAAACTTATATTTTGTGCAAAAATCTTAACTCATTTTTATTAAACAATAATTATTATTCTATTAATAAAATTTTAATCTACAATTTAAGAAAGAACCAGAATAATATACATTTACCCACCCATTAAGATTTCTTGCTTTGAGTTTCCTTGGTGAACAAATTTTACTTGGCAATATAGTCAATAGGATAATACATAAATACCAAACTCAGTAACTTCAGCCAAATGACAAGTAAAAATTGAATTAAACAATTCAATGCATTTTTTTTTTAATTGGTAGTTTAGCGGATCCATGACTTTTACTCATTTTACTTGAAAAATCAAGACTTTCCATGACAAAATTAATCCATTGCCTAAATCCATGATTTTCCCTGCCTTTCCAGGTGCGCAGAAACCATGTATACAGTATTCAAGTAATTTTATTTGATCTCATTTGATTTTAATGGAAAATAAATTGTCACATAAAAAAAAAAATTTATTTGAGACTTTACATTGTTGTATATAGTTATTTAGAAATTTACAATGTTTATTCTGTCAAAGAATATTTATAAGCAAATTTTACTCAAAAAAATATAGAACAACATTGAATAATTATTTGGCTTAGTACATCAAAGATTAAAAAGTACATTGGATCAAAGGATTATTATTCTTTTTTCCCCCTCCTACCGTACTGTTTAATTTGAACTTTTAGCACTTACTTTTACTCCAATTGAATTTTTACATTAAATAAAATTTAAAGTTTTCATTAATTCCACCTATATTTTACATTTTTATTATAATTTTAAATTAAACTCAAAAGTTTGAGTTAGGACATTTAACTATGCAGTTTATCACTACATATCTATTTTGTACTTATGAGTAAGAAAATAATTCTTAAAATATGTCTTGATAAGTTCACGTCTTTCTAATTTTTCTTTAAAATATTTTTACATCTGCAATTGTGGTGACTTAATTTATATTTTAGGTGTATATTAACTTAATCCTTTTACCTATATGTTCCAGCCTGAGGCAAAATATAAATTTCTTTTATTTAACATCAGCCAAAGAAAAATTGAAAAAGATCTCATTATAAAATTACACAATTGATTCATTCTACTAAGTCTTTCTATTTAATTATTATAAGATAAGCTAATAATAACGCAATTAGTAACTGAATAAAATGACTGCTAAAATTAATGGATAATTTTTAATTTAATTACTACAATAACTAGAATTTCAGACAATAAATGTCAGCACTGTATTAAAATATTCTGCAATGTGTGCAAATTTGTTGCTCTGATCTACATCTATTGTATAACTTTGCCATAGAAGTGATTTATACTTTTTTAATTGTAAATTTGTAAAACATTTTTTAGGTTGTCTGTATAAACATTTGAGGAAAATTAATTGGGGAAGGAGCAAAAGGAGAAATCATCAGTTAAAATTATTTATATTGTACAGATTTAGAAAAAAAAAAAAAAAAAAAAAAAAAGAAAGAAAGAAAAACAATTTGTTAAATAATTTTGACAATTATATAAGACAAAATCTCTAAATAAATGCTTATTTTATTCTAAATGAGCAAAAAATATTTCAAGGCCTTATAATAAAAATAAGAGTTATAGAATTAAAATCTACTTGACTCAACTGATATTTCTTGAATCAGCATGAAAAGTATTTACATTCAATTTTATCTAAATCTGTGTCCATCAGTATCATGGCCTGAATGGCATGACATGGAATAACATAACACATTTTTCACAAGTTCCAAAAAATTTTAAAATAACCAACAATTTCCTTAGCAACAGAATAGGCATATTAGATATATAAGATAAACTTAAGATTTTTTACTTCAATGATACATTAGAATTTTACACAAGGCAAAATAAAAGTTCCTAAAACTTGAAAATGCATTAAGATAATATCAGAGCTGGAAATAATAGTTGACTTACCCAAAGTAATTCTAATCCTCTATGCACTGAGTTTTGCAATTTTAACTCAGCTTCAATCTGACAATCTCCAAGAAGAGAATCTTTGACAAAATCGATAAGATAACGAATGCCTTCTCTGTCAATCATGACAGGGGCTATCCTCTCAAGCAGTTGTTTAATAATCATGTAATAAGCGTTACTTGATACACGATGGCCCAACATATTTAAAACTTCTTTCTAAAAAAGAAAAAATTAACAGTTGCTTTCAACTCAGTACAGCATAAAACCTATTTGAATACTTTGCTTACCACTCAAAATGTACAAATGAAATAACCGATGCAGCATTAATTTATTTTTGATATACAGTATATTTCCGAATATCAGCTGAGGATATGATTTTCTTCCAAAAATTTATCCAAAGTTCAAAACCTATATATAAGCTAAAGTGAAAAAAAAAAAAAAGAAATTCTAGAATGTTCAAATATATCGCCAGGCAGGTAAAGCGGAGGAAATATTTTTCAATCAAGTTGCTTTAAATTAAAATGTTAGACCTACGTTTATCAAACCTTTTGTGCCAAAGCATCCAATTTAAATACTGTGGACGTAGAGGATTGGTCATACCTCAAGATAAATACAAGGACATATCTTAACACAAATCGAAAGTAGCGAGGAAAAAGACTTACATTTTAAATTTTAATTACTTTCATGCATCTTAGTTAATTTCAAAATTACATTAATTTATCTAGATTACTTCCATAGAGTACGGTTTGATATCACGGTGCTAGACCAGGCGACCAATGGTATTTTTACTTTGACGCTAACAACAAGTTTCATTCTGGTAACCATATACAAAATAACTTTTTCTTCAATTTAAGGAGTATAAGTTTTAAAAAAATATGCTATGTTTGGTAATTTATTGATTGCTTCCGGGTTATGTAAATTTGTGTTTATTAGAAGATTAGCTGATCCTCTACCATTCTAGTACCATTGTTTTAAAGTGATTATAACACAGATAAGAGTCATTTTAAATTTATGTTTCTTTATTTCAAAATTTTTACAAGCTTTATTTACTTATTGCCTTATGAATTTTGTTTTGTTCTTTATTTAAACCCCACCACCACTCATTAATTTTTGCCAGTTTCCCAACGGCAAAAAACACATTTTACTTCCATGTATCCATATGTAAGCATTTTCAATTCCGTTTATGTCTTTAAAAAGCCTAAAATATTCTCAGCTTACACACAGAAATATGCGGTAAGTCAAGAGGAGTGTATGAGTGTAAACTTGTGTCTATAAACTTAATTGCATGGAAATGGTGAGGTTTATGTGCATGAAATTAGTAAAGGAAGTCTTTGCAACATTACAAAATCCCTCCAAACCTTTTTCAAAATTAAAATTAGTTTTTATTTATTCATATTAGATTTTTATTTATTTTTAAGTGATTCATAATGATTTACCATATTTTCAAGTAATACAAACTCACATACCTACACGAAATACCAAATTTGACATATGGTTGCACTGTGTCATTAAGAATCTCACAATATTTAGATTTGGGATAGCCATTGAGATATTGAGGATAAACTGACTTTTTATGTGCATTTTCATTGTTGAGTTAATTTAAGAGGGTGGCTGTTCATTGGTGCCATTATCACAAATATTTTGTATTCCATGTTGCACACATATGCATATATATACATATATATATATATATATATATATATATATATATATATATATATATATGTATATATTCCTATGTATGTCTACATATGTTTTCTATGTGTTTCTGAATGGTTGGACTGATCTTAATGAAATATTATTGCATAATAATTCAAGCAAACCCTGGAAAGTCAAATTTAGATCAGTCAAATTGATCATAGATGAAAGAAGGTAGTGTGATAGATACAACCTTTTTTTGCCCTCAATTATGCAAATATTATCTTTAGAATAACTACTTTATTATTAATTTACAATATTTCAAATCATTTAATTAATTCATCTGATAGGGTTTAAAATGTGTTTTCAGACACTATAAATTTAATTATTTCATTTAACAATTTTGATTTGGAAAATTTCTTTCATTTTTAATTGAATTTTACCCTTTTAAATTCAAATTTTTAGATACCAGTCTATTCAATTGATAATGGTGTTATCATTTGACAGTTTTTATATATGTGCACTATGCGTTGTGAAATGGCTGGATTGTCACGAAATTTTGCACAGTGACAGTGATTCACAAAAAAATGGCTTGAGAATTCAAGCAATAAAGTTGTTCCAAGATCAAGATCATAATGGAGATAAAATGCTTTACCCTTCCATTGAGCCTGGTTACGAACAGTAAGTCACCATTTGTTACTTAAAGAAAAAAAAAAAAAAAAAAAAAAAACCAAGCTAAAATTATTAAAATATAAGTATCTTTTATCCAATAGTTTAAAAGTTAGCTTAGTTTAGTTATTTTATTTATTTAAAGTATTTCATTTTTTAAAATTCATTTTTGAGACTTTTTACACCAACTCATTCTGTTTATTAGGAGTTACAGCATGACTGTTTATTAAAATAAAGGCATTTAGCATTTAAGGTCAAATTGTGCAATATTAGTTCTTTAGTTTATGTACCTTAAGTTGATGAAAATCATCACTTAAAAATGTTTTATTCTTTTTATGAAAATGAATGTTTCCACATTGCCTATCTTCTTGGACTAATATTATCTAAAAACTAATTTGAATTTTCAAATAAATACAACTTTTATTTGAGAACTTTACTCAGATCGAAGACTTAGCAAAAATAGGAGATACTCTGTAATAAAACTTGATATGGCTGATAATTTTTTTTTAAAAAGTGGATGTAAGCAACTTGATCAAATTTTTTATTAGAAGGATTTTATAAAATTGTAACTTTACAAGTGCAATAAAAGGAGCTTTATAAAACTTTGAATTAGTTTACGGTACAATATACAATATTAGTATTACTGTATATTTCACATTAAATAAGGATAAAAAATTACAGGAATGGAGAAACTAGCTTTAAGAGAAAAAAAAATAAAAAAGTTGACTATTTGGTTTTAATGAGCAGTCATATTTAAAAAAAATATTATAAAGCAGATAAGAGTAATTACAAATTTTATATGAGAAATGATTAACAATTTCAATTGAAATAAAATTTCTCACGTTAAAATAAAATTAGGCTACTGATTTGAATTTAATTGCAAGAAATATTTTTATACAGACCTTTAGTTTAGGAAATTTGAAATAGAAATGTATGACAATATAAAACTTTGATCTACTAGGAGATATCAATAAGTAACACACACAATTCTGGCCAGCACAAAATTACTTTGTTAAATATGAATAATCAAAACAGAAAACACAACTGTTTGCATTTAATGCTACAGAGCTCTCTGTGATTCTACGTACCAGTAACATACATTAGTCCCCTTAAAAATGACATTTTCAATTACACTGACAACAAAGGATGGGGTTTAAAGGTGGGTAAATGCCTTTAGTCGAAGCCTTATCTTGGAAGTTTTTGTCTTTAACCTGTAAAAATATTGTTGCAATCAACAATGGTTCCTTGGCAGTCAGAAGTACAATTCTAACGACAATCTCAAATTGGCTGTGAGGCAGTATTTACATGTTTTTTGCAAACATGAGACCAGGATATCCCAACTGATACAATGCTTGAAAAAATGCTTCAACATAAGTGGCACATTAGTCAGAAAGTAATAAATTGTAACACGTTCATTTCTGCATTTTTTTTTATCATTAATTATATTTTTTATAATTGTGTTCAAAATTATGCGTTTACTTATTGATACACTTTTGCACATTAAAACTACATAGTTTAAGAAACTAATATTTTTTTTTCAATTATAAATAGTAGCATATTTAAGTAAATTTTAAAATAAATAACAAAAAAAGCATTAAGGCTCTTACCAGAGTCCAACACCTACTGATTCAGGTTATGAAACTTGGTATACTTACCTTCTTGAATGTATTCACAAAACTGAAGAATAACTCGTACAAGATTGTGGAATATTTTAAAGATTAAATTAATGAGATTTTACTTTATAATGGTATTTAGTAGAATAGTTGAGAATACATTCTCTCTTTGGTTTTTATATTTCACAAAGTGTCAATAATTTGCTCTTTATAACATTTTCGCTCATAAACATCTACAACTTAAAAAATTGGACAAAAATTGTTAATCTTTATTCAATTTTTAATTTCAGATTTCTTTGTAATTTGCTGAAATGTGTTCGAATCAAGGACACCTAGCATGAGCAAAACCTCTAATATTTTACTATAAATTTATGCTCCTGGTATATGTTTTTCTGAAAATCTTACAGAATCATGGAAAAATTATTTTTTAGAACATCTATCTGGGCACCAGTTCCTAAGAAACTTTTATAGTAAAAACGAAAAATAAGTTTGTGATTCTTAAAAATGGCAAACAATATAAAATTGAAAAATTACAAAGTGCTGTAAAATTAAAAATGAACTAATACATATGAAAAAATTATAGGTATAGTTATGGGTAACATAACTATAAAAAAAGTAAGTATGCCAAAGTTTCTTCCAAATCTTTTTAAAATCCCACTTTTGTGATTGATTTGGCACCGAAAGACTCTTAAAACTATGCCAAAAAAAAAACAGAAATGAACATTAACAAAAACAAAAATGAAAGAATTTCATAAAACTTTTCAGCCAAATTTACATCTATAGACAATGGAATCTTAATCTATTATTCCCACATTGATTGTTCAATTTATTTAATCTTGAATTTATCATCACAGAACCAATATTACTATTTTCTGCATTTATTGTTTCCAGATTCTTCACTGTCTAACATTTATCAACAAAACCTTTTTAGTTCCAATGTTATGTCTGCCCAGAAGTATGAATTTCGGTGATTTTAGAACTAAAAGCAGGGTTTATTTTTTATTTGTGTATTTATTAAGAGTAATTAAAGCTCATGTATCAGGTAAAAACATTTCTGGATCAATAGGATCTTTCTTAGACTACCAGAGTGTTAGTAACCTAACAACTAGTGGTGGATAAAAGCAAGATCATGAGAAAGTTGTGAGGAAGATGAAAGTGAACATGGATTACTTGCAAAGTTTTTAAACTCTAAAGTGAATTGCTTTGTCACACCAGGGCTAATGAGACTGGGACCTACTTAAACTAATTCAAAATCGCTATAAACATCCATGCCACCAAGTTTTTCTGAAGGGCACAAAGCTTTGATAATTAAAACTAAAACCCTTTATGTATTACATACAGACAGTAATAGTATACTTGTAAAGGCAATAGAATGCTCATTCTTTGTAGTTAGGCAATCAACTTGTAAATAGGTACCAATTACAAAATATTTTTAAAATGTTAAGTATCATTCTAAAAGTAAATTACTTTTTTCTGTTTCACTGTACATAGTTAAAACCCATATCTTTTAAATCCCAAGACATTAAAAAACTTTTTAACAACTTACAATGTTTGACTCAGCTTCAGCACATGAAATATTACCATTCAATACTGTAGACATCATTCGTCGCAATTTTAAATTGGACTCAAGATCATTACAAAATTTTAGTATATGTCCATTCGATTTTGCTGGATCTTGGAGATTTTCTAAAATAAAACAAAAATAATAAATTTCAGTAATATATATATATATATATATACCTAGTGGCTGGTTAAGAGATTAAATTAACATAGCTTTAAACATTAAGAGAATTTAGAGAATAAGACCATTACTCACTAGACAATAGAGACACCTTTGATGTAATAGTTCGTTGCCTATTATCATTTTTTTCACATTGGATAACTTCTAGGATGCTTCTCATTTGACTTCTAAGCCTGAAATTCATAAAAACAAATAAAACAGAACCCAAAACAATTATCAAAAGATTTTCAGGTGTGTTTGTTGATTTGCAAATATTACTTTTACGTTTCTCCATTTTACCCTGATAAAACCATTTTTAAAAAATGTAAAAGTTCAACTTGTAGAAATGAAACAGATATTGAATTTGTTAAATATTGTATATCTGAGACTGAATTTTATTCTTACATGATTACTTAATTACCAATATTTTTATTACTCGATTGTTATTGTAGTTTAAAAATAAATTATAAGCATACATTACACAAGTATTTTAAGTACACTGAAATATTACCTACAACTCTTTAAATATACAGAAAGCTTAATAATATTTCATAGAAAAAAAGAGAATTTTTATCGGTAAAATAATTTTTATTTCTGTTTGTAATATATTGATATGATGAATTAAACATTAAATAATTTATTACGGCCAAAAGCCAGCCTGTGGCAGAATTTACAAAATTTATAATTGAAACAAATATTGCAATTATAGCAAACATAACACTGTTCGATTGATTTGTTAATCATAACAAACCATGTAGTGCATAGAAAATTTAAACTAGTCTATTATTAAATTTAAGCTAAAATTTAAACTAGTCTATATATATATATATATATTGTATGTATATACTAGCTGTTTATACCCGAGGTTGCTTGGGAAAGAAGAAAGTTTTAGACTTTTCTATTACATTCAATGTAAGGAAAATGAAACTTCCACAAGTAACTGAAATATCTACAAACCCCCATCCTCCACGCTTCGCTTAATTAAAATCTGCATGACTGTTATCTATTAGGAAAGGGCAGCTGACTTTATACTTTAAACCTTTTAAGTATACGAAAGATTATTTATATGTCAAATAACTAAGAAAAAACCATCATATAAGAAAACTAATAGGAAATCACATGATGATGGCAGATATCGATGGAGAAATAAATCACATTCCAATTTAAAAATTAAGGAGTTTTTAAGGACCTTTGAAGAAAATTAAGTAATTTTAAAGACCTTTGAAGAAAATTAAGTAGTTTTAAGGACCCTTAAAAATGAAAGCTGAAATTAAGGAGTTCTTAAGGACTTTTAAGGACCGTGGGAACCTTGATTAATGATAGGCTTAAGGAGGGTATGTTTTTTAATTTTCATTTTAGATATTGGTGTCAAATATCTGGTATGACAGTAGTATATTTGGTTTTCTGTAGATATTCAGATGGGGTTCTACATACTTAAAAATACAAAGGATATCAGAAAGCTGCCAGGCATCTGTTTCATTTCTCACAGTTAAATTATCCTACAAATTTGATTTGCTTATCTTTCATTCTTATATTTGGGTTATATAACTAGTTGTGTGTTGTTTTACTTGGTTTAAAAATAACATTTACTTACAAACTTTGGCATTTCATAATTTCCTTAAAAGCTCTAAAAAATGAAAAAAAAAAAAACATTAAGTATCTTAAATGATTCATTTTAAACATGATAAAACAGATAATTTGATTAAAACTCACTTGACTGCATAATCATCAACAGAACAGAACAATTGATATAATAATTTCATCCTATCTTCCACTGGAGTTTGAAAGGGAACCAAGCAAGTATGAAGAATCCGTTCCACTAAAAGTCTAAAAAAAGGGAAAAATATAATTGACATTTTTATAATCTATAAGGCATTCAATTGGTTGCAAAAATAAAAATATACCTGTCTTCCAAACAAGTTTGATAGTATGCATGCAACATTTTATTTTTTATCCAGGAAATTTTTTCTAAATCAGAAGGTGACAAATCTGAATGACTTATGTGTTGTTTATACACCATGGCAAGACCTAAAAGAGCTTCTTTCCGAATTTTGAACTAGGAGGAAAAAAAAAAAATTTTACTACACAAGCTATATATTTATGTTTATATACATAAATACACAGACATATATATATATATATGTATATATATATATATATATATATATATATATATATATATATATATATATATATATATATATGTTAAAAATACTTTAACAATCAGTATGTATTTTAAACATCCAATTAATGTACTTAATGAATAGTCTTTTTATTGAACTGTTTGAAGATATTTATATACTGTTTCATTAATAACAAATATGTATCATTTTATTTTAAGTTTTTAAAGGATTATTCTATAATTTGTTCTAATATTAAAACAGATATTATACAGAAAACCTGGAATATAGTTTAGAAGACTAAATTATGAATCTTTGTACAAATTTCTGAAAACAAATTAATGAGTAGTGGAACATTACAATATCAATCTGTTATTAAATTATGCATAACGACAAAAAAAAGTCATTTAGTTATTAGTTATTTTTTTTGTAATGTATAATTTAATAGCAGAATTGATATTTAAAAAACTTCATTTAAGCATAACAAAAAGGAATTACATTTTTTGTTTTTAAATTAATATATTTCAAATATCTAAAACGAGACATTCAATTAGAAAAAATTTTGATTACTTTATATTGAGGGCAAAACAAAAATATGATTGGCTATGATTTACAAAATCGAGGTTTTGCTATTCAGGGATAATTAGACTGTAAACCATTTCAGAGTGACAAGGAACATAAATGCTCATAAAGGGATTCAAACATTTCAAATACAGATAAAAAAAAATTTTTTTTTACTTTTTTGTCCAAAGTCCTTTCTTTAACAAACATTAAAAGTTCTTTACTTATACAAGACAAATCTTCTTTGGCAGCACTTATAATAGCTAGAACAAATTCATATCGAACATCTTCCTCTAAATCTCGTGAACGTTGTTTTAGGTATTCTGGAAATAAAAAATTCAATAAAGTTGGTTATAAATATCAAAATGCTAAAATAAATAATATATATATGCATGTATGTGTGTGTATATATATCTAAAACTATATTACCCGTTAAATCGTCCTTTGATTCTGGATGATTGGGAAGCAAACTCTTACAAAACTGGAGACAGCATATTCGAACTTGAGGATCTATGTCACAAAACCTGATAAAAATTGTAAGTTTAAACATAATAATTCCATTAATAAATCAAAACATACTTCATAAAGAATAACAGCTACCTGGCAAGAAAGGAACTCCAGAGGGTTTTATTTTCTTCTATCATGTTAGTACCTTTATCGGAAAACATTCGACCTAAAACTCGGGTAACATCTAAACGTTCCTTTACTTCATTACTCTGAAAGACAGTTCAAGACAGTAAACAAGCTATACTTCAGTAAGCAATCAATATAAAAATTTTATGAACCATTAAGTTGACTTTTTAATTTAGAAGAAACTTATCATTCCAAGTTTTAGTAAATTAAGTCTTAATATTCTCCCATGAGAAAGAATAGAGTATTTTTAAAACATTTTCCTCATTCCAAATTTTAGTAAATTAACCCTCAAAAACACATGCCAGGCCTCAGAGGCCCAGTGCAACTTTTCTCAGCCAAATACCAACAAAATTTCTTTTGACGATGAACAGAAAATTTATTACAAAAAATACTTCATTAAAAGTTTAAAATATATCTTAGATTATTTGAAATATTAATTTTTAAAAGTATTTTGGACTGTTAATGCTTTTTATTAGCATTCTGGAAGCCCAAACATAAGACACACACAATTCAAAAAGCATAATTGCATCTTTTTTAATCTTTATATTTAAACATTTTAATCAAATAATGATGTATTTTTGACAACATCTCTCCTCCAACCATAAACACCGAATAAAAATGCAAAAGTGTATGAGCATGCACCTGATCTCTAGTCCTAGATTAAATTAAAAGTATCTCTTTCTGAGAAAAATATTCATAGAAAATTGCGGAAATGTATGTTATTTGAGTCTTGATGACCTATAAGACAGCTACTGAAAATTTGGAAAAATTTATTTCTATTGGGTGAATTTGAGTGGAAGGTTTTAATAAAACTTGGGCCTCAAAGGACCAACACACGGCCTCGAGGATTAAGTATTGACACCTATGAGAAAGAATAAGGTAATATTTCAAATCATTTTCATTAATACTTCTTAAGATTATATTTCTTCTTTAAAAAAACTTATACAAACTTTTAACTGAATAAAAGTACTATAATACTTTTGGAACATTAGAATACTAAATTCTACATTATTACAGTATATACATATCATTAGTTTAATGTCAGTACTTACTTTTGACTTAAATTCTAGCTGTGGCAAAACGACGACTAACATAGAGGGGCAAATGCAATTTAATTCATAAATAAGTTCATACAAATGACCTGCTACATCACTTTGCAATGTTTTTCCCAGGATAAGTGCATTGTTGAAAAACTAAAAAAGGAATAAAAGCATACAAAATTTCCATACATATCTAAAACATTTTTTAAAAGCTAATATCAAATTGGAATTATATTCAAATAAAATGTATATACTATGTATTAACCCATCCACCAGCCACCCTCCCCACCTTTTTACCTTTCAAAACAGTCACCCTTTTCGTAAATTCCAGACGGAACTTACCGTACCATATTAGAATTGCCGGTTTAAAAGTTGTCAGGCTACTTTTAAATTATTTTCTCTGCAAGGTAAAGGAGTTCCGTTACTCAAATTTAGTTTCTTTCATTTATTATTGCTTTGCAATATTTTTTTTCCCTCAAAAGTGTGCAATACGAGTTATACGAGTGCGAACGTGAAGGGGTCGACAGGTCTGTTTTTGAACAGGAATTCGCTGTCGAACCCCCGTCGACGCGTCCGTTCAGTGGGTTTATATATATATATATTATTTCTGTTATATGAAATAGATTAATTATATTTAACAACTTGAGTTCATAAAATATATTTCACATACATACATTTAAAGATGAATAGCAAACTTCGTATGAAATGATAAAATAATGAAATCTTTTAAGAGCCATACAAAATTTTAATACAAAAAAAAAAAAAAAAAAATATGATATAAAATCTTTTAAAAATCACTTATATTTAACACACACACACACACATAAAAGAAAAAAAAATAAATAAATAAAATTGCACTGGAAAGTAGAAAATTTTAAAACCATGCATGAAAGAGAAATTGTGTAAAAAGCTCCTATATTAAAATTTTAATCTGCTAATATAGATACTGCTCAAAGAGCTTCTACAGGATAATGGCCAGTTGTTATGACGGATTATGAGACTAGAAATAAAAGTGAGAGATCTCAACTAATAACAATTAAATATCACATTAGTATTTTAAAATAAATTTTCCCGTTTACAACTATATCTGTATTGAAAATGTTACTTTGACACTGATTCCAACTGTGTTACATGCTATTATTTTTAGTCGCATAACCCATCATAACAACTGGCCGTTATTTAAAATATTTAGACATGATATGATATTCCAGTTGCCCCTGACTTTTGTCTCCCATGTACTTTTACACGTGCCATGTCTACTTATAGAACGATCCTGACTTTTGAGGTTATTTTAAATATCCTTTTAGGAAAAAAGTGAATTCTGGGACAAAATTTTACTTTATTTAAAATCTGTAATAATATTAAATATAAATGTTTATAATTAGTGGCTAAAAATCCAGACATTTAAACCCACAGTTGATTCTATAAGTTCTTGAGGATTAAAGGTGTATGACTTAGGTAGAATCTGTGTTTTACACAATGCAATATTACATGAATCTTCTAAAGTACTACATATAAAATGCAATGTCCAATTTGTGACTGCATACATCCCCGTAGTACTTTTTCAGTAGCCTTCAGAGGTTTAACACAATTCAGTCAAACCCTGATTTAGCACTAACCTGATATACCACAAACCACATTAAAGCACCCTATGTGTAAGTAAATAAATCTTCCATATAGGACTTACAATGTTAAATATCTATTAAAGCACCAACTTGTTATAGCGCTAATGAATACTTACTAGGCATACAAATCAAGTTTGTGCACAGTTCAGATTTTGTTGGGTATCTAAAATTGACAGTAATGAAAGCAAGAACTCAAGATAGACTTGCAGACAAAATGCCCCAAATTCTGGTTAAAAAATTATATTACTCGATAATAAATATAAGAACTTTAGTCCTTCTGTCAGTTTCAATAAAAGCATTACCATATATATATTAAATATTAACAATAAAAATTAGTAATTATAATAAATAACTTACAGACTGAATATACGGTTCTAGTGTAGGTACATTTTTCTTTAAAATATCCTGGGCCAAAATGCAAGAATTACGATTTTTTGTCTATAAAAGAAATATTAAGAGATTTTCATTGATAAATTTTTAAATGCAATATAAATGTAAATCTGCTATTGAAAAATAAAAACTCACTTTTGCAGGCTCAATTATTTGACTAAGTAAAATATCTAAGAGCTCCTGTGAAACAACATCGGATTCACTTATGAGAGGGCTTAATATATCAAAGATAAACAGCTTCATTTTCCCAGCGTGACTTTCACTAAAAGAAATTTTAAATGTATCAAAGCAGGTATTTCATAATCACACATTTATTAGATACAGTATACTTTGTTAGACATGCACATTAATAATAAAATTTATAAAATGGAACTATAACACACAACAAAAAATTTCAACTATGAGATTAAAATAGTTATTTATCAACCTTAAGTTGCTAAATATGAACAAAATAAAATATTGAAAAACTAATTAGCTCTAATTCCCAAACATTTGTAACTTAATATGAAAAAATGTACCAATGTTGACCATAGTTATAAGAAAACTAGTCATTTATAAAAATAAATTTCAATACTTATATTAAAATCTTAAATTTAAAAAAACTACTAAAATATTTTTAATAATATAATATGGGATAGTCTTTAATTTCAGTGTAGGAGAAAAAATACAACCAAGATTCCAACAATGTTGATAAGGAAAACTTGCATACAATTACTGTACTTCTTCATATAGCAATTGTATGATGATTATTATACTTATAGGATCATATAACTACAAATACCAAAAAAATATTCTTTAAATGAAATTTATATTAAAAGTGCTTTGAAAATTTAAGCTGTGCTATAATTGCATTTATGTAATTACTAGCTGCTTCGCACCTAGCCTTCGGTCTGGGTAATAAAATATTTTGATAAAAGGTTTAGAACCACTATTAAAGATAATAAAATGTATTAATGTAAATAAATCTTGTATGCTTCAGATTTTTGATGATTATGCCAGTTTATTAATAACTTAATTTCTAGCAAGTGCACTGTGTTGCCTGTGAGCCACTGCATAATAAATTTGCTCAAACATTTTTCTTATGGTAAAATATAAGTTTAACCCTAAATTACTTTACTGTACGTTGATTAGCAACGTTAATATACATTGCCATAGTACTTGATAGAATAGGAAGCAGAGGTTTTGACAGCAACAGTGCTAATTTTGTAGGTAGTCATAAATGTTTTCCAAAATTAAGGAAATTTATGACAAACCACACAATTTTGTATGAAACAGAAACGTACATAACAACAACCACACGAATATGAAGATAACTATATATAATGATAGGTTTTTATTTACCCATGAGAGTCGCTGAAATTTGTACTTTTTGTTGTTAAAATATTGTCGATAAACATTTCATTGTAACATAAAAATTAACCAAGAATTAAATTTAAAATAAGTTCTCATAAAAATGCTATAATTTGCGTCACAAAGAAATGAAAGTTTATCACTTTATATCTCAATTTCCAGGTCAAATCGAATTGATACTACGCTGACGATGTTTAAATAACATAAAATAAGAAATGAATAAATCAGATATTTAAAGTAATGACGTCATAATGATTGAAAAATATGTTTTCACCTATTTATTATGTGATAAATTGAAAATTTTAATCTCCTGCTTTTAACCTATGAAAACAGAGTTTAACACAATTACTTGGGATGACGTCACATTGCTAGAAATATTGCTTCTTTCACTTAGTTATGATGCGATAAATTAAAAAATTAATCGTTTGCGTTTAACCGGGGAAAATAATGCTTGGAATAATGGCATAAAATGCTCGAAAAAGGGGGAAGGAATGGATTTCGAACGTTAAAAATTTACAAAAACCTTCCCAGGGATGTACCTAATAATTTCCCAAATTTTCATGGCGATTGGATGCATGGTTTTTGAGTCTATCGAGTACATACAGACAGACACAAATTCATTTTTATATATATAGATAAGAAAGTAAAATGGAAAAAAAAAATCATCAATACTAGTGTTTCCTAAACTTTTGACATCTGTGTACCCTTTTTACAATTTTCACAAAACTGAGATCCGTCTTCAAAAAGATAAAACAAACTTTTTATTAGGGTGGTCAAAAATATCATTTTAATCCTTTCTAATTTTTATTGAATTTTCCCTGTCAACATTTTTTCCCCATGATTTTAAGTAAAATAACAGTATTTGAGTTTTCTCAAAGTTACTTATATATTTCCGTGCATAAACAGAGCATTTTTAAGGCTATTTATAAACTTAAAGTGGGAGATTGGCTTATATAGAGATCCATCTAAAAAAGATGTAGTATATACCCTCCTTGGTGATGCTTTTTGCCGTTGGTGACAAAATCTTGTCAAATTAGAAAAAAAAAAAAAAAAGTTTTTTTTAAAGTAGAAAATAACAATATATATATATATATATATATATATATATAATGATGAAAAATAATCGATATTTTCAAAAATTTTGAAGTGAGAAAAAACACTATAATTAAAAAATAAATTTTAAATAACTTGCCTGTGGTATAATCACATAAAGATAGCAATAATGTCTCTAGAACAGATTGGCTAATCTTCTAAAAAAGTACATTCAATGCAAGCCAGTAATAATAGATAAATCACCAAAAATAACAGTTTTAAAATTTTCTTTAGTTTATATTGCCTAAACTAATGAAAAAGTGCTACCTTCAGATAGGGTTACCAAAGTTGTGAAACTATTGGTGTTGTAAGTAAAAATATTATTGGCTGCATGGTCTAGTACTGCGATTCTCAAACTGAGTGCCACAACAGTCATCTAGAAAAATCAGCATAAAATTACTAAAAATTGAAGCTTTTTTTTTTTTTCTCACCGTCAAAATGTGCTAAAAGATGTCCTTGAATTCACCTCAAGGTGCAACTAATCCTCTACCTTCTCAGTACTTAAAATGTATGCCCCACCAAAGCGTTGATATAACATTTTATTTTACAGCAATTTGTTTGAAAAATATTTCTTCTATTTTACCTGCTTGGCAACATATTTTACTGCTACAAAAATTTTATTTTCAGTTTGGCATACAGACAAATTTTGAACTTAGGATAAACTCTTTAAAAAATAATAATAATAATAATAATAATAACATTCTCAGCTTATACAAGGATGGGCTTATATTTGCAAATATACAGTATTTAAAAAATAAAAAACTAAGACAAAAAGATTTCAATGTTGATATAAGTTATTTTATTCATTCAATTACAGCTGTTAATTAATTAGCAATTAAAAAGTTTAAAATAAAAAAGTTATTAAAAATTATTCATCTTATGCCTCTATTTTGCTCAGTTTTATGTCTTGGTGAGATCTGTCAGGAGATTTTTGTTAGAACATGTGTCTAGACAACTATAATAACAAAACTATATTAATATATCTGTCTGGATGATGCAGGAGATTCTAGTTGTCATATGCTTATGAATGTTACTGTTTAAAACTCATTGGCACAACAGCCCCTAGGAGGCCAGGACCTACGGTGCCAATCTCTGTTTCCGAAACCAAGGGCCTTGGGGTACGAAGGGGGGAACCTGGTGTTCCGGTTAGGTGGTCAACCTTACATGGAACCCCCAGTGTTAAGTTCTCAAGCATGCTTGATCCTCAGTTCAGAAAGGCTGAGTCAACCTTGTACAGTCCAGGGATCGAACCTCAGACCTGTGTCGTGAGAGCGTGAAGCACTACTCCAACGCCAGTGGGCTTATGTTACTGTTTGCTACCAATTATTTTCTAGTTCCCATCCCTAGGGATGAAGTGCAGAAAATGTAAATTTGCATGGTTTAAAAAAAAAATCCTTGATTATTCCAGATTAATGAGTTTCCTTGACATTTTCCTTTTTTCCCAATTGGTAAACAACCATATTTACATACTTTAATAACAATCAAAATATATTTATATTTTCCATCCTTAGTATATAAACAAAAATAATTAAAAGGAAAATAAAATTAATAATAAAATATACATCTAATAAATGTTACAACAAAAATTATGCTCAGTATAATCAATGGTTTGATTTGGAGCACTACAGTTTGGAGTCTACTGTTTTGCTACACAAGGGCTAATGATACTGCGACCTATTGCTTAAAGCCGATTCCGAACAGCTACAAACATCCATGTCAGTAATTAGCATTCGAACCTACAAAATCTGGTACTGAAGAGCAGCACTATACCATTTGACCATTGCTCAGCCAGTATAATCAACGAGAAGAATGAATTGTTTATATTGAGATAACAGAACTTCATATTTTGGATATCTAGAAGTTTTAATCAGAGATTGGGTTCCATGTCCAAAACCTATCTGAAAATAACTAGTATCATGCACACAGACAATTATTTAGCACCCAGACCAGGGTTATTGCATAATTCTACTTTATTCTTCTCTCCACAGAGTACTGGCATTCAAATTTTTTCAGTTGCCTAAGATGGTTTGAAAATTTCAAAAATGCTTATTTGCATAAACATGCAAAACCACATTTACGCAATAGTATTAAGGATTTTTTTTAATTAGTTTTCTATGTTTATAATGAAAAAAAGTAAGCTACTTCTTGCACTGAGTGCAGACATAACACTGTGCATTACATACCCTCCCCCTTGAACATTTACTGTTCTCAAGGGATACACATACCCCACTTTAGGAAACATTAATCTATAGAATGGAGAGAGAGAGAGAGAGAGAGAGAGAGAGAAAAAAAAAAAGGAACTATATCGATTACTGAGATTACACATCAAAATAAATAAAACTTTTTGGAAAGTTATACAGAATGAATAAGTAGATACAGATTTGATATAATAAAATCAATTAATTTCACATGGAAAAAGCTTAGTTCTTGGGAACAAAGGTATACTAATTAAAGTATATCATACTTTTTATCTAATTTGGGAAAAAGGAAAAAAGATCAAACATAGTAGTATAAATATTCACATAGAAACACAATTAAGTTTATCTTTAATACTACTGACACACAGGAAAACAATTTTTTTGGCAATACTAACTTGATGATTTTGAACAACAACTTGAAAAGTCGACAGATGATTTTCTGGGTATCTTCTAATTCAACACAAATGTTAAATGTTTTGACTAAAGCGAAATTCTGTAAACATGAAACACTAAATTATTAAAGTCAAACTAATATATAAAAAAATTAAGACAGAAAACACTTTCTTTCAAGTTCGAAAATAAAGTACCACTAATTATAAAAAAGTTAGAAATTTTTAAAAGATCTACATATGTGTTTTACAACAGTATCTCCTAAGCTTTTCCACCAGCAAACCAGAAAACAAATTAAACTTTTTAATTTTTTTAAAGGTGGGTTGAAATATTTTTTAAAATTTTATCTTCTCAAAAAAATAAATAAATAACTTATTTAAATAAATAAATACCATAAAAGATAGAATACATTGTTCACAACAAATATAATTGTATACAAGTTTTAAAAAAATCATTTTAATATAATACATAAATGTTGAAAAAGAAGAAAAGGAATAAAAGGAATGAGGAGGAATGTTGTGAAATAAGAGAAAGGGAAGAGATTTTTGAAAAAAAGGAAAAAAGCACTTTAGCATCTGACTATGTTTATTGAGAAGAAAATTGGATTACAATTTTCATCACGTTTTTTTAATATGTTTCAGGCTTGAATAAATAAATAAATAAAAGTTTAAAAAAAAAGCTGCAAATATAGTGTTTTTTTTTATGGATTTCCATTAAAAAGAATTATGACTTGGACTGTCACACAAAAAATTTATGGCAGAGTTGTTCAAGTTATGAGAATCATATAAACCTTTAAATGGTTTCTACTTTTAAAAAACAGAATAATCATATTATTGATGATAATGCTAGAAATTAAAATAACCACAGATCATTTTATTATTACCTCCAGTAGATAAAAATAGCGTTTGAACGATGGCTGGGACATATCCGTTAACCCTCTTAACTGTTCCACAAAGAACTCAAAAATAGCCTAAAAATAGAAATTCATAAATTAATTTTAATGAAGATAATATTAATCTTTTTTTTCAGTTGATAAAGAAATTACCTTCAGCTGCATCAAATCTTTATAGGGTGCTTCTGGAGCATAAATACGAAATACATCAGCAATACAACAAGCAACTATAAGGCGAATGTCTCGACTTGGATGCTCTAGAAAAGTTTCAGACGCAAGATGCAAAGCCAAAGGTATGTAAGCAGAATTATCCTCATCTTGGCTCATACTCTGAAAAGCCAGGGCACAATCCTGAAACAGAAAAAGAAACTTATTTAACATTGGTTCAGTGATGGTGCTAAAGGTCAGAATAAAAATTATAAAATAAATAATTAATTATAAATAATTTAGATTTTAAAAAGTTATAGTAATTATAAATTAATCTTATGTATGCTTAATATTTATCTTTAATTCAATGCTTATGATCAGGTTTAGGATGGTTATAATTTAAGGTATGCAGTTAAAAAGGTATTGTTTAAGTTTTTAAGGTATCAGTTAAAATAAAATGTTTATATGGTAAAAAAAAAAAAAACCTGGTAAATTTTACACTTATATGTCACATGGGATGGAAAAAAAGTACTAGCGAATGACATTTCAAACAGGTAAATATTGCAACATAACAATTTACCCTTCCAAATTTTTCTATATATATACATATATCTGGAATTTGGGGTACCCAATTTTATATATCTACAGAAATATTTACCTGAATAAAATAATAATTTTTATATACTACCAACTTTGTTTTATATTAAGTTTTAACATTCCATTTGCCTATTTTATTGTACTTTTTGTTTTAAAAAACTGATTTTTCATTTTTAAAACTCTTACTATATCATTACTGCTATTATTTTGTAGATATATCTTTTATTTTATAAAAATAAAAAACTATTTGTTATCATGTATGAAAAAGGCATAAATGTTTTAAATTTTTCCAAGACCATTCAATTTAATTTAAATGTCTCAGTTTTTTATAGCTTATAGCCTCAACAGGTCTAAATCAAATTACATGAACACCGTTTGAACTGTATTAGCAATAAAAAGTTTGGTTTAATTAGATTTTTTAGTGATGTGGGGATATTAAAGATATTTTAAATTTTTACAGAGCATATGTTTTGCTATTTTTAGCCTATCCCCAATATTCAGGTAATTGAATAACTCATTTGCATCACATGCAACCAAAGTATATGATCATTAAAATATTTATTCAGTTTCCCAAGAAATGTATATCCCTGTTTGACACTGTGACTCAGAATTTCACGGTAAATATCCGATTGTCCCAAAATACACAGAGAGCCCAGATGATATCAAAATAGATCTCTTAAAAATCAATTCTTGAAAAATGATTGATAGAAATAGAGAATGTTATTATCTGAAAAGATGTGCTTCTGGGGCTACTTTCAAACAAAATTTTAGTAGGATTCCAAATTAACCCTTTCGTGGGCCGTGGGAAGATTACTTCCCACCTACCCAATCTTACAAAATACACATGTGGGAAGTGCAAAACTCATTCTAATATATTGGTCTTGTTATTAAAACAAGAAGACTGATTTCCGCTTCAGTTTTGCGCTGTCATCTATTGTTCGATAGATTGAATAAAATTAGCAGCTGTTTTGAAAGTTTGGAAATGTGGAGTGAGAAATAAATGGCCCACAAAAGGGTTAATTCTGAACATACTTAGTCTCACTGAACATGGATTATGTTTTAAACAATGTATAAACAGACAATGTCAGTGACTTTTCAAATAATTGTAAAAAAAAAAAAATTATAAAAGAGCTAGCAATATAAATAAACCTTTAAACGTCTAACAAGGTCATCAGTTGATATATCTTCAGTGATGTCTTTAACACCAGGAGGATACACTAACTTATCTTCTCTCCGGGCCATTATAACTAAAAAAATTAAGAAAATAAATCATTTCAATTCAACTGTTTAACACTACATATTTTTATAGCAAACAAATTTATTAACAGAGAAACTTAATGGACTGTAAATTTAATATTTTAGATCACACGAAAATTTTTTTACAGCTTTCATTTTCATCAAACCAAGTTAAAGCATGCGTAATTATCCTCTGTTAAAATAATCTGCCTTGCATTGGAACTTTCAAATTAGCAAGTCTCAAAATAGACTTATTTTGTATATTTATAGTTCAAATTATTTCTGGTAAACACAAGTTTTAAAATTCAATAGTAGAAATCACATTCTTTAAAAAACATTTGAAACAAAATAATTTATAGTATAAAAGCTAAAATCTATTTTCCTCTTAAAATGGATAAAAGCAAGTTCTTCTTTACAAGCACAACAGCCCTATCAGGCCTTGGCTGCTTCAACCACACAAGTAAAATTTGTTACTTGTTACTATAACTTGTTAGTTGTTTAACAAGTTATCTCTAATTATTGAAGATTTAAGAACAATTCTTACATCTATCACAAAAATTAAGCCTTATGAAAACAAACTCACAAATAATAATACAAAATAACAATTTAATTTTGATTTTTTTAACCTGATCAAAAGAATATGTAGTAAAATTTAGTTAATAGAGGCTATAAACATATTTATATATTTGTCATATTTAAAGGTTATAAATTTATGTGCTAAATTCAGATACCTACAATTTTATGTTGTGTATTAAACTATTACATAAAAAGAGCAATACGTTGGTGCAATACATAATTTGCCTTCAGAAAGCAAATTATTTTCCTCTTTCTACACAATATTAGATATACAACATACATTTTGTAATACTGGCATAATATAAAAAACTGAAACCAGAAAAAAAATATTGTAAAAAATATTAGTATCAAATATAGTACAGCACATTTATATGATTTGTAGGGAAAATGTGTATTTTCTTCAGATTTAAGAAATCAAAATTTAACTTAGAGGGGAAGAGTGAAATTCACACCATAGCACAAATTTTACCAATTATTAAACAATACTATAGTGTATTCAGATCTTTAATACCAGGTTTGGAAAAAAATCATGATTTCTTTTAAAAAATCAGATTCGATTTAAATCAGATTTTTTTTTTATTGAAATTGGATTTTTTTAAATTTTTTCCTAAATACTAATTTTTATTGTTGTTTCTATGTTTTTTACAATATACATAGAATAGTTTGTTATAAGAAGTAACATTTTATCTATCTAGTCTATACTACACACTGATTACCGAAAATTAAATATATAAATTTTAATCTAAATAATTTCATTATTTTGCAATTGGATAATGTAAACTAAATAAGATGTAAATTTAAAGAACAAATTAAACATTCGTTTAATGCAAACTATTTATTTAAAAAAACAAATCCCAATTATTTCAATATTTTTTAAGCACCGAATGATGGAATGTTCAATATAACTGTTTCAATAAAAACACTAGCTTTGATGCTTTATCCGCTCCTCATGGGTTACGAAGGCTAGAGTGAACAATACCAAAAGAAGAAAACTCTTTCCATTCCAGCTGATGAATCCAAGACTGTCGTTATTGGGTAGACAAACTGGATTTCGAGTTCTGTAATACTCTCTTTACCTCCCATTACATAAAATGAATTCCACCAGTCATAGTCAATCATTGTACTACCCCTACTCCATACTTTCTGATAACAACCCCTCCATTCTTGGAAAGCACATGCTATCTATTGACACTTATTTACTTATTGGTATTACTGTACTTGACTGATTCCCAATTCTCCTGTCTTTGGAATATAGGTTTTAAAAGAAGTGAAAAAAAAAATGATTTAAATCAATGATTTTTACAAAACAAATCAACTGATTTAAATCATGCCAACCATGTTTAATACATTTAAATAAACCTACCAATGTGTTAATTTTTATGATTAAGTCTCCTAATTGTATCAGAGGTGAAAACAGATAAAAGATAACACTCCAAACCAAAAATTTCAGATGCTGTCAGAAAGGAAAATTACATTCAAACTTACAGACTGATAAATATGCTTTCTACTTAGGTACAAAATTAGATAAATATGTCATGATTACAGGCTACTTTTCTAAAGTTTGGATGCAGACATCTGTAATATGAACCCTCTTATATAATAAAGCTCTTTATTTGAAATTTTATCTAAAATTTCTCAAAATCAGACCAATGAAATGACCATCCATATAACAAAAAGACCATACATGAAAACTTATTTCAGAAATATCCTAATTCAAGCATGCTTTCCTCAAAAAACACTTTTGATTTAAAGAGAATTTAAAAAAAAAAAAGAATTGGTTCATAATTTTTCAAAAAATTCCAAAAATAATGCATAACGCAGACTTGTAAAATACTGTCATTTACTGATAAGTTTTCAATCCTGTAGTACTTTTTCTAAGCAGCATTATATTTTTTTCTATTTTTTTAAAAATCTGTAAGTAATAAAGTTTTGATTATTTTTATTCTTAGGTTATGTAAACATCTGCTATGAAAAGGTAAGTTGAAGAAATGTTTTATCAAGATAAAAGATGTAATTTTAACAGAACAAATATGAAATTTTTAGGTATGTTAGGCAAAAAGTTACTTATTTCACAATTAGAGGTATATCAGCAACATATGTAAAATTTAATATTTAATATAAATTTAAATTTATAAATATAAATTGTCACTAAAGTACTAGTTTATAGTATATTAAATATAAATAATTCAAATAATATAAAACTATAGACAAACCTAAATAAACAAAACTATGTAAAATCTATAAATAGATCTATTATTAATATTACTTAAATCTACAAATCCTACTAATAAATCTAAAATCTATGCATAATTTTTATAAATGAATCTGTATATAAATCCCATATACAAATCTAGTAAATTTATAAAATATATAAGTGTAATAAATCTATAAATCTAGCTTATAAATCTAATAAATAATATATTTTACTAAAATTAAGGTGTTTGACTAACCTAGCATTTTTTCAACTTCATTATAGCATACTTTGTCAAAATACTTAAAACTCTGAAACTAACAGTCTGACAAACTTACATTTATGTTTTTTTTTAACTTAAAATATGAAAGATTAATTTTGAATATCTAATATATGCTAATTTTTTCCTGGATAATAACTAACATTAAATATTAATTTAACTCATTTGAAGATTATAACAAGTATACAAGTGATGACAAATGAAACAGACTGTGATGAAATAATTTATTTTATAATTTGATTCAACAGATTGTTTTTTAATTGTTGGTTTTATACCTTTAATTAAAATTTAAACCAAAGGATAATTTCTATTTGGCTGTGCAAAGTATAAGAAAATTAGTTTTTATAACAATGTGAATATGTATTTTCCTCTTAACTCTACATAGCAACCATGACTAAAAATTGAATATACATGAAATTAAAAAACAGTTTACTATTATAATTCATATGAACTTCATCTTTTGCATGTGAGGTTTACATTTTCATGGAATGAACAGAGGCTGACAAAAGTTGTAGAATTTTAGGAGCCCATGGTACAAGTTCTTTCTTCAACTTAATGACTATAAAGCATTCACTGCAAAATGAAACATGGGCCACTCATAATCAAATAGGGTTTTTTCTACAATACAACAAGGACAAGGAAAATCTTTATTTGATTAGATTATGCAACAGAAAATTATATCAGGTAATGTAACTATAAATCTTAAAAGAAACTATTAACATTAACAGTCTCTTTGAGTTTTTCCTCTGAAATACCCTCTATCAATTGACTTCTCAGGATTGAATTCCTGCAAAGATGGTCCATTTAAGTGTAACCGAACGAAGGCCGATTGGTTAGGGTGCTGGCCTTTGGTACCGGAGTCCGTATCCCACCATGGCATGGATGTTCATAGCCATTCAGAATCGGCTTTAAGCAGTAGGTCCCGGTCTCATTAGCCCTCGTGTTGCTAAAAGTAGACCATAGCACTCCAAACTAAAAACCATTTAAGTGTATAAACATTAGGCTATTTAAAGATCCTTTCCTTCTAATTGAAGTAGTTTGTTTTTGATGACATTCATTGTACTGAAACCACTTTCACAGAAAGATGTTGTTACAGGAAGAGTCAGTACAATTGAAAGAAGATTTGCTAAATGTGGAAATCTGTCTTTCAACAAAATACACCTTTCAAAAAGAGAATAAAATGACAAATTTTTCCCAAGAACTTTGAATGCATACCATTCATCAATAATTTTAGAAATATCATCTTCATCGATAGCAAGGTAATCAGCAAAGTTTCGAGAAAGTAATTCAATTTCAAAAGCAAGTTGCCAGGGGCATTTTTTTAGTCACCCAGGCAACCTGGCACTCGGTTTTTGTCGGATGATAGGAATGACTATATATAAATCTACTAAATCTATAAATCTAATAATCCTATATATTCTAATAAATCTATAAATTTAAAAATCCTATATATTAGTCTAATAAAATATATAGATCTATAAATTTAAATTTCTTTCATAGATTGACAAGTTTTCTTTTTAAGTTTATAAAATGCAGAGTTCAGTCTTACAGCCAAACTTTATCAGATTATATGAGAAAGGCAAAAGATAAGATTGTCACCACTAAAGAATCCAGAGATTATACTTTCTTGTCAAATTTGGTATTTAGCAGGACACCACACTCAGTAGGAATTTGTTAATAGCAATAGCACTGACAACTCAACTCCAACCTTTTATTTTCATTGTATCTAATTTTTTATGTTTTATATCAATGAAACCTAAGTTGTAAAGGGATAAATGATTACAGACAATTTTGTATTTATTTTGGTTAAAACTCAAATCTATAGAATCAGTTTGTCTGATATTTCGCCCCTAAATTATCATAATCAGCAACTTTAAAAATGAAAATTTTAAGTGAAATGAAAATGAATCTTATTTGGATTGCTAAGAGAAAGTCCTCTAGTAATCTTTTTCAACTATGAACACAAAGCTCTCCTTTTTAATCATGCAAAGAAACATTATAACTTTACCTTTTTAAAATATAAAACTAAATTTTGTGATATTTACTAAATCTATGAATTTCAATAACTCCTATATTTAGAAATTTCATGTTTATAAATATAAATTTTTTCATCAGTTCATTTAATAACATTTATTCTTAAACAATTCAATTTTTAACAGAAAACAGTAGAAAAGACAAGTTATGACAACTTAATTCAGTTATTAAATAATAATAAAATTAATTTTATATCCTTTAAGCAGAAATAATCTATTATAATTTTTTTAATAGAACAAAGGAGACTATATCTGACAAAAGTATTAGAAAACAAACAAATCTATAATTTAAAAAAGCTTTTTCTCACAAAATTAGCCCGTAATTTAAAATACATTTTATAAACATAAAATTATGTAAATTTAAACTATTTAAAAAAAACTGGAAACAATAGATAAAACTACAAGAGACAGATATGCCAACTAGACAGATATGACAGATATGACTGAATAGTCATCTCTGTCAGGAGCAACAGCATGGTTTTAAAATTTAACACCAATTACATGCATATGCAAATTATATACATAAAAAAAAAGAAAATAACCCCCCAAAAATGTACACATAATTACATATTTTATTGGTTTCTAAATTAATATTGATTTAGATTTATTTATCAAGTAACTTACAAGGATCATTAGCATTATCAGTATTTTGATTTAAAGTTTGTATATTAAAATTATAATTTTCTCAAAATTCGATTAAAAATAAACCCATAGTTGTAAATTATAAAGTGTAAAATGTATGTACTCAATGTGTGAGTGGGTTTATTTTAGCATTAACAACTTATTTTTCCGAAAAGTTTTTTCTTCTAGCAACAATCACCCTGATTAAAATATTTACATTTTTCTATCATCAGTGATTCTACAGTTTGTCTATTCAAATTTGACTAGTTTGGTTTTTCTGCACATTACAGAAAACTCTTTCATATGCAGCATTAATCTATAGAAAGAGTAATATATTCATATTTAATTTTTGAAAGACTTTGTATTTGACTACTGAATTGTGATATTTTAGTTGTTCTAAAGTTCTTTAATCTCGAGAGCATTTTGACGAGTATCCAGAGTTATCAATTTCTCTCATTTCTCCGGAGTAGTTGGTGTCTGTCATCCTGATTAAGTACGATCTCATTGGCTCTTGTTTACCTATTTAGCACTTCTAAACATTTAACTAGTATTCCCTTCTATGCTAGTTATAAAATATACTTGCTAAGGAAGACTTTGTATAGTTAAATGTATATGCAAGAGATTCTTACTTGCGTTATTGAAAATACAGGACTCAGCAGTTCACAGCTACAAAACTACTGTGTAAAAGTGACTCAATGTTTACAAATAGTTACCTAATAGTGACTTACAGTATACATAGTTGATTTCCAGTTATATGAAGTGCTGATAAAAATGAATCTCTCTCAGACAGTTAAAATTTCATTGCTTAGTTAAATTTAAGTAAATTTCAAAACATCACACAGAAATCTAGATATAAATTAAGTATGAATTTCCAAAAATTTCTGTAGGAATCATCTTATTTTTTACAGAAAATGTTACTTTTAACAAATGGGTTACATGTTCAAAATGTGATCAAAGCTAAACATAGTGATTTAAGTGAGAAATGTGACTTTGCTAAGCCCTAAAAATAAAGAGTGTCATAACAAAATGCTACTGAATTCATTATGAAACGTGATTAAATTCATATGTGTATGCCTACAGGAGTATAGTAATTATTTAAACTAACACAGCTTTCAAATATGTTTTTAAAATACTAAAAATACAATACTAACAATTTCATAATGAAATTTTTGGTGCACACAATACAATGTTATATTTTTCCTGGAATTAAAATATTATTTGTCAAAAACGGCTGTACAAAATATAAACTTATTTTTAATTAAAAAGTTGAGCATTTGGTTTAACATTTCTGTTTTCGGATGTAACAAATGTTATCCTTAAATGTAATTCCTCCAAACCTTGTTTAAAAATTAATTCTTTTTGAGGCTCAAAGTTCTTTTTAACTTCACGAGATGCATTCACAGCACATTATAGACACCATTTCTGTTAAGAAATCTGATAAGAACACTCATCCTAATAACCGGAACAATTCCAGGTCAAACCCACCAATGTCTGTTTTGTGTACAAGTTCAATATCACACTAAAATGCAGTTATGTTTAGATGTCAATCTTGCAAAATCGAAGCATTCGAATATAAAAATAATACATCCTAAATTAACACAAATTAGTTTTTAGAAAGAACTCAATAAAAAGTTAGAACTATTATGAATTTTTGCAAACTGTTCTAACAACATTAAGTTACTTATAACAATACAGAAAAAGATTTAATGCGCCAATAGGTGTAACTCTCACATAAACAAGAAATAATTTTTCATAATAAGCATAAACACAACCACTAATTCTGAGGAACTCCACACAAAATTAAAAAATACTTCAATCGACTGTGACAGCTGATATTTTCTTTTTATTATATTATAATTTAATGAATGTACGACATACCGAGAAAGAATAAAGTATCAAAAATAAATTCAACTGTAAATATTTGTAAATTCTGAATCTCAATTCTCTGAATCGAGTGCAGCCATAGTTTACGTATATAATAACTTAAACATCTATATAATAAACAGCTAAAGCTTGTAATGGCGCCACAGAATCGTTGCCAGGTTTATCATATGGTTGCTGATAATATATGAATATAGAATGAATATTTTCTAAAGCTAAAATAATTATAAGAAATCTTAAAGAATAAATAAACTTAAACTTAAAAACTACGCTTCTTAAAAGTCATCCGTAGTGAACATAACTGTTGCAAGCATATTAATTAATAACATATTTAATATTTTAAAATTCGAATAAGGTTTCGATAATTTAATGGCAGTTCAAATGATCGAATGTTTATGTTTGTTATGGTTTTTTAAATTTGCACCTTTCGTTACAAGGGCTTAGCTGCCTGTTGTATATGAAATCGGTTCCGCAATAAATTAAAAATCATATCAGCATGTTATACCTAATAGGATTAGGTTTAGGTGATGCAGAAGATATTACTGTTAAAGGTCTTGAAATTATAAAAAAATGCAAAAGAATTTATCTTGAAGCATACACTTCTTTATTAACTGTTGGCAAAGAGGCTCTGGTGTGTTTTGTTTAAACTTTATGATTGTATCCAATTTATAAAATGTGTTTTAAGAAAGATGTTTATTTTCAATGGGCATATTGTTAACAAAACATAACGGCATTTATCTTTCATTTTCATATATTTTATTGTGGAAAGAAGGGTGGGAAAGTCATTTGTTCAAGTTAAATGGCCACATACTCTAAAATTAATTTTGAAAGAAAATATTTCCGCCTTTTTATTTCCATGTTCCAAAGTTTTTCGCTTTAAGGTTCCATTCATTATTTAATTTTTAACTGCAGTTTTGTGTCACTCATATTTAATTCCTCAGCATGTTCACCTTTTTAAATAATAAATGATCAGTGATTTTCTCAATATCTTCTGGATTGCTAATTTGTGCTTGTGCAAACACTCGGTGGCACTTACACAGTCAGATCTAACTCATGCTTTGTATAGAAAAGAAGGATTTCAATGAGTTGTGTCATTTTAGAAAAAGATAATAGTTAAAAAAGAAATTTTTTTAATTCTTGTTAAACAACTTTGTATTGCCTAATGTAGGTAAACCTAAGCATAACATAGTCATTAATAAATACCGAAATATATTCACTCAGTCTTAAATTTTATATTACATATTATATTTATTTGTATATTACATGACTCTGTTCTTTACTAGAAACAAAAGGCAGTGTCAACTGACAATTCTATTTCAAAGTCATTCTTTATCTCACTCATTTTTTTTTTTTTTAATCCTGAAAACTAAAGAATCCTTAATCCACATTTTAAAACTGGGTTATCTCCATATCCTAAACAACATGGCTGAAAATTGCCTATCAGTATAAAGTAAATAAATAAACTAATCAGCACTCTTATATAAAAGAAGTTAAACCTTTAACTGTACAGTTTCACAAATTTCACCACTAATCCTTTTCATTCCCCTAAAATCGTTGTGATTTTAGGGGAATGAAAAGGCTTTGTGATGAAATTTGATTAATTTTTTTTCTCAGTATCTTCCTGCAGCATGTTGTCAAGCTCTTATCAAGTTTAAAGCTAGTCAGAATTGAATTTAAAGAGATAACTTGAGATAGTTATTGCATAAAATACAGCAGTTAAAGGTTATTTTAATATTACTTCAGAACCAATGAATTTTATTTATTTTAAGCCAATTTTGCTTGTATTTTTAATTTATGTTGGCCATTTGTGTTTTTTCTGGTTTCAATTTTATTGGCAATCTGAAACAAAGTCAGATATTGATGATATAATTTCCCATCTTACTTGTTTTATTATTTTTAATAATTCATTTTTATTCTTTGTAAATTTCCTGAATGATGAATGTTCTAAAATATTTTAGTGATTTGATTATTTAGAAAATTTAATAATCTAAAAACACTAAAATAATTATGTATTTGTATGTAGTATCTTTATATTACTTATTACAAAAAAATATGATTATGAATCTTAAAATGACGCAATGTATAAATTATTTCCTGACCCTGTACAGAATGAGAAGTATTGATTCTTTATTATAGTACTTAAGGTAATAATAATAATTTTTAATCACAGGGTTCATATATGGTTAAAAGTTACTCTTTACTAATTTTAAGCTTCAATTTATATTGTACAATACTTGTTTTATTATTTTTTATTTTACTCTTCTAACTTATGTAAAAAAAGAAAAATAAACTAAAAAAAGTTTATTTAATAAAATAATTTTTTAAGTTTAAATGTTTTTAAACTTTTAATTTTAAAGGTTTATAAGTTTTACTTTAAAATGGGAAATTTGTTTTAATTTACTTTTTTGTTTTCTCAGGAGCAGTATTATGGAAAAGATATAATTATCGCAGATCGAGAAATGGTTGAACAAGATTCAGGTTGATTTATTTCAATAATTTTTCCAGTTACCTATTTTTAAAATCGATTGAATATCATTATTATAATGGTTATATTATTGTTTTTTAGAAACTATATTTGCTGATGCAGAAACTGAAGACATTGCATTTTTGGTTGTTGGAGATCCATTTGGGCATGTTTATCTGTTATATAAAGTTACTAAGTGTTTCATTATTTACATTGATTCAATTTAATGATATAGTTTTATTAGTTTTATTTCTAACTCTTAAACAGACATGCCAACATTCAGACATGGTTTTAAAATTTAATATGTTACCTATTAAGTATATGCATATGCAATTTACTTACATAATAAACAAAACCCAAACAAATTATATGTAATGACATTTTATTTGTTTCTAAATTAAAATCAAGTAAATTAAATTAAAAATAAATGCATAGTAGTAAATAATTAAAGGAAAATTAAAATTTATGCATTTAGCAATGTAAAAGTAGCTTTTTTGGCTTTAACAACTTCTTTCTTAGAAAAATTTTTCTCTTAGCAACATTAACATATGTGCATATATATTTATTTATACAGTTTCTTTAAATAATCAACCCAATTTTTCATTCATTTTAAGAAATTTTTAACCAGCAACTAAACACAAACTCCTTATCCCTTTTTACAAGTGCATCATACAGAATGCCCTGCATGCACATTTATTAATAAGTAGAAAATTAGCATCTGATTTTCGTGTGCTTTCTGTATAATTAAGCAATATACTCTGATCCATTAACACTGTAGCTGAAAAATATTATAAATATTTCAGATTAACTAGAACCAATAAAACATTTAAGAATGATTACTAATTGTATGTTTTTTGTCTTAAAACTTTATTTTGAAGCTGTGTTCTATTTCATTTTATTTTATTCCAGGAATTGCATGGCTTTATAATTTTTTATCTTATTGATTATGTTTTATATTAATATAGATCTATATCAATTTTTAACTTAATCAGTCTTCTGCAAAAGAAAATTTACCTAAACATATGCTCAATTTTCTTCATACAATATAGGACTCTAAATAATCAGATTTTATTATAAATACTCTGATATAGAATTATTATTTTTTCAAAAACTACTGAAACTGGAAACGATACCAACTACCTTTTATCAGAAAATGTTTGATTTCTAACTAGATTATAAGAGTTATTATTATTATTATTATTATTATTTTAATTTCTTTTTGTAATATATTAAAGATTAAAATCTGATCATGTTGCTTTTTGCTATATAGACTCAGAAAGTAATGTAGCTGTCAAAATATTCAATTTTATGATTTTGATGAATACTCATATTTCAATTTATAGAAAGTCCAAAGGAGTGAGTTTTTGGAGTGTGTTTGCTTACATATAAACATATAAATCTATTGATTTTAGTATTTTATTTCTATATTGAAATTTTGCTGAACAATGGCCGATTGGTTAGGGTGTTAGCCTTTGGTACCGGAGTTCGTGGGTTCGAATTCCAGTGTGGCATGGATGTACGTAGCCATTCGGAATCAGCTTTAAGCTGTAGGTGCCAGTCTCATTAGGCCTCGTGTTGCAAAAAAAGTAGACCATAGCACTCCAAACCAGACCAAACTAAACTATATTGAAATTTTAAACCAAGTTTGTCTGCCAAGTGAAACGTATAGTTTCATAACACATAGGCATATTCTTGACTTTGTTATGACTGACATCCTAGTATGGTAGTATACAAAAAAAATTTTTTTTTAAACTCTCTAAAACTAAACTTTTTAAAAAATAAAATAAAATTATGCTAAAGATAATTTAAGATTAATTTTCTCATTCAATTCCTTGTGTTTTGTGTCAATAATTTTGCTTTTTTTTTAGTGCAACTACTCATGCTGACATAGTATTAAGGGCAGTTCAAAAACAGATACCATATAAAGTTATTCATAATGCTTCAATTCTAAATGCTGTGGGCTGTTGTGGCCTTCAAGTAAGAAAATATAATATAGCTCATCTAGGTATATTAAATTTTAAGGAACATGTTTTTCTAATACCTTATTAATCATATTTTTTGTTTGTTTTTCTTTGATAAGGTGAATATTTTTTAGATCATATAATAAATTATAAAGTTTCAAAAGGATTACTCTTTTTTTCCCTTTTAAAATAATCTTAAAGTATGTAATGGCAGCCTCCTCTTTGATATGTTATTCACATATTTTTTTTCTTTCTTGATACTTAATACTGTTATAATCTTTGGTCTTTATTAGAAGATGAAATAAAAAAAAATTCTACTATACCTTATGATTGCTGTCTTTATTATTATTTTATCCTCATCTTCTTTATGGTATTGTATATAAAAGAAACTAAGATCTGACAAAATAAATAGTAGTAACTGATCAGTTTTTGTTATCAAATATACATTTTAATTATAGTTTAATTCTTTAAAAATTCTGTCATGGTTGTATCACTATTTTAGCGGGACTTTGATTCTGTCTCGGTTTTCTAGATATATTTTTGAAAATGGCTTAAGTTTTGATTTTTAGTTTGATTTTACCTAGGCTCTAAGTGTATTATTATTATTAGTTGTAGTATTTAAAGAGAATATTTAAATCGGTAGCAATAATAAAACGATTTTTATTAGAAATTACATTGCTATACTTTGTATTTCATTCTAAAATTAATGTACTTCTTCAGGTTCATTTTCTGTAATGCTAGTATAATTAATAAATGAAAAAGTCACAAAATTTTGGTAAAATTTAAAACTAAGAAATTTTGTGTTGCACATATCATATCTGAAAAAGATATAAAAGATTTATATTTGAATTCAAAAGTATATATTCTGCCAAACAGGTAGGGTGCTACTCCTCAGTACTGGAGTTAATAGGTTCGAATTCCACTATTGGTATGAATAGTCCTAGATATTCAAAATCAGCTTTAAGCAGCAGGTCTTGGTCTCAATAACCATAGTAATAAAATAGTATACCTTAGCACTCCTAACCAATTAAAGTCAAATGACAGCTGAATGGTAGGGTGCTGCTCTTTGAAACTGGAATTTGTGGGTTCAAATCCCACTAGGGCATAGATGTTTATAGCCATTGAGAATCGGCTTTAAGAAGTAGGCATCGGTCTTATTAGCCCTCTTGTGCAAAACAGTAGACCATAGCACAGTATACCAAACCAGTCAAACCTTATATTAGCCCATGACAGCAACTATGTGCCGGCTGCCTAGCAGCTTCTGTTTCCCATCATGGTCTATTATTTAAGCCCACCCTAGGGATGACCAACCGTATTGAAGGAAGCTTCATGGGTACCACCAGGATAGACCTTTATTGCTGTATGTAATAGCTATATATCCTCTTTTATGATTCCAATGTTTCCAAGACACCCTCTCATTGATGTCTTAAAATAGTGCTGGTTAATTTTATTTTATTGTGTGTGTGTTTTCTACAATTTTGTAAGATTAACTAAATATAACTTATAACAGCATTTTGAACTGAAAACTGGAAAAAAACGTTATTTTGGTTGGAACAAAAACCAGATCTGGACCAAAAAAAAAAATAACAGTTTATTTCATTATATAACAATATCTTCAGTCATTTTGTTACCATGACCAACTTATCAGTATATTCTAATTTAACGTTGTCATTACATTTACATGGTTTCTCGATTTCCTGTTTTGATGTTCACTAGTACTTTTCAGTTTCAGTTTCACATGAAACTACTTGTAGAAGGCGGATTTAATTCAGTCGAATGTTCAGTTGCCAAATGTGATTTTAATAATGGATAACAATTCTAATCCTTGCTGTTCCCTGCTCATATATGCTGGTTATTGTTGAATCAATTTGCATAGTGTACCAATTTAAAAATAAATAAATAAAATCTTCTAAATTTTGATACAATGACATCTTTTGTTTAGGATAGAATTATATTTTTTGTACAAATAAGAATATACATAAAATAAGATTATTCATTCGGTACTAAACCCAAAATAGTTAATTTTGCCTGAATGAAAAAATTACATTTTGAATCCCTGGTTTATTTTATGACTGATTTCTGTATGCTAAATTGAATGAACTTTACAAAATTGAATCCTAAAATTTCCTCCATCTCTTCAAGCTGTATAGGTTTGGAGAAGTTGTATCGATAGTATTCTGGAGTTCAGATTGGAAGCCTGAGAGTTTTTATGATAAGATAGCTTTGAATCAGAGGAATGGACTACATACGCTATGTTTATTAGGTAGGAAATAATTTAGATTATTCTGAAATATTAATTTTTGTTTAATTGGGCAAATATTTTGTATTTTTTATTTTAGGGGTGAGGAAATTGTTGGTTTTTGTCACTTAGGGGAAAATCACTAACCATTTTAACTCTTTTTCTCCATACTCTGAAGATACATTAAAAATTTTTTGAAATTATAGAACACCAGTAATTGTTGACATGAAATGACTGCATAAATGATGGGAAATATTTAAAATCAGTTAATTTAAATATTTAACATTTGTATTTTTTCAATTGAGAGATTGGAGAAACATAAACTGAAAATTATTTCAACAATGTGATATTACAAGCCTTATAAAAGGTACTATAAACCAGAAAAATGACATTAAAAGCACTGTATGAACAAAGATATAACATCAAAATTATTTAATAGATATAAAAAGGATACCAAAATGTTTGAATAGACATTTTTTAAACAGTTTAACAATCTACACAAGACGTACAAGAACAAACTATAGTAAAAATTAAATATGTATTATTTTATTTTTATTATTATTTAAATCAGAATATCTACTTGTATATAATTTTATTGAAAGGTAAACATCTGACCAGTGATAAATGGAACCTTTTACCACATTTCAGACTTTTCTAGAGGTCCCTACTACATTGAAATGCTAACTTAGAAACCTCTAGAGTATTTTAACGTCTCTGCTTAATTGCAGCTTTATGTTACTCTCAACATATTTCAGAGTCACTTTTGGGATCAGTTATCTGCATTGAACAGAGAGAAAAAGATACTACTTATTCAGATTTATACATTTGTAATTCTCTCCGTCTATGTTGAAAACGTCATTTTTTGCCAAAAATAATAATTTTTTTTTTTATTTTTCTATTGTAAAATTTCAACTTTAAGGCTTTTAAATCTGTTTTTGTTTTGTCTCTACGGCATTAAAAAAGAAAGTTACAGCTGTTTAAACACCAGTGACAGCTGTCAAAATGGAAGTAGTGACTTCAGAACCGGAAGTTATGAATTTAAAGCCTTTTAAAGAGCTTTTTTTGGACAAAATTTTTTAAATTTTCATGAAGATTAGTTTAAACATTTTTCTAGTATTTTTAATAATTAGCAACTTGGCAATGAGAAAGTTTTGAAGCAAGAAAGTGTGGGGAATTTTAAACATGTATTTTAATTTTTTAATAGTTAAAGTTGCTTTTGTAAACTTCAAATGCGTTTTTTTTTTCAGAACAGTATTTTTAATATAATGTTGAAACTTAAAATGTGATTTCTCAAAAAGTTCTTAAAATATTTTGTTGAAAATTATTATGAATGCTTTTGATAGTATTTACTAGTGAATGACTTAAAAGCTTTAAATTTGGATCATTTTTAATGATATTACACTCATAGTTAGATATAAAAGTATTGAAAATTCGTTAAAAATTCAATGTGTATGATTTTGAAGGAACCAAATTTATTAAAAAATTAGACCTATTGAAAAATCCTGATTTTTTTTTAACTAAATTTCTTTTATTTATTATAAATTTTATAAAAACTTCTCCAGGAATAATCTTTTAAGTGCAATTCTCTATGATAATATAAAAAATAAATCTAAAAATGTAACATGAAGTAGTTTATACGTTTAATGAAAAATGTTCTCCAAACGTAGACAGATATCTTAATATTGACTGTATTAAGAAAAAAGACTGTATTAAGATTTTTCTATATAAGAAAAAATCTGTAACTCAAAAGAAATTTTTCTATCATTAAAGTAAACTATTTTGTTGAGATAATCTCTTTTTATTATCTTTTCTGTAGATTTAAAGATTAAAGAGCAATCAATTGAAAACTTGATCAAGTAAGTAAATATCATTTTTTTCTGTTTTTATAATTTTATAGTTTTAAAATAAATTAGAACTATGTTAAAAAAAATAGTTATATTCTTAAAGAATAGTCTTATGCACTTGTAATTCTTTGGTTTCATTAGGCTTTATTTTACATTTTTTTTTTATCAAACTTTTTTTATGTAATATTTATATGCATATTCTAATACGCATACACACAAAGGAAAAAAATATTATATTCAACATCAGTCTTTTAGTGCAACATACCTTTAAGTTAAGCAGTTTCTCTTTGAGGGTCAGGAATTTCACTGGATATTTACCTATATTCAGAAGCCTTAAGATAACGTTTTGTGCTCAATTTTTCATTTTTAGTGTCAATTAGACTTTTTCTTTCAAACCAAATACATTATGAAATACTTTCCTTTTCTTTATTTTATTTTTTTTTTTAATAGCTGCAATTTTACACTGCTTTATAATTTCATGATACAAATATCTTTTTTTCTCAGAAAGTGCAATTACATAGGATTAAGCCATTTTCAAAAAAATCTTTTAATTTATATTTCAAATGAAACAAAATTGTAGCAGTTGATTTATCAAAAGTCATAATAGTTTTATCTGAAAATGAAATTAAGAAAAATAAATACAAAATCGATTCCATAAAGTACAATTGACCTTCCACAGAGAAATGTGCATGTTTTAAGTGTAGTTTTCTGTTGGTAAAAAATATTTCTATAAAAGAAAATGATTTAGAACTTAACTTTTAAATTATTTTAAAATATTTTAATAATTGGCTGCAATGATTAATTTAACTCTTTAAAAAAGAGTCTCTATGAAGAAACAATAGTAAAAGTGTTTATAACTTACTCGTATGTATGACCTGTATGATTCATTTTATAAGTTTATTTTTAAACATTTATTTAAAAGGGGAGTACTCTTTAAAATTATTTAATTATTTGTCCCATGCTAAATTTTAAAATAAGATATTCTTTTTTCTTATCAAACAAGATTTTTTATATCCAGTACCATCTAATGTGCTCCTATAACTATATATTTAGAGCTGTGTATCTCTATATATACACTCAAGAGCCAAAACATTATGACCACCCCTACATTTCGTAATGAACTCACCTGGATGACGTGGAAGTGGTATTTAACTGCTGCTGGAGAGTGGTGGTGGTATTATGCTTTGGGGGATGTTCTCTTGGGCGTCTCTGAGACCCGTGGTTGTGTTGGAGCAGACCATGAATGCTACAGGGTATCAATCGAACATCATTGCAGACCAGTTGCACCCTTACGTAGCCTCTGTTTTTCCAGCTGGAAATGGAATGTTCCAACGGGACAGCGCTCCGTGTCACAAAGCTAAAATTGTGTCGGAGTGGTTCCAGGAACATGATGCTGAATTCCAGTTAACCGCCTAACTTACCGGATCTCAATCTGATAGAATCCATTGGGGATGTCATGGGACGGCAGCTCAAAGACAACCCATTCACAATATCTCGGATTTGCGTAACCATTGCTTAAACTTCTGGTACAATTTGTCTCCGGCAACCCTTGTGGCATCTATGCCAAGGCAGGTTGAAGCTGTGTTCCGCACCAAAGGTGAGCCAACTCGTTACTGACAGGTGGTCATAATGTTTTGGCTCTTCAGTATATATGCATACATATGTATGTGTGTGTTGAAGTACTCCAAAATTATATGAACAATTTTAAATTTTTTTACCTGTGTTTTATAATGATTTTAAAAATGTTAATTGTAGAGGTAAAAAGATCTATGAGCCTCCCAGATTCATGACTGTATCATGTGCTGCACAGCAGCTATTAGAAATTATAGAAAATAGAAAATCAAGGGGAGATGAAAGTATTGGTAATATTTAAATTTATATTTTCCATAATTATTTTTCTTGCTAGTTCATTGCTACTTTTTTATTGTTTTGTAATTATTAGCTGATTTGCAGCATTATTATCCATTACCAAAAGCTTTTAAATATATTTGTTTATATTTATTATTACATCTACACAGTGTTTTTTCATGAATCATACGAAAGTTTAGTTATTCAGAAAAATTGCAGTGAATTGAAATCTAATTTGTTTTTATGAACAAAACTTTTTTTATTTTACACTTTAATATATACTGTATGATTATTTAAACAAAAAAAAAAAATATTTTTACAAAATCACAAAAATAAACAATTTTTAAAATTGAAGTCCAACAATCTGTCAGCACCTATTTCTTCATCACTCTCTTTGTCACGACGGTTCATTTTATCAATTTTGTATTCAACAATAAAAAACCAAGCTTCCAATTGACAAAACACGACTCATACATTCTGTAGCTAGGAATTCAATTGAAGTCAAAATAACACAACGAAAGACCGAGTAACCAGACAATCATAACTTGTGAAAAAAAAAAAAAATGCAAAGCATTGTATAGCAACGCAAACAACACGCATATAATGTCACACATACATATAATTATATGCATTTAGTAGATTTGTGGTGGTTAGAGAGTATCCATCACAAATCTACTAAATATGTATTTTTACGTGACCGGCTCTCCAGTGACAGACTGGAAAAAAAAAAAGTAAAAATACGTTGTCTGCACTCAAAGTGTTAAATGAAAAATGAATATTTTTCTCATTTTAGCTCTTCTAACCCTTGACAGGTAGTTGTTTACTTTGTAAGAAAGAGCAGAGAGTTATAAAAATTACTAGTATCATTAAATTTCTTGTTTTTTGTTAGAAGAGCTGCCAAAAATCAATATTTTTTTTAACTTATTTCCTTAAAATTTTTTTAAACTGAAGAAATATATGTTAACAATGTTATAAACTCTTTAAAAGGATTGTTATTATCATAAATATCTAGTTAGGTTAAAGAAGCAGCAGTGTATTCACATTAAATGGCAAAATATACACTCATGTCCATAAATTAAGGATAATGAAGTTCAGGCAATGAGAGAGACAAAAGCAAAACAAATTTGACTTATTTGTAAAGTCTATTTATTAAACAAAAGGTAAAGAGCAAAAAAGATGCTATATGTTTGACATAATTAATAAAAATTGCGATTTTTACTCCCTGAAGCAAATGCCGAACGATGGCCGAATGGTTAGGGTGCTGGCCTTTGGAACCGGAGTTCGTGGGTTCGAATCCCACTGTGGCATGGATGTTCGTAGCCGTTCGGAATCGGCTTTAAGCAGTAGGTCCCGGTCTCATTAGCCCTCGTGTTGCAAAAAGTAGACCGTAGCGCTCCAAACCAAACCAAACCAAACCCTGAAGCAAATTTCAAAAAAGAACCTATTTACATAAAACAGTATAACATGGTTAGTATGATGGTTAATACGGAGTATGTCTCCCGGACGATGCAATACAAGCGTTACAACGCCTACGCATGCTGAGTATCAGATTATCAATCTGATCTTGGGGAAAATTACACCACTCATCAAGCAATGCCCTCCGAAGTTCCGATAGACAGTTGGGAAGGGGTTGATGGGCTGCAATTCGCCGGCCAAGCATGTCCCACACATGCTCTATTGGATTCAAGTCCGGTGAGTATGCTGGCCAATCCAATACGGGTGATATCCTCCTATTGAAGACATTCGTCTACAATGTTTACACGGTGAGGTCGGGCGTTGTCATCCCTATACAGAAATTCAGGACCCATGGCGCCCCAAAACAAACATACATGTTGTTCCAGAATGACATCCCGGTAGATGTGGCCTGTCATCGTTACAATCTGAACATGCAGGTCAGTTCTGGAACCAAGAATAATTCCTCCCCAAACGAGCCATCCTGCACCACCGTAACGGTGTCGTTCAATGGTGTTCTCTTGGTGGTAACGGGTACCTGGCGCTCTCCATATGAAAGTCCGGATAGAATCAGAATGTAAACTGAACCTGGACTCGTCGGAAAACATCACACAAGACCACTGTTGCGGTGTCCACAATACATGCTCTCTAGCCCAGCATAATCGCAGGCGACAGTGAGTTGCAGTAAGGGGAACACATCTGACAGTCCTATGAGCATATAGACCAATGTTCCCTAAGCGTCTGTACACGGTCTGCCTTGAAACTGTCGTACCGGTAGCTGAAGAGAGTTGACGAGACAGGTCTGATGCTGTGCTCCGTCTGTTTCTTTTGGCAGTAACTGCCAAATACCGGTCATCATTCGGCGTAGTAACTCGGGGGCGACCTGTGCTGTAACATCTACTCACATTACCATCATGTTTGAATCGTTGCCAAAGCCTGGAGATGACACTTTGGGCGATTCCAAGTTCCTCGGATACTTCCAGCTGGGTACATCCACATTCCAGTCGTCCGATAATTCTATCACGTAAAAAAATCATCCAAATGCTTCCTTTTTGCCATAACTATGCGGTTATTGCACTGAAAGGCTTTTAAAGCGCTTGTGAACAATTTTACTTCTTTGCTACCATTCCTTATATACACCTTTCATACACTCTCGTCATTGTGACTTACTATCCACACTACCTGGTGGTTTCCTGCAATTTACATATTCTTCTTCAAGATGTGTGTGATAATTCTACAGGTGAAATTTTTATTTTAGAGCTCAATTTCTATGTGATTCTGAATTATCCTTAATTTATGGAGATGAGTGTATATGCAAAGTAGCCTTCAATATTCCAAATGTGTAACAAACATCAACTATAAGAATTTTCTAATTTTTTAAAAACTTTTATATTTTATTTTTATAGATCAGATTTTCCCCTTTGCAAAATTAATTCCTTTTTCACTTAGTAAATAAGAGATAATGCATGTAATTTGCTATAAAATGAAACCGGAAGAAACTTTTGTTTTAAAATTTCAAGTGATACTTGATTAAATACACTTTGTGGTACCAAATTGAGTTTTGAACTATATAAAATTTCTGACCCAGTTTTTATTTTTCAGCCTATTCGGAAGATTCTATATGTGTCGGTCTTTCTAGAGTAGGATCAGAAGACCAAAAAATCGTCGTTGCATCTCTTCAAAAGATGAGTCTGATAGATCTTGGACAGCCTCTTCAGTCATTAATAATTTGTGGTCACTTACATCCCATTGAAATAGAAATGTTGAGGATATTTGCTGCTGATAAAAATTGGTTTGACGAAGCTATAAAATCATTGAGTGATTAAATTGTATATCTACGATAAAATAAATATTTTTTAAAAAATAAATTGTTGTTTTTAGTGGTTACAGTACCATATGTGTTCTAAAGTAAAGGAACTTGTATCAAGTTTATCTTCATTCTGTAACAAATTTGTTAAACAAAAATTGAAAATTAAACAAAAAAACAAAATGGATCAGTGGCTCTGACTTTTATTCTGCTAGTGTTGATTGTGGATACTTATAATACAATAAATGTATATCAGTAAAGGCTTTATTTTTTTATATGAGATTGACAGTATGTCAGAAAATCTTTTCATTTCAGGTTGGTAATAGTTTTGTTTATATCTAGATTCATTTGGTATTTTCTGGGGTTTTACTTTGCTATTTTAAGTAAATATTTTAATTTTGTATTGTTATTTTTTTTTACAACTTAGTGATTTTATTTTCTTGTTTTAAAATGCTTCTAGTATAAATTTCAACTTTAGCTATGATCTTGACTAACATGACCATTTATTATTTGACTCAAAACGGGACATTGGTTTATTTAGGTCAAATCATAGGTAGTCAATGGAAAAAACAACACTTTTTTAAAGTTATTTACTCAGAAAAAGTTAGTTGGCTTAAAAGTTACGACTCACAAAATATAAGTACCCAAAATATTTAGTTATATTTTATATTCACCTTAAATATCAACACTGCCTTTTAGAACTGAAATTTGTAACTGGGTTTTCTCAGATGTTCACAATTTGTTCATAATAGAAAATACTCTTTCTACTGGAGCACTTGTAGCAGGCAAACATAAAACATATTCAATTAAATAGAAAAGTTTTTATACTGAAGATTGTTAGCACAAAAGTGTTTGAATACTTCCACCCAATGGTTTTCCGTAGAAACATTTAAATTATTCCATTATGTTATTTTTTGCAGTGTAATGTAATTAGAAATTAATAAAAATTCTTCAAAAACTCCAGTATCTTTATTACAGTCAATATATTGCTTTTCAATTAATACATCCAGAGATTTTTTAATGTTTTCCCATGTGGGGACCTTTTATAAATCTGGCCAATAAAATATCTCCATTTCTTTGATAAGAAAGCAAGTCCACTGCTCCAGATATTCACGGCTTGTTTTATAAAATTCTGTAGCCGTCCTTTTCACAAATTCTTCATCGATATCAGTACCACTATCTTTCAATTTTAATATTAGTTGACGGACCATAAATGGAAGAAACTGATTGTCTGATTCTGAATTCCGGCTGTCTGCTAATTAGAATTTCGTGCAGTTTCTGAAAACGGGATAATTTTGCATCAGGAACACTGAAACTCGTAATTGTAAAAAGGAACAGTCCTGCTGAAAACAGAATGTCTGATCTTATTAATCGTGACACTAATTGAAGAAGTATAAAACCTTATTTTAGTATCAAATTTAGGACATTTTTGTTCACAACTAGTGATATTAGATTAGGTAAACACAGTTCAATATTCTTTTTAGTAACAGTGAGTTAGGGATTATGTACAAATAATTCAAAAGATTTCTTTTGAATGATACCACCTATTTAAAAAGAAATATATAAAAAATAACAGAAATAAAATTCGTTTGAACATTTCTTGTAAGTTTTTTCACATGGATAATGTTTACCTATTCCAGAAACACCAAAAGCATAAACTGGACCAGGATTTTTTTTTTTTTTTCTGATTTTGTCAATAATTTTAATTTTATTTTAAATTTTTCATTTAAATATTTTTCTTTGTTTACTTATTTATGTAATTGACCTACACAACAGTTGTATATTCTTCCACCAGATTTCGTTCATTATCTCCTGAAAGGTATTAAATACAAGTATTTTCTTATCCTTACATGATTCTCAAATTCATGTTTACTTTTTAATTCTATTTTTCTGCACTGAGTTTTGTATTTATTTTTTTGTCCAAACTCAAGCAATCTAATAATCTAGTTGATTCTATTAATTTACTTAACTACATGTTATTCCGACACAGTTTCAACATATTTTATGTGTGTAATTTGCCAGAAATGTATGAAGGTTAGACCCAGACTACCAGAAAGTTATGAAGGTTAGACCAGATAAGACTACTTATCTTCCTGTGAATAGTCTTACTGGATTAACGGGCCAGGCCCATAGAATCCAGTTGCATCACCACCTTTGATGCCTTTGAATAGTCTTAAAATGAATAAAGTGGTTAATTAAATGTCCCATCTCGCTTGGGGGTTAGTAATGTGTCTCCAAATGCTCTGTAGCAAGGGTAACCATGCAGAACTTGCAGACAAATGTTCCAACTCATGATCAATAAATTATATGCATGAAATAGGGGACCAGAGTCAAATAATTATGTCAATGTTGGCTGAAGCCTTATAAAGTAAACACACATTATGTATCTATTCTATGGCTGTAGAGTTATCAGGCTTTCCTCAAGAACCATTTGTCAAGTAGTGCCTTCCTTACATAAGAAGCTTCAAGAAAATTAATCTATTGTCTTCTCTTAGTAACCTAGTTGAACACATTCTATGTACCAGGATAACTATCCTAATTTTCTGCGTATAATCCGCGGATTATATGTTAAAAAGTTTAAATTTCCTTCTAATGTGTATTATCTGCTGTTAAAAATTATTTTTATAATAAAATTTACTAATATCTTTCATAAAGAATAATAGATGGCAGCACTTGCTCATATATACACAGAAATTTTCTTTAAATGAGGATTAAAAATTCTTTTCAGCCAAAGACACATCGGTGTGGATAAATATATCCTATTAAATTCCATTTTGTATATTTATTTCTATCAAGAAATAACACACGTATAATCTGAAATAGCGGCATCTTGCTGCATTCTACATTTTTTTTTTTTTTTTTTTTTTCTTTTACTTTTACTTGCCAGATGGTGTCATCACTGCAGTATAAAATTTTAACACATCACAAATAACCATATTATATTAAAATAAAAAGATGCATTTTAAGAATTCTAGATTTTAATATCTTTTTTATTTAAATATGGGTTCGAATAATTTGTTTGTATCATTGTTTCTGTACTAATTAATGAAAATATTTTGACTATATTTTTACTCTGATTAAATATAAAATTTTTTAAGTCTATCCAAATTTTCACTTTATTAGATTACTTTTTTAATTTAAAGAAAATGTTATCAACCAAGCCAAAGGGACTACATTCTCTGAGGGGGCCACAACTCGTCTTTCTTTTATGCTGCCTTCAACACCATCTCTCATTTTTAATACTTACTTTTTAATTTTTTTAATTTACATCATCATTTTAAATTTTTTGGTCTAGGTTTCAGTTTTCTAGTCCCCCCCCCTCTAAAATTAACGCGAGGTTTCAATTGGGTATTTTGAGAGCAAGCCGAGTCACGGGGGTTCCGCACGTTAGGCCAAAGTTCCGTTGCAATGACACTGGAGTAATGGTCCTGAGGCCTAGGACTGCGACTGTCGCCTCTCAAAGTTTTCACTGCTTTTCTTTTAGCCCTCCCCCCCGGTTCTCGTCTATAAGTGTAACGAGCTAATTTCATTGAGCAATTTATTTAGCCCTAATTTGGCCAGCTTGATTCATGCTACCCTCATTAATTACACCGTCAGACGTCTGCTAGAGCATCCAGTTGTTTTCCAAATTCCCTCCTTGATCGCAACTCTGCTGCGTTCGCCTGCAAATAGCGCCAGCTGCAGTCCGGGCACTTCAAGGGTGACTGCCGCGTGGGATGGCCCAATACTTGCGATCTGTCAACCCTTACCGGGAAAAGCCTGAAGTGGCTCACGACCATATGGGCTCGGATCGGTGCTCGATTGTCGATAGATTTATTTGGTACATTGATTCTTTGCGAAATTTTACTCCATAGAACTAATTGCAGCAAATTTAAAATCATTCAGTCTTTTATTAAATAATCATTGCTTCTATAAAAATGTTTTTATTTGAGGAACTGCCCATCTCATTTCATTCTTCTTTTACAGCTTTGTAGTCGCAACTTAAAAAACAAAACTGCAGGAGGTCTGGCATATCACTTGACAATTTCTTTTTAAGAACCCTTATCCAATCGTTGTATTTGGGTTTTAGTTTTTAATAAAAGTAAGCAAATACAAATATGATATTCCATTTTACTATTGATTGAAAACTTTTAAATATAATTGCATAACAAAAAAAAAAATGTAAAATCCAGGCTTTGCAAGACCCCAAAATGTGAGGCTCAGGTTGCGCGCTCACCCCCATGGCTGCACAAATCAGTTCGGCATTGTTTGTGACATTAAGTTAAGAAGTAATGCTTTCCTAAATACAAACGTGCCTGAGTTTACTAAAATGGTTGTAGATCTAAATATTCTGTTGACTTACGTCCATATGAATTCGTACTGGAAGTGGAAGGTTGCAAATTTCAAACGATTCCGATAGTGAAAGATTTCAAGTGAATGAGTTCAGTAGAAGTTTTATAAGAAATTCATCAGCTAATACAAAACAATATATATCCAAATCTACCAATTGCATTGAGAATCTTTATACCTGCTTGTAACAACTTTATGGACCGGTCTTACCAAAGTCATTTAATAACTAACCGGCCCTGTGATAGGTAGGTTGCAATTGTGCAACTCGTTCTATTCCGAAAAGAAATGAGAAAAACGCACAAAAAACTCGTATGTAATAAAGAAAATGATATCAAATTTTAGAAAACTCGTTTTGACAGATTTTTGTGCAGAAGGATTGATTTAATTTACATTTTTCCATGTCTTAAGATTCAAAACACTGGATTAGACTGAAATTGAAATAGCTATAGGAAACTGATCAGCGATGAAGAATATTCAACTGAATACGCATCTACGTTTCAATCTTGAATCGCAAATCAGTATAATTGCGCATCCATCCTATACTACTACTTCAAACAAAGTTTATCGTTTATCATTGAATACTAGAGGTCTCGGAAAAGAATAAACATAGTTGTAATAACAATTCTTGAATAATTATGGGAGGCGATGGTGGGCATCATGGCCCCCCTAAAGTGCCAGATTTTCGAATTTATAAGGTTGAAAATTGCCCTCAGTTGATGAGAACTCAAAGAATGCTCGCTCAACACGGGTTAAAAGATCCTTGGCTTAGGTTAGTATAACAAACCAAGTTTTTACTAAATGATACTTATTTATTGGAGTACTAGTTACTATTTAAATAAGTTTTATCCTGCTAATGGATCTAGTTCATTTTTACTGGAAGCTAAGCCTTCATTAAAAATTGTCATATTTCAACATCAGACATGTGTTTCTCATTGTAATAGTTGGGTTGGTTTTCACATTCTTGAAAATTTTATTGTGCACGATTTTTCTATACAGTATAAAAAAATTGAGAAAAATGTGGCGTAATATTTTATGCCTCAATTTCTCGTAAAATAACAAAGTATAATGTATCTACATAATTGGAGTCGTTCCTAATTTCATGTAAAATAAAGTTCCTTTATACTTTATTTTACCTAGCCGTTGAAATTCATTAAAAATAATGAAATCTTTTTTTCTCCAAGCTTTAACTTAACACACTGGCTTTTCTGTGTTTGGTACTGATTCATGAGCAACTTCACTCATGTATAAAGATATTACTTATTATATGTATATAACACTTATTTTGTTTATAAAGGTATTAAAATATGCTTTTATATACAAATAATGTTGTATTACTTTTTTCTTGATTAATTGACTAGGAATTAAAACTTTTTGAATAATATCTTCAGTTATTTAATGATAGCCTATTTATTATATCTTTACATTAGAAGTATATCAGAAATCAGATTATTTTTTATAATTATTTAGTAAATTTTTTACCTACTCCATTACAGATTATAATTTTGATTAGATAAAATGAAAATTAGCTGTAAAACAGTTTTTAATATTGTCTTAACAGAAGTAAGGAGGACTTTGTTAATCATTTATAAAACATTTGTATAGTTAATCATGTACACATTAAGTGTAATTTAAAATAAGTTGTCATATAAGATTGTGTCTGAGTAGCTAAAGCTCTCCTATTTCAAGTGGTGAGTTATTACCTAGGAACTCTTAATTCTGATTCAGCTGTACTTACATATCATCATAGACAATTTATTACAAGTTTTTCTGGAAAAGTTTCAGCTAATTTTTGTTCCACCAATTCACTTTAATAATTTTTACTTATTTTATTATAGGAATGAAGTATGGCGATATCCTCCAGAATCTACAGACAGTCGATTTGAGCTCTTTCGGCAAATGTTTTTGCGTAAAGCAAAATTAGGGTTTGGTTTGGCTGTATTGACCGTAATAGGGGAAAAAATATATCATCACTATTATCCAGAAGAGCATCACCATTAGCTAATAGTTTGTATAACAAATAGTTATGTATGAATAAAGTAGGAATTTATTACTCATTTGTTATTTTATGACTGGATTAATGAACAAACATATCCATTCATGATATAAGTTTCTGTAAGCAGAGATTATAGTATCAGGCATATTTTACAATGTTTTCCACTATTGCCAGACAATTGTTCATACACTTGACTAGGGTTGACATGATTTAAATCAGTTTTGAAAAAAATCATTGATTTAAATCATTTTTTTTCACTTCTTTTAAAACCTCTATTCCAAAGACAGGAGAATTGGGAATCCGTCAGCACAGTAATACCAATAAGTAAATAGGTGTCAATAGATAACATGTGCTTTCCAAGAATGGAAGGGTTGTTTTCAGAAAGTATGTAGTAGAAATGTACATTTAATATATTAAAGTAATTTACGTCAAAACACACATTTCTCTTTTTCTTACAATTTTTGTTTAGATACTCTAATCTAGCTATGTACATATTTCAAAATATCATTAATATATGCAGGAAATTGTGATTATAAAATTAATGTGCTGTTGTAATTTGACGCTAAAATCATGTTTTGCATGAATAGTTTGATTTAGAGTTAAAATAAATAGAAAAATCTTAATAATAGCATCTGTAATCAAGAGGAGAAAAAGAATTGCTTTTTTTTTGCAATGTTTAGTCACTTTTCTCACCCTTTTGAAAGTGCCTCAGCAGTTGCAAGCCTGCTTAATCTTATAAAAGAGCTTATTAAATTATATAAGCCTGCTTAATCCAATACTTCTTAGGGTGCAGACTGTGATGCTATGTTACACATCATCTATCAGTCAATCATTCATTCAAAAAAGTGCTATGCATGCTCTGTTTATGGTTATGTCCATCTTTCTATTTTAAGTAAACAATATGGTATCACTAAATCTGGTCTAGTGCTTTTAAAACATTATTCGACCAAGCCATTATCTAACACAGCAATTCTCAACTGCTACACTGCGACGCTTTTGTGGGCTGCTACATTTAAGAAATGTATATTTTTCGATTTTTATTTTTATAAAATGGTTATTTACCATTTGGCAGCATTAGAGGTGTGAATCATTCATTATTTTCCAAATTTAGTTATAAAAAATATTTTATTGGGTTCATAATCCGTTTGTGATTACGAATACAGTGAACTCTGCTTAATGTGATCAGTTTGAGACAGAGTGATTTTGATAACAATAAACAATGTGCAAATTTATATAAATTTCCCCTCCCATTTTAATTTCCACTTACTCAATTTCAAAACAAAATGAAAAAACACACCTTATATTTATGTACTGTATATTAGCCTTTAAATCATAAGAATTGTATACATAAGTAAAAAAAAGGATCCATTGTTGACTGTCTACCATTTTTTCTAAGAAACTCATTGATAAATGCTTCATCATAATCCACCTGTCATAACGATTTAAAATGTTGATCTTTTGCTTTAAAGTTCAATCATTTCGTTTTCTGGCTTCCCTATCGACAAGCTGCATGTAAGCGAGCAAGGCATAAATTAGGAATATGCTCCTTCTCAGTTCCAATAATAATGTATTGTCTTCTGCTTATCTGACAACCATGGACCACCAGCAGGGTGTGCATAGTTCTGAAAAATTCCAGGAACATGTAATTCCCCATTTCCCTAGGTTGAAGAGGAGAATTCTTGGAAATTCGAACAACAGCGAATGGAAAGAAAAGATTGGGTTCTTTCTGAATAGATTGTGAATATTCCTTTGCCAGTTAAAAGGAGGTTCGAAAACGGATCCCATTAACTGATGTAATGATCCCATAAAGCGATCATTTTAACATATACAAATGATTAGAGAAAATCGGGACTCAGTGATGTCGATAACAATAAGTGATGGATAACATTAAGCAGAGTCTACTGTACTTCTGAATTTCAATTAACTTTGAATGAAAAGGAAGAACTAATTTCACTCTCTAATAATAGCGATTTGGTTTTGGAGTGCTACAGTCTACTGTTTTGCACACAAGGGCTAATGATACTGGGACCTACTGCTTAAAGCTGATTCCGAACACTACAAACATGCATGCCACAGTGGGATTTGAATCCACAAACTCCAGTACCGACGATCAGCACCCTAACCAATCGGCCAGCATTCGGGCCCCTATCTTTGTTTTGTGTTCCTAGATCTCAAACCACTGACGAAGTTTTTTTTCAATAGCAGACAAGAGGACGTGTGAGACGTAAAGATGACGTAAGAGATTTAATTTCAAAATATTCAAAAGAATCAATTCATTCATTTTGATTTAACATTAGATGTGATTATCCATCGATACAAAAAAAAGCTTTAAAAATATTATACCAATTTTCTACATCTTATTTTGTGAATCCAGATTTTCAGTATTAACAAATCTTTTTTTTTTTTAAATAAATAAAAAATAAATGATATGAAAGTTGCATTGTCATTTTTACAACGAAATATCAAACTGAAATTTCTCATTTAAAGTATTCTTATTATTAATAATAAATGTACTGTTGTTTTAGTAGTACATATTTTACTTTCAAAATTATTGTTATAAACTATTTTACACAGTGTATTATAGGTAAGTTAACAACTTTTAAACTTGTTTTTCTCTGTGTGCTGCCAAATAATGAAATCGTTACAAGAATGTCACGACTAAAAAAAGGTGATCTAACTTGTCATGAACTATCTTCACATTAAATCAGTTATAAAATTTCACGTAACACAAACTTTTGTATAATTTCTCATCCCTATCACACATTAAAGATACATGTTTTTAGATAATCATTCAGATCATTTTTCTAAGTTCGGTTTTAGAGTTTGTAGAGGTCTTTTGTAAGTGTTAATGTTTCAACCTTGCTTCTTATTTCAAATGCCACACTCGGATCCTATTTCTTATTTTCAACACTTAAAGGGCTTTCTTAAATGAAGCACACACCCTCATATTTACTGACAACCATTCAGTTCCCACAAATATTAATATTTTAACTAGGAAGATGTTTTCGCACATGGCTTAAAATCTTGAAATTATATTGTTTTTGCCTATTGAAGCCGCTTTAGTCTGCATCCTTTTTGCTCCATTTTTACAGCCGAACTAATTGCTATTGTGACGACTTCAATGTTCTTGAGTGAGAAGTAGTGTGAAGAAAGATCACAGTCACAATAAAATTGGAAATCACTTTTATTTTTTGTGGAGTAAATATGGGGTATGTACACTATATACAAAAGGATTCTAATTCTCCCAAAACAAGTTGAAATGTAGGGGATTTTTGCTGGCACTGAATTACATTGACAATCACAATCGGGGAAAAAAAAATAAAAGATTAAGTAATCTTACAAATGGGGAGACCTTTCCAGGGTGCAATGCAAACCCAATCTATTCCCCATTCGGTGTCCAAGACCCTGTCGTTCCTTATGTCAGCAGACTTTACAAGTCTCCCGAACGCAATTGCTAAAAAGCTGGCTCCGGTCAAAAATCACAAAAGCCTCTACGAGGTCAAAGCACCTACGTAAAAAAAGTCGAAAAGCCCAGAGTAAAAAAATTCTAGGCTTTTTATACCTGTGGGTCAGTTTCGGTCCCGCCAACCGTTTTTTGGTCAGTTACGATTCCAGTTACCTGAGAACTCCAGCTACGGTTACAGCTAGTTTTTTAAGCTGAATTCTCATTCGCTGGCTGTCCCGATTCTGGAATCTTGATGCAATCCTCTGGGCTTATTACCGCAACCGATCAGGGGCATGACGCATATTCAACCGAACTGTCAACATCTCAGACACAGCGTCGCCAAGCTATTGTCGACGGGTCGAAACAGGAGACTCCCGGTCAGCTGATTTCGTCCGTTAGTTCTGGACAAAGGAGGGGGGGTCTTCACACTATATATGAAGCTCCAAAATACATCTTTTCAAGCAATAAGCAATCCAATATGTGACTTAAGAAAATGAAATAGCTATGGTGAAGAATCCTCCATTTTGAGTTTCTTTTCTAAACTCAAAATGTTTGCCATTTAGAGTTTGTTTTCTAAATTTCTGTTCCTTTAATCCAGCTGAACAGTCAGACATCGAATAACTTTCTGTAGCTATTCGGATATTTTAAAAAATCAAGCCAGATACTCGATATTCACTTAATCCCTAAAATTTAAGGTAAACAGAAGTTAAAAGACTCAACAGCAAGAGTTTAACTGTTAATATGTTGTTTGAATGGATTGATTTGCAACAAAATGTTTGTAAGTGCAATTGAAAAAAATAAAGTTATAGAAAATAATAGAAAAAATTTTTTAAAAAGTGTCAATAAAAAAATTATTTTTACAAACTGTCATCAACTTATTGTCTAATATTTATTTGTAATTATTTTCAATGATTTAGAAGAAAAAAGCTTTTATTATTTTCATTTTCATATAGATTTCAGGTCTCATTACATCAAATATCTTCCTAAAATAGTGGTTAAATGGAAATGTGTATCAAATATTAAAAGTTTATGTATTGACATTTGATGTTAAAAAGACACCTAAGGAAAATAAAAATTTGACTATTATGAAACAAAATAAACAGCATTATGTTAATGGAATGGTAATATTCAAAATCATGATAGTAAGGTGGAAACTTAAATAACTATCAATATTAAAATTATGATTAAAGCAGTTTGTAAAATGATATAAAGTCGAACTTTGATAACTCGACTTCCTATAAGTCGAATAATCCGCTGACTCAAACTTTTAATCAAGTCCCAAATCATTTCCATACTTTTCTATAAAAAAAAAACTGTCTCGATAACTCAAAGTGAACATCTTCTAAGTCGAAGTTTTTGTGATAGATTTCCCCGGTAAAAAAACACAATTCAGTTCAAAACTTGAAATGCAAGTCCATTCATGACCTTCAAGAACGAAGGTTCTCGAAGATCAAGAGCAAGCACAGGACACTATTCACATCTTACAACAATACCCGGAGACCACCGAAGGTACAGATAACACCCTATTTAATTTTGTTAAAAAATTAGGTGACTTTGTGAATGCCAACAACCTTAAAAGTAATTGCTTTTTTCAAATGAGATTTACATGGTATGCATACTAATTAATATGTATAAGCCAATTTTCTTGAGTTTTAAACCTTTTGAACCCATTCTTCTCTTGTTATTTACATAGGCTATTAAAAAATTAAAATGCGTACCACTATAGTATTATGGCACATATCAAACCATTTAAATCATGTCGACCCATCTTAAGTGCCAGTTGTGAGGAATGGTAGGTAACTTCAATAAATCGAACTTTGGATAAGTCGAATATTTTTGGGGGTCCCCTGGGACTTCGAGTTATCGAAGTTCGACTGTATTTTGTTCCATTAGGATTTCTTTCATTTATCACATTTTTTAGACCACTTTCTCTCACTAAGATGATCTGTGGACATTTTTAAACAAAGAAATAAAACAACAAAGAAGTTCAACATTTATTAATTTAGTTACAGTAAAATTCACAGAGTTACATAAAATTTTTTCATCGATGACTAAAATAAACATACCTCAATTCTTGACTTGAAAAAATTCTTCAACTACACCTCAATTATCACAAAAACTTCACTATCAATATACATTTTTTTTTTTACATTTTACACATATAAGAAAGAAAAATATGAATAAAAATTTATCACAGTCAGTATAATTTAATGTAAAAGGTATATGCTATGATTTCATATACTCTAAAAATTTTATTTAAATAGAGTCAAGAAGCACCATTACAAAGTCTAAGGAGTTAAACATTTGCTATTATTTATATAAGACCTGATATGCTTGGAATTCAAGAAATACTACACCAAGAAAAAAAGGAAATAACCCATCAACAAATATTTTACTACATATTTAATCGCAAAAACAATTTTCAGATCTTGATAACATTTAATATATATATTCAACACTGGATTTTAATGTCAAATTATGACCAAGGTGTCTGATTTAAATAAAATAGTAAAAGTAAAGAATTTTCAACTATTTGTTTAATGATATAAATTTACTGAATTTGAAATACACGTAACATAACTTTAAAGAAAAGAATACTTTTATATTTCTTATATATATTAATGGATTATTTGATTTTTTATGTTACCTTCAACATGTACATTATATTAATTACTCCCCTACAGTCAAAGATAGCTGCATGAACTTCTAATCAGAAATTAATTTTCCCCTTCTTTATAATAAAGAATTATTTAGTCAAATATGAATAGACCAAATGGTTTCAAATTACTGTAAATACTAGAGTTTAAGCTATGATAGTATTCTTCACAGAATGTAGCCTCTTTTTGCAAAATACATCCAAAAATCTTTCAGATTATCATTAACTTTTAGATATTTGACATTTTAGATATTTTGGGGCAGCTTTTGTGCTCATTTTTGCTTTATTGGTAAAGAAATTTGTTAAATGCAACTTAAACTCTGGTAGGTACCATGCAAATTTTTTATAAAATGTAATTAATTATATACAAAAAAACTTCAACCTATAGTTAAAAAAATTAAATAGATGTAGCAATTAAATTAGGTAAATGAAACTTTTATACATTTTTAAATACCACAAATAAAATTGTTAATTCTGAAAGCAATATAAATGGTTTTACACATTTATAAAGAAGTATTAACTGAAGTTACCAAAATATTAAATCAACTTTTGGAACAGTTGACTATTTTAGAAAAGGAACTTTCTCTTTGAACACAGTCAGATATATATAAAAAATTCCAGAAAAAAAAAAGGCCGAGCGATGGCCGATTGGTTAGGGTGCTTGCCTTCAGTACTGGAGTTCGAGGGTTCGAATCCCACTGTTGCATGGATGTTTGTAGCTGTTTGGAATTAGCTTTAAGCTGTAGGTCCTGGTCTCATTAGCCCTCGTGTTGCAAAAAGTTGACCGTAGCACTCCAAACCAAACCAGAAAAAAAAGTGCTGACACATTTTAAACATTATTTCTTACACTTACATAAAAAAAATTCTTTTATAAAAAGAAATCCCAGAATCAAAATAAAATTATTTTAGAAATTTCAATTTCTACTGACAATATTTTTATTAATAAATATTTTATTATTGTAGGAAATTATTCAGAAATGCATAACTTGTTAACTAATAAGTGTGTGAATCCTGGTTATAATTCTCCTGGTTTTAAAGAGAGAAACCAATAGCAAATAACTTCAATACTGGTTTATTAAAATCAAATTTGTTTAGAATTTCTTTCACAAAACATTTTCCAAAATACATTTTCTTTTTCTTAAGTATATAAAGTAAAATCTATTAAGTTTGGATGTTTTTTTTTTGTTTGTTTTTTTTTTAAGTAATTTTAGAAAGATAAAATCACAACTATGATATTATTCCTGTTAATGATTAAACAAAGTCTAATAATATTAATATATAATAACTTTTTAAAGTTGAAATTCATAAGTTGTTTATTTAAAACATTTTGAATAAAACAAATATTGCTGGTCGATTATAGAGAAAATAAATACTCAAAAAAATATATTAAAAAAATTGTAGAATTAACTACTTTGACAAGTTTGGCTTCCAATTTAATACAAGATTACCTTAAATGGATCTTAAAGGGTAAAAAAATAAAAATGAGAATATAAAATTAAAAGAAAAAGAAAACTTAGATTAATTACTTACAAAACTAAAATTGCATGACAAAGATTATTATAATATATCATAAAATATACAGAACATTTATAAATGTAAGCAATATTAAAGACTTTGTAAAACCCAAGAAACAGAAATGAAAATACTTATTCATTATACTTAAATAGCAAAATGGAAATTAACACTAGATTGCCCAAGGCAGTCATTTTGACTGTTTTTTAATTTCAATTAGAAAAACAATTATGAAATATAATGACACAATTTCTTAGAATTTGGTGCCTTTTTCTATAACATATAAATGGGTTTATGAATAATTGTAGTTACTTTCGCCCTCCTTTATTATATAATATTAAAAATTAATTTTAAACAAATTTCTTTACATATTTGTTATTTTTTCACAATGCAGTCATTTTGACTGGTTTTGGGCAATATAGGTATACAAGAAATCTCGGGCAATCTAGTGTTAAAAAGATTTCAAAAATAATTGTTGAAAAGTATATTACATTAGAAACGTTATTATATATTTATTTCTATAAACAGAAAAGAAATCTTGCCAAACAAAATTTTACTCAATACATATATTTATTTAAATTTTTATTCAGCCTATATTACATGATATTTTATTTCAAAAAGGGCTTTAGAGAGGTGTAAATTATAGAATTTTTTTTTATATAAAAAGAAAAGTAATATGCATATTACAGTCAGTACTGGCTATAGGGTCACCCTGCTTATAGGGTCAGTTTTCTAATGTCCCGTCTAACTTAATAGGGAACATGTGTTAAAGTTCACCGCTTATACAATCATTTTCTTTTTCTTGTTACCGGTTATATGGTCAATTTTATGTTTTCAACAAATTTCCTTTAAAAAAAAAAAAAAAATGGAGTGGACCTGAATTCAAGCCCTTTCCACCTTTTTTGCTTGTGTAGACTCATCGTCGGAGTTTCTCAACTTTCTCAGTTCTCTTGCCCCCCAACAAGAGGTGGACATCTGTCTGTTTATGGGTTGAAGTTGTCTCTCCCTGCTTAAGTTCAAACGGAGAAGAAACAGGTAAAGGAAAATTTTGTTGCATTTGGATCATACATCAAAAATAAAAACGTTCATTTTTTATTTATGGCTTCGAAAAGAAAGAATTTATTTGCTGCCAAAAATGAATTGATCGAAAGATTTTAAAAATCTAATCTTTCAAAAGATGCTTTTGCAAAAGCAAATTTGATTCCCCAGATGACATTAAACAGCATTATAGCTGCCAAACTTGGGTCAAGTGTTGAAAACAATGATTTAAAAAAAACCACCAGTACTTGTCACCTTACAGGAATGTGGATAAGGCTCTTCTGTTATGGATTAAAAATGCACGATATAGGCACAATAGGGTTTTATTGTTCCGCAAATAGGGTCTCCCCTCTTATAGGATCTGATTTTTCTGGACTGAGCTGACCATATAACTGATACAGACTGTATATATATATATGTATTGAGAAAACAAATTTCAAATTCAAGAGAGAAGAAAATTAGATATCTATTTTTCCTTATATGAAGAGGGTAATACGTATATAGGATCTGACATTTATAACTGATGGAAACAAATATTAACCAGCAATAATTTTAAAGCATTTCTTCCAAATAGCACAAAAGTGGACAGAATTTTCTCTTCTGATATTTGGCACATCATTATATTTTAAAATTTAAATTTAGTTTTGTATATAGCTATTTATATTTACAATTACTTGAGTAAACTCTACAACCATAGGAATAAAAGCTGAAATTATTAAATGCTGTTATCACATTCTCATGTTGTTATTTTTTCTATTGAATAAGTGGTTTTCTGAAACACTTTTCGAATCTAAAACCCCAAATTCCTTACTACATTTTAAGATTTCATTTTCTCACTATAGAGGCAAACATGGACAAAACACCTCAAAATATTGATTTCACAGATATACTTACACCACTGCATCCAAGTTATGTAAACTGTATTCACTTATAGTAAAAAACTGCTTCCATCAACATAAAGGAGAGGGGAAATATGAATTTGTTAGGAATTTAAAAATTTAAATCAGGGTCTGTTCAATTTTTAAATGAAACATGTAAAATGTTAATATGCAATAAATATCTATCAGTAATTTTTAATTTATGTTTATAAAATATTTCATATCTATGGCATTTAAGCACAACAATATTCAAATTTGCTTCAGTTATGGTTAAAAAAATTACTGTATATCTCAAAAGGAACGAATGTCACAAGAAAGCTCAGGTATTTCAAGTACAATTTAGTATTTCAAGTTTGTGTTTATAAATTAAGTTAGTAATGCAATGCAATTAAAGTCTAATATATATATATATATATATATATATATATATATATATATATTATATATAGTTCAATTAGATAATAAAGAAAATTACAAGAGCAATTCTAACAAAGAAAGAAAATTGTCAGCAATTTAAAGATTTTTTGTAAAAGATGCATAAAAGTATGACTAATAAATAATTTTTAAAATACTTACTGGCATGGAATAAACAGTTAAATTTCCCTGAACTTTTTTATCTATCAATACTGCAAATAATGTTTAATCAACTAAGCAAAAATAAAGTAGGTTTTATACAATGTACTGACAGCAGATCTGAAACAATTTAATATGTAAGCTTTAGAAAATATTACAATGCTACAATCAAATCTATGTAAATAAGATACATACAATTTCAAATGAATGATACATTAAACAAATAAAAAATACTAAGTAGGAAAAAAATATAAAAAGTAATGACTGACATTAACACCTGCTATATCATAAATGTAAAATTTGTAATGCATGCATACTATATTCTCAATGAACTTAATATCACAAGATGAAAATTATAATTCTCATAGACACTTCTCTTTAATTAAATCTCACAATCAAATCTAATCATGTCCTTTTTACAATATAATGGGAATTATACAGTTAGTCTAAAGAAAAAGTATTGTACACATAACCTGCAATGAAAGAAAGTTTATTTGCTCATAAGCCAGGGTGTTATTAAAATTTCTTCATCGGTAAACCAATTTTTAATTCTTTTAAAAATGAATTTATTCAGATGCTACCTTGTTTTCAGGCTCCATCCATTTCATACTGATATATATGTTATCGTCAAAGATATCCGTGTAAATATTTAAACATTAAAAATGTTGTCATTACAAGCTTCTTCAAATTCATTTACAGAAAGAAACATTTTAATGCCAAAAAGCATTAATACATTTTCAAAAATAGGAATAAAATAGAGTCAACCAATAATGATTAAGCTATTAAAAACAATGAAACATATGTAGAATGTTTAATATATTATGATCTGCTAATATGATTAATTACAATAACATAAATAATATGATAGGTTTACCTTGACTATACACTATAAAGTTTAAAGTTTTTTTTTAAATGATGAAAATAGTGTAATATTATTAACAATTTCCTCAATTACTCAGAATTTTATATCAAATTTATATAAAATTTATCATAAAAAATTAATGTATCAAATGTTGTTTGTAGGTCCATGGTAAAAAATTATATTTCATTTATTGTATAATTAATTGTGTGTTTACAAAAACTAAATTAGTTGGCTGTGAAAAATATGAACTATGCTAATGTATGTTAAATACAAATTAAATATGTGAATTATAGCTTATTGGTGAAAAATAAATGCACTCAAAGACTAGTGGTTTCCATACTATTAATTGAAGTACCATATGTCATTCTTTTGCAGAATCCACTTTCATTTAGATTCAATTAAAAATAGATTTCTATTATTTTATTTGTCTTATTTCTTTATAAGATAGTTTTAGTAATTTACAAGCAATTATAGATAAGATAAATTAAAATTTTTCATGACTTGACGCTTTTAACATTTATTTCTAGATAGCTCTAAATTTTGAAAATAAAATTTTTAACCAAGCAAGCTCTGCATATGATTTGTCATAAACTATTGATAGAAGAATGATTTAAAATCCCTTCATATCATCGCACCCCCCCTTTCAACTGTTTTCTGAGAGGTTTATAAAGTGATCTAGAAAGAAAAAATAAATAAATACAAAGTTAGCATGAATATATAAAATTTAAAACCACCAAGTTACTTTTTCATGGAGCATAACTACACTTAGTTGTACTCCAGCTACTGAAGTAGCTCAATGATGGCTCAATGGTATTTAACAAGCTGTTTGTTTCTTATTGACACTTTTAAATTCTGCTTCTATTTGTGTTTGGTTTTTATTGATTGCATTCTGGTCCAAATGTTTTCTTCTGCTTGATAAAATAGTCATTGGTTCTGTATCTTCATTCCCAACTTACAATAAAGTGGTAAAAAGAATAATGATAATGTCCCTAGACATTTCAATGGAACTGAGAACACAGAACAAAAAATAAAATAAATTAAAAAAAAAAAAGACTTTTACCTGAAAAACAACTCAGATCATTTATTGATCTGATAATTTATTTTTATAGCAACAGATTTACTAAATAAATAATTTCTTTCACAAACTTATAGCTCTCTACTATTTTGTTTAGAAACAGATATATATAATTAATAAGCATCATTTGCGCAAATATTATATATACTGTAATTTTGCACATATAGTCTGCGGACTATCTGTGTTTAAAAAGCAAATTTCTTCATCTGCGGACTACCTGCTGGTTGTTCATCACTCACATCATCAAAATTGGAAGAAGGGGGAAAAGAGCATGTTGCTTGACGGCAGATGATCAAATGTAAACAAAAGCTTGACTCACGAGACGTCAAGAAAACATTGTATCATATTGGTTATAAACCATGGAAAAAAAATACAACCCATAAAGCAGAACGAATCAGTAGTAGCAAGTAGCACAATCTTAAATTGTGTCCTGGAGTACGGGAAAATATTGATAGTCACTATTTATAGCTCCGATTCACAACACCGAGTGGATGTGTTCAAGATCGAAGGTGGAGGGTGGAAGGTCATTTCACACCACAAAAATCACCCGTAACAGAGTGTTTTGTTTTCAAAGTTTTGATTTGCGGTAATACTCCATTCATATCTTTAAAACATCGTCTCAGTTTGACAACTGATTTCAAGCTGAAAGTAATTCAGAAGGTCGACATGGAAGTCAACGAGAAAGAAGTAAAAAGTTGGCACAAGCAAAAGGAAACATTAAAAATATGAGAAGAAAATGATCCAATCTTCGTGGAAAAATACGATGGCCTGCATTAGAAGACAATTTACATAGCTGGGTTCTCGAACAGAGAAATGTAAAATGTAGGCCACTCTGTTTCTTCGATTAAAATTCGTCTTCTAGGCTATGGCAGAAGAAATGATTTTACATTTTAAAAGTGGAATTAACTGAGTATAATACAGACTTTTTGCAACTATACTATACATTTAGGTTTTTATTCTTAAAATGATTTAATATTGTCATACTAAAATACATATTTTTGCTTGTATAATCTGTTGATTATCTAGTTGTGCAGACTATCTGATGATTTATGAAATTTTTTAAATAAAATATTGCATCTGCGGCCTATACGATAGTGCAGACTTTAAATGTGAAATTACAGAATATGTAAAAGTAGCTGTCAAAATTTGACAAAGAAATATAAAAATTCAAAAAATTTTCCAAATTAAAAAAAATAAAAGAACCTAAATAACTTATTTGTAGAAGCTACTTGAGTAGTTTATGATTAATCATCAGGAATTAACATCTGTTAATTAACTTTTAACTGAGACAGACATATGGTACCATTTTTAAAAATCTGGAAACTACTAGTCTAAAAAAGAAGGGCTGTTTCCAATCATCCAGTCATAACACACTCCTTATGAAATATCAGTCCTTTTTACTTCAATACTAAGCATGTAATAATTATAATAATAAAAAGAGGAGAAATTGTAAATGCAAAATTTAGTGCTTCATGTGATTACTAAGAAAATCTATATTTTCTTTTATTTCAGTGATGGCGTAGTTTTAAAATGCATTCATATAAAAAAAGCCAAGATATATGTAAAAATGTTGGCAGTATCCTGAAATTTTTATTATTTTAAATTAAAAATATAAACATACCCATTATCCTGCTTGTCTTTAGACAGCCCAGCTGTGGGGCAAGCAGTTCTACGATCATATATGTCGGCTGAAACTGTTCTACAGTATCCCCAGAGTGGTAGAAAGCCATTTCATTAGCATTCACAGGGATTAAAGGAATCCCTGAAGTGTGTTATGACACTGATTAAAAAAAATATAATTAAATACATGGGAAGTAAAAAGAAGACCTATTGAGCCTATGCAGCATTTTCCTCTGTAGTAGCCATGCTTTCGAAACTACTATTAATATCTGGATTTTGTTGCAAAACTTTAAAAAGCTCTTTCTTCGTTTTTGAACAATTATCAGCATTTACATTGAGATTTTTAGTAAGTGCATCACAGGAATTTTTTAGGTAAAAATGGAGGCCTGGATTTTCTTTTTCAGAAGAAAAAGTAAAACTGACAGCGGTCGATTCTGAGTTTATCACAGATGAGTTAGAGTCATTTTCTTCCACATCATTTTCTAACAGCTCACTTCTATTGGAATCCATGTTATCTAACAACTCACTTCTGTTAGAATCTTCAAATACTGTATCTAATTCTTGGTTGCTATCACCTATCAAATTAAATATCAGAAATATGCAAAACCTACACAAACTAAATGAGTGAAATAATATTATTGTATAGTAGCACAAATATTTAGAATTGGTTTTAGTAAAGTGTGACGATCATTTGCAATTCAAAACAATTCTGGAAATTCAAGAATTTAAGATAACATTTTTCTATAGCTCCGTAAAATTTATTCCACAATAAAGGTAATACATAATAAATTGTAAAAATAGATTCTTTAATACATTATTCATTTCACTGATTTTACTAGATACTAACACTTTTGAAAATATACTAATTACAACAGTGGTTTTCTAACAGCACATCAATATTTCTTGAAGTCCCTTATCTTTTTATAATTTTGAATATATACAATTTATTTCTTTGCATAAAGTACATACCAATCATTTTATAAGACTACAGATCCCTTCAAAATAAAATATGAATCATATTAAATCGAATGTAGAAAAGAGAAAGAAGGGTCCGTAAAAGAGAAAAAACTTTCAAAAGTAATGTGCACTTATTAATACAGAAAACCTAAAGTTAATATAAAACAAAATTTTCCTTTATTTTTCTACAACATAATTAAGTTTTATATAAGAACTTTCAAATTAGACTTTTTGACCTTAAAAATATCCAGCTGCAAACAAATGAATGATTAAAATAAACTATTTATTTTGAAAATTATGAAACAGGGAAATAAATCCCTCTCTCAGTAATAATAATAATAAAGAAATGAATTATATTGTTATACTTACAATTTTCAGAACTTAAGTTTGTAGATAAGTCCAACATTTGGACAGAACTGAAAATGAAGAGAAAATTCTCAATAACTAACAAGAATCAAATTGATGTTAACTGTGCATTTTGAAATATTCAATTTTATCATTCATTATAGAGAAGATTCATATTTTGTTACACTTTCACACACTGTATTATATTTCTATGCTTTCATAATGTAAAGGTTTTGTGTATGTTTAGTGGGAAGTGAAAGAAATTTGGCATGTTTCAATAAAATGCAATCTTGTAGTATAAATAAATAAAATTTAAAACTCAAGTTTAGTCTAAAATCTGACAGTTCTAATTCCTCATTATCCCAGTAGTGGGAGAGCTTTAGAGGTCTTACAATTGGTTATGTTTATAAATTTTCCCCTCCCCCTCTCTCTTCAGACAGGGCCCAGTTATCAAGATTTTGGGTCCAGGGCAGAAAATATGTTTGGGGCCCTTGTAGATTATTATTACATTTCATTAATGTATAGCTGAAAGATTTGCATAATGCAACAGGCACTTTTTTTATTTGACCATGGGATGAAAAGACATGCTATAAAGGAGGTCATATTCAAAACATTTCGCAAATGGAATCCACCCATCAGAAAGCTCAATTTTGCAATTGAGAACATTTTTGAGAAAATTTCTCAAAATCTAGCCATTTGATGGGTAGATTTCATTCATTCCCAAAATGACCTGCATTCTTGCCTTTAGTTTTTAAGTGGAAAACCATGAATGACAAATGTGTGGGTATTTATACTTGCAGGTACTCTGAGAAATAATGAAAAACTTACAAAATTTTAGTTCACATAATTTGTATATAGAATAAAAAAAATGAAATTTGTAAGTCTACAAAATTTATTTGTTTCAAAACTACGTCTGGTTCTAAAAAATTTAGGGCTCCTGAAATCATTGGGCCACGGGCATGTGCCCCGCATTGCCCTGCCAATAATATGGCTTTGACTACAGCCCAACTTGGGGGCCATGGCCTATAGTGCTAAATTCTGTTTTCGAGACCAAGGGCCCTGGGGTACAAAGCATATGTCCTGGTTAGGTGGTCAACCTTACGTGAAACCCCCCGTGTTTATTTCCCAAGCATGTTTGGTCCTCAAATTGTCTAACTGCAGAAAGAATGAAAGGCTGAGCGAACCTTGTCCAGCCTGAGGATCAAACCTTGGACCTGTGTCTGGGGAGCTCAAAGCGATACCCCAATACCATTGGGCTTCATGTTTATAAATAGTCGCTTAAATTCTCATACGATTAAGATCTTTTTCACAGGCCTTTAACCTCTTCAGGATCATGATCACATATATGTGATCAGGAAATTCTCTCTTCAGGCCCCATAATCTCTTAAATGTAATCAAGCAGTTCTTGTCTCTGTAGCCCATGGATCATATTAATATGATTTGGAATTGAAATATTTAATTTAATTTTTAAATAACACCACATGGCAGCTGAAGTCCATTGTATTTTCATAATAATGTTCTATAAAGTATTCATTCAATAGGTACTTTCAATTCTAAGAGGGTTTTTTTTTTTGTGTGTGTAAAGTTGGAACACATAAATAGCAGAACACTCTGAGGGACTGTGATTTATTGCATATCCAGTGTTTATATTTTAACTAAATGGAGAAAGGATAAAATATTTATCAGTAGGAGTAGAATTGTTGTTTGCAGTTTGAAGTTTGCTACATAGTATTTTGTATATTTTGGGTGAATTTTATTTTAGTCACCATAGCAAAAAGAATGAAATACTCTAAATGAATGAAATAATGAATTATTTAATAATAATAAAAAATGAATAGAAAGAGATCTTTGATGAATGAATCAGATACTGAAATGGAGAAAGTAATTTTTCTTATACAAGTAACAGATTATTCAGATAACATTGAAATATTTGATTCTGTGAATAATATCCAGAACAATTTAAGCAATTCGATATAAAATAACTGACATCCTGGAGTTATTAATTAATTCAATTTGATTAATTTATGAAACTTGCCTGGAGGTATACATATATATTTAGCTTTACTAGTAATTTGTTCAAATTTTAAACATTCATTTTTACTGACAGGGAATATAAATGTCATTAAATTGACACCATTTTCTTCAAAAATCATGGTTGTTTGTTAAAAATTGTTAACTGCTATTATACAAGATTCATATACTATCAGTAATTAAAATATGAAAATTTAAGCATATTGAATTGCTGTTAGGATTTTATGAAATTTTAAGTGAAATTAGACTTTACGGGAAAAACATCCTGGTCCTGTGCATGTGCATCATTAGATCACCAGGCCAGGGGAAGCACTTCTTTTGAAAGTCCTGAACAGGTTTAGTATAACAGAAGCAGAGTCCATGAGTCAATAATTTGATACTTATCCCCTATATAATAATAGCCTAAGTTATCTATACGTCTGTCTTCGAATATATGAAGCTGTTAGACCTGGAATGGCTAGAGGAATCCATATTGGATTCTTGATGAGTTAGGGTTAACAAAATTCAAAGTGAGTAAAATTTATCTTCTCCTATCTATTCAATTTTAAAATAAATTGGTATAAATATACTTCATATTGCAGCGAAAAATACTGTCATCTTTAAAACATTCGAAATCCACCCCTTCCCCATTTTTGAACGTTTAATGCCATTATTTCAAGCCCTATTTTCCCTGGTTAAGAAAAGGCGATTCAATTTATCAATTTATCACATAATAAATAGGTAAAAATAACATTTTTTTCTAGCATTATGACATCATTCCTTTAAACATCTCATTTAATTATTTCATATTTTAAACTATTTAAATATCGTCTACATTATTTTAATATCTTTTATCACTGAACTTAGATATTACGTAAATAATTTTCTTTTATATTTGGCTTATATAATACATTAGGTACATATGTGATAGTTTAAATTTAATCATCAATTATTTTTTGTTGCAATGAAAATTTTATGACCGGTATTAACAACCAATTCTTTTCATAAAAGTCTAGGAGTCTATTTTATAGACTATTAAATATCTATCGTTTAAGTTAAATATCTTTGAAAATTAAGAAGTTTGTTTGTTTGTGTCTTTGTTTTTTATACATAACCACACGGTTTGCAACCGATTCGTTAAATTTTGGTTAGCATTCAAAGGTACCACCAAGTAATGACTGTCAATATTAAACCTCTGCTGTCCATGCTATCAAGTAATATGGCAAGATAAATTAAAGTGGGCATACAGTCGGGAAAGATAAAGAAATTATTAAGCGTGTACCACATAATTCTCAGCCAAAAAACAAACCAATTTTTTTACCTGCCTCATAGGGTACTTTACAATTCTGGAAAATTAAAAATTTTACTGATCCCGTCCTATGACAGGCTATATGATAGTCCTAAAATATAACAGGAATTTCTAATAAAAAAATATTGTAACAAAATTGTGCTTCAAATTCAATACATTTCAATATTGTACAATAGATAACAATTCAAATTATTACACTTGGACAAATAAGATGAAAATATTTATGATAATTACCTATATTGATTTGTCAACTGTCATAAGGTGATGCTAATACAATTGTTTTATACATAAAACTGAGACAAATGCTTCGATTTTCTAAGATTTTTTTAAATTAAACATTAGAGATCTGCATAACATTATAACTTTTTTTTATAAATTGAGAAAGAACCGAGTCCCTCCTCTTTTTTTTAAACACACCATTATTATTAATTTTTCCTATTTCATTAACCAAGAAAAATAGGTAGAATGGAAACGTTCAAAGAAAATTTCTATCTGAATAGAAAACATTTTCATTATACATACCTGTCATCATTTTTATTGTTTAGACAATTTATCTGCAATTTTGACATTTCAAGAGCAATAAGAATGTCCATGGCTGGATCAATATGAGCAGACACTGTGTCTGGATCTGAAATAACCATTTTTTATACTTATAAATAAGAACTAATGACAAACATAAATAAGTTTACATCTTAAATACTTCTATACTTAACCCCTTGACGACATACAATTCATAAAGTAGACTTTGATGTCTCTGAGTAGAGATGTAAAAAATACGGAATTTTAAAGAGGTGAGAATAAACCCGGGAATTTTGGGGAATAAAGCCGGAATTTTGGGAAGAAATCATTTTAACAATGTTTAAATTTATTTTTTTCAACAGTGGCTATTTAAGAACTAGCATATTATTTCTAAGAATTTTTTTTTTTTTTTTTTTATTTTACTTTTGGCTATATATATATATATATATATATATATATATATATATATGTATATTCAAGAAATAATAGCAATGAGAATTTAAATGATTTTATAGTAGTACTTATGTAATTAATGACCCTGTTAGTCTTATCAAACAATATCTTATAAATAAATAAAATAAAATAATTTGAAAACTTTCTCAAACTATATATCACAGGCTCGAAATTATAAGTATTTTTCCATATTGCAACATATGATATTATTTTGGGCAATAATAATATATTAAACATTGGATCCCATGTTTCATAATCCAACATACCAGGAGATTTAATAACATCCCAGTGTTTGCACGCTAAGGAACAAAATTCGTGCATTTCTCCTGTTCGGCAGTTTTTAGCTCTGGGTCGGTTGCAGCCTTCGCGAGAACATACCCCTGAAAAACAATTAGAAATACAATGCATTTGATTAGCATACAGGGAATTACAATTCAAAAGAGATCACTCTCATACTCATATCAGTATTATTCATTTAAGATGTAATAACAATAATTTTAATTTGCTAGCCTTTTCAGAATAAGCTATGATTATTTGTAAAGAAATAATTTATTGTGAATGAAGTCTAAAAGTAAAAAGTTTAGCAAATATGTATTAGACATTTTTATGTGTCAGCAACTACAGTTAACATACCTAGAACAGCAGACAAAAATGGGTTAGATGTCTCGTCATCGTCACTATCATAATCAGGCCAATCACAGACGGCTGCAACATTTGTGTGTTTGCCACTTTCATCAATGACCCACGGATCATTAGGATCAATATTTTCTAGCGATTGCAAGATGGCTTGAGATATCAGAGGCTGAAAATCAGAGAGCTGCATTAACAGAAGCCACAAAATAATTTGAAAAATTTAATTGCAGACAACTAATATTTTAAGATGGAAATCCCAATAAAAATATTATATTTACAATATACATATATACAGTGAAACTTCTACGAGCAGCCACCCTTCTAAATGGCCAATTTTTCATGGCATTTGACTCATAGACCTAATGCTAAAATAACTTGTATCAGTGCCCACTGACCCCTTCTAAATGGCCACCAAGTGGGATTGCTCCTTACATTTTTTGGGAAATTCTACTCACTCCATGCTTTAATTTTGAGCAAAAAAACTCAAGGTCAGGTTTTATGGTCGGATATAAGACAAAGGAATAACTTGAGAAGTCCATTCCTGCAGTCCCCCACCCTTTCTAATAAAGACTAAATTTGTTATCTCTTTTGTATTCTCCCCACACCCTTCAGATAGGGAATCCCTATTGCACCATCCATAGAAACGGAGGGAGGGACTGGAAAATCAAATGTTGAAGGTGTTCCAAGGCCTTTCTTTGGAATTCCAATTGGTAAAGTTACGGAAACACTTCTGTCAGCGAAAATATGATTCACACTAGTTTCATTTCATTAGTTGGTCAGTGACCAGAGTTGCAACGATGACGAAATGCATTTTTCTAAATATCGGGCAGAGCATTGAAGTTCTGCGTGAATATGAGAATGGCAAATCAACAAGAAAGTTAGCTAAATTATTTGACTGCAGAAAAAAGGAAATCAACTATGTCATTAAAGAAAAAAATTTGATTTTGAAGGAGTACAAAGACTACAGAACAAACAGAAAGAAATTGTAGCCATTTTTTTAAAAAATGTAAAGAAGCATGAAATAAAGTACTATTTTTTCTTTAGATAAGTTTTAAATTACATTTACATAAGGAATATATGTCAGACTTGTTTATATTACACATTACAGTAATTATCTTATAATAGTAAATAAAACCCTTCAGAGCAGCCAAATATTCTCGGTACGGAGGGGTGGCCGCTCAGAGAGGTTTCCCTGTATATATATATATATATATATATAAATGAATTTGTGTCTGTCTGTACACGATAGACTCAAAAACCATGCATCCAATCGGCGTGAAAATTTGAGAAATTCGTAGGTATATCCCTGGGAAGGTTTTTGTAAATTTTTAACGTTCGAAATCTATTTCTTCCTCCTTTTTCGAGCATTTCACGTCATTATTCTAAGCATTATTTTCCCCAGTAATGTTTTTTCTGTTATATGTTGGTGTTAAACATTAGTACTAGAAGACATCCAATTTCGGAAATGAATTATCCCATTCAGAACAGTACATATATATTACTCTCAACAATATTTTGAAATTTGATTCCTATATTAAAAAAAGTCGTGGAATTGGGAATTATTATGCAGCTGCTCAAAGGCAACACAGTGCACTTACTCGACATTCAGCTATTAATAAACTGTTATAATTGTCAACAATCTGAAACATACAAGATTTATTCAGCATTTCTATTAATACGTCTTATTATCTTTAATAGTAGTTCTAAATCTTTCATCGAAATGTTTTAAAACCCAGACCGAAGGCTGGGTGCGAAGCATATATATATATATATATAAATATATGCTTGTCAAAAGATTTCTGCATACAGAGAAGTGGTTTTACAGCCATTAAATTTTGCACACAAATGCATTTTTCACTAGATCTAACCATGTATAAAGCATTTTCATATGTGATTAGATCTAGTAAGTTAGATTTTATTTTTCAATAATGAACAATAAAAATTTAAATATGGATAACCAGCAATATGTAACACCATTTTATGCTTATGTGCAACGTTTGGAGAAGGATACACTGCTTCGCACCAAATAAGATTTATAAACTTTGTTAGTTTGAATTTCTGCAAACAGATTAACCTAGTTCTAATAGTTGGATAAATTTTATTTGTCATAAACTTTTACCCTACTACTTATATTACGAATAAAATGCTGGTATAAAAAGAATTTCATAGGAAAGTTATGACATGAGACTTTTAAACACGAATAAATAAAGAACTGAAAAAGATCATTTTAATACACTGTGAAGACACCCCTTTGTTCAGAGCACATGCCACAGACATGCCAACATTCAGTCAGCTCTGTCAGGAGCAACAGCGCGGTTTTAAAATTTAACATGCTACCCACAAAGTAAACGCGTATATAATTTACATACATAAAACAAATTTTAAAATAATACAAACAAATTATGTATTAATTATATATTTTATTAATTTCTAAATTAAAACTGAGCAAATTAAATAATTAAAAATTAACATACTATTAAAGGTAAATTAAAATTTATGCATTTAATATTGTATAAGTAGATTTTTTAGCTTTAACAAGTTCTTTTTCAGAAAAATTCTTCTTATAACAACATTGACCCTGATTAAAATATTTACATTTCTCTATCATCAGAGATTCTAGAGTTTTTCTTCCCAAATTTGACCTAAATTCAGTTTGGTTTTTCCGCACAGTACTGAAAACTCTTTCACATGCAGCATTACTGTGTGGAAAAAGCAATATATTTAGCATTATTTTTGGTAAAATTTTGTATTTTATTGCTGCATTGTGATCGCTTAAACAACTGATTTTGAACCAAGCTGTATCTAAGCGTTCACAGGTTAGAATTTCCTCACTAAATTTGTCAATTTGGTAAAAATTAAGCTCTGATTCTAGTTCATCCAATGCATTATCAGTAAAGATATTGAAACATTCAATGAAATAGTTCACAGAACTAAACTTAGTCTGAGCTCTGATACTGATATCTGCAACTTCAGCATGCATCAAAATTTTAATCTCTCAGAGGAAATTTTTTAAGCATATATGCACATGCTTTTTCATAAAAGGCACGAACACATTTAAAGAAATTTTTCTTTTCAGAATCTGACAGGAATGAATTTGCCAAATACTGCTTGGTTTTGTGTCCAATAACCAAGTCATCCACTAACTTTTGCAATTTTCTGTCAGAAAAATTGATTTGAAAAATGTCTTTAGATTCTTGAACAGCAGAAGGCTTAATAAAACGAGACAAACAATCTGTGTATAATGAAATAAGCTGCCTCTGTAGTTTATGAACAAGAGGTGCTTCAGATTGTAAGAATGTATTAACTTTAGTAAAAATTGGCAAAGCACTCTGCAAAAAATGGAGGTACAAACGAGTTGTGGGACTCTGGAAATGTTTTCTAATACGCAATACTGCATCAGATTCTTTTTCGCAGAAAAACATTTTTAAGGGTTCCCACTGCTCAAGAATTCTATTAACAACTCTTTCCATGGATAGCCATCGAGTATTACCATATTTCAATATTTTATGAAATTCAACTTCACATAAAGTTTGGCACAATCTAAAAGAACTTTTTTTCAAATGATAAAAAATATCTACAAAAAACTCATCAAAGGGAAATTCTAGTTCTTTAGAAGAATGCTGTGCAGCTAGGTGTATTAAGTGGCATGCAAAACCACCTTTGGGTTCTTTTCTATAACACCTTTAAAACGGCCCGTCATGACAGGCGCGTTATCTGTGCAAAAGGACAAACAATTTTGCCAACTGATCCCGTATTTTTCAAATTCTGTGTCTAATAATTTGAAAATGTTTTCACCTGTACCTTCTCCACTCAGCTTTGGGAGTGAAATCAACATTGTCACATTTTTTTTCTAATGTAGTTTCAAAGTATGTCACAAGAATCGGAAATAATTTTTCATTCTCGGACGAATCCGTTGCCACTGTAAATTTTGACGACTTCAGATTTTCTACAATTTCCTCTACCACCGAATCAGAAAAACTTCTCAAAATTGCGGTAGTTTTCGTTCGGCCACATCCGTATTTTGAGGCTATTTGAGAATCGGGAAACATCTTTTTAAACAATGGACCCGCATGATCCGCCGCGGATAGAGGACAATTATGTTCTGTGGTATATATTCTCACACAAGTTAAAAAAAATTCCCACCAGATGGCGCAATGAGCAAGCATCATATTCTAATTTCTGTAAAGCCCTGTGATTGGTCCTCCTTGAGGATATAAGCTGCAAGACAGCAGTGTAACAGTCAGTCAAGATGGCACCACAGAACCTGATCTGAGCTCCCCTCCGATCGCTTCGATTCTTTCATTCGCATTATTGCATTCCTCCTTTCACTTGCAATATGCAATTTCTTTATTTTATGTGTATTTTGTATGCACTTTGTGCTTACCTTCTCCCTTTGGAGGACTTATGAAAAAACAAAAAAACAAAAAAATACAAAAAAAAAAATTATTAAAAAATTATAAAATAAAAATAAAAAATTAAAAAATTTTATAAAATCAAAAATACTCTTTCCTATCCTTAAACTGTCTTCTAATTATGCTATCCTTAATCTTCCTACTCTCTTTTATTTTTTTTTATCTTATTTTACTTATTTATTATATTTATTTTTTGGGCCATTTAAATTTAATTGTAACTTAATATGTATAATTCTTAATTAAAAGACCTGCATATTTTTATAATTGTGATTTTGTAACTTTAATGGAAGGACTCTTTTCATGAATTTATATTTCTCACCAATTGGGGATAAGGCCTTCGGCCCAGGTACCCCAGACAACCTACAACACCGAGGTAACAGTCAGTCAGCCTTGGGAAGAGGAAGTTGATCCTTGATAGACTTGATAGATATTAATAGACAGTTGTTTTTTTTTGGAGCAGGCAGCCAGCTACAGTCATTTACCTTATGTTTCCTGCATCTCTCAAGATACCTCCTTGGAATTACTGAAGATGGTTTTACTACAGTGGTTTGATTTTTGTTCTTATGTTTATTTTAAGCCTGCCTTTTTTCACTTAAGTCAGTGAAACTGTTGTTTATTTGTACTTCAATACACATATGTTAAAGCTTTTAAAAATACTTTGTGTGGACAGTTCAAGAAATAAATATTTGTTTTTTATTACAGTAGTTTAATTAGTTTTTTTTTGCCAACCTCTTGCTCTTTTTTTACTACTGACCAACTCTTAGGTCTTACATGTTCCACTAAGAAGCTAGTAAAAAGAGTTTCAGCTTTAATCACACTTAAATCATTTGTCTTTGTAAACACTGATTTCAAGCTGAGATGTGACGTGGAAACTTTGGTTTTTTCCAGATGTCGAGAACACTTCACGTGGTGCCGGCAATCATATCTCCCTCCATGAGCGATGCTAAAATCAATGTTGCAAACAGAACAATACACATGACTATTGGAAACTTTTGGCCATTTAAGTACCGGCCATAATTCTTAATATTCTTCTTTAAACTGTTGTTGATGTTTCCGTTTAGACATTGCACTTAATCAGTACTTAGCAATAATCAAAAAGCACACCTGCTAAATTACAAAATACCGTAACAGCGAAAGAGCGTCTAAAATACTGATGCAACAGTACCATAGATCGGAGAAGAAACGAGCTTGTGAAGTATTTCCCTATTGTCATCGTTATCTCCGGCTACAGCGCAGTTAGAATTCTTGCATTCTCGCGCTCGGCTCATTAGTGGCCTAATGTGTGCACTCAACCTTCGTTCAAGGTCACCATCAAGGCCAGTACTACAGGATGAACAACGTGCCATAGTGGGGAAAAAGCAATAGGTTTGGTTTGGTTTGGTTTGGAGCGCTACGGTCTATTGTTTTGCACACGAGGGCTAATGAGACCGGGACCTACTGCTTAAAGCCGATTCCGAACGGCTACGAACATCCATGCCATAATGGGATTCGAACCCACGAACTCCGGTTCCGAAGGCCAGCACCCTAGCCATTCGGCCATCGTTCGGCAAAAGCAATAGGACGCCATCTTACCCTTCTGAATAAATACATTTCGCTGTAGGTTAGGCCTATTTAGCAATATTGGCTGCAAATAGTGGAGAAAAGAATTATGAAAAGAAATTCTTCAGAATTCCTTCAGATATTACGAGATTTGATAAAATTAACGAAATATTTTCCCCCGAAACAAAATTTTTGTTATTTTGCGGAGCAATTTGAGGAGTGTGCAGAGTTTGCAATTTTTATCATTTATGCGGAGCAACTCTGCTGAAACCGGAGCAGTTGGCATGTCTGATGCCAAATCGGCTGATCGGAAACCCCACCTGTTGACCAGTTTACAATTGCATGGCATCGCAGAGTCTGGGATGTTGACAGTTGGATTGAATAGGCGTTACGTCCCTGATTGGTCACGTTAATGAATCCTCGGAAATTCCGGAATCAGGACAGCTAACGAATGAGAATTCAACTAAAAAAAACTAGCTGTAACCTTATCTGGAGTTCTCAGGTAACTGGAATCATAGCTGACCCAAAAACGCTTGGCGGGACCGTAACAGACCCTCAGGTATAAAAAGCCTAGAATTTTTTGACTCGCAGCTTTTTGAAATTTTTTTTAATGTAGGTGCTTTGACCCTGTGGAGGGTTTCGCATCTTTTGACTGGAGCCAGCTTTTTAGGGATTGTGTTCGGGAGACTTGTAAAGTCCACTCCTATAAGGAGCGGTAGCGTCTCGGATACCGAACGGGGGATAGATTAGGTTGCATTGCAGCCTGGAAGAGCCTTCCCATTTGTGAGATTATTTAATCTTTTACTTTTCCCGACTGTGACCGTTGTGGCAATTCAGTGCCCACCAAAAATCCTCTACATTTCTACTTGTTTGGGAGAGAAAAAGAATCCCATTGTATATATAGCAGTATTTACTTCAGAAAGAATAAAAATAAATTCCAATTTTATCGTGACTGTGATCCTTCTTCATGCTACCTCTTCACTCGAGAACATTAAAGTCATCACAGCACATTGTACTTCAATCTAGTATATACTTTTTTTTTTTTTTTTTTTTTGTAGAGATGATGGTTCGGCACCCATTGGAAAAGTGGAGGAAATCATTAATTTATGAAAGGTGGCACATAGATAAGGATTATATAATTATGCTAAATATCCAGCTATATTAAGCTATATATCAATATAAGCTTGTTTATTTCTAGAAGGATGCAAATGGATTTCTTTAATGATTTACAGAAAATGAATAAAGAGTTATGATGTGCATGCATTCTTTAGCTATGAAGGATAGTGAACTGTATATTTGGCATTTAAAGAAACACAGTTTATTTCTATTTTAAAATGAATCAAGCATTTTAGTCTAATGAATCAGTGTTTGTTATTTTTAATTCCCCCGAAATTCCACTGATTCTGCTATTTGTTGGCATGAAGTTATTAAACAATAATAATAACCAGACTGTTTAGTTCCCCTTTCAACAACTTGTGTATATTAAATAACTTGAAATTTCAATATCCTATAAATAACAAATTATTATGTAATATAACCCAATGATAAAGTTTTGAAAAGAAAAAAAAGGAGGTAGTAAACATTTTATATACTAGAATAAAGGAAACAAAATAAAAACAATCAAATGTAGCCAAAATGAGAGAAAAATAATGACATACAATTGAATATCGCGCCTTTTCTGCAAGTCTTTTGCAAACCTTTCGCGCTTTTCCTGTGCATACGATGACTTCTTACACTCTGCCCCTTGCTCTAAGTAACTTACATCATCCTCTGGATCCATTCCCATCAAGCCTGGCAAGCGTCGTTTTCGGGATTTCCTCATGCTGGGAGGTGTTTCTGGAGGAATAAGTCCTTTGTGCACAGCAGTTAACAGATCCAATCTCTTTCGCTTCACCAGAGATGTCATTTGAATTATTTTATTCTGGGGAGTTTGTAAGAATGGCCGAGCAATGGCTTCAGACAGTTTTTCTGTACTTTCTTCAAGTTCATTCTACATAAAATAATACATACAACTAAACACTACAGGATTTTAAAAAAGTAAAGAATACAATTGTACACATTCTGTAAAATAAGATTTTTAAAATTAAGAAAAAATTAATGTATTCATTTTATAAGAACTCAATTGTAAGGTCAAACATCTACAAAATAAACAGCTGTAATGGCTGTTTCTTTTTGTATTATAGAGTCATGTATCAACTATTTTTAATCAGTTATATATGTATTACAGGCAGTATATTAATATGTATCTACATGTACCTTTTCTGTGACAATTATAAAAGTATTACTAGTTTTATTATTTAACATTTGCTAGCAGTTTTCTTTCATTTTACTCATATTCATGTTAATTTCAGTATCTACTATGGGCTTTTTAGTTATCCTATTTACTAGTGAACTCTGCAACAACATTACTGTAAAGCTTGGTATTAAAACTCTGAATACTAACAAATAATAAGCACTTTCTACTACTGCTACAAGTATGACTTTGGTTTTTAAATTAAATGTATTGTGCCACAGTAGCTTTGTGAGCAAAGACAGCAATCTTGTAACTGGATCCAGGTGGTCAAAGATCTGTCAGTTGAGGCACAAAAACAGGTTCATAATCACAATGTTCTCAAACAATACCTTTGCAAGGTGGCAGCCTAAGCCTGGGGTCTTTTGCTTGGTCGCTGCTTCTAAATTATGAGAACCCACTCTTAAAACTTTAACCTCTAAGAGGCAATGGCAACCGTCTTTCCATGAGAAGTCATATGACTTCTAAATCAACGCAGCACCAACCAACCATTAATTTTATTTAAGAAAGATATAAATTATGCATATTTTTAATAGTATATTAATAAATTATTTTATTATTTGAAAAATAAACTCATTATAATTATAGAGGGATACCACATAATAACAAAAGACTATGAAAAGCATATTTTTGATTAATAAAAAGTGCATTTTAAAAATATATTATTTTTTAAGCAGTTTAATTTTTTGTTTCTAATTAATAAACTTATTTTAAATTATACATATATATTGCATTCATTAATTTCATTTTATAACCCAAACCATTATAGAAGTGTTGTAATACTTTTAGAAATAAAACCAAAATAAATGATAATTGAAAAACATCAGTTAACTAAAGAAAAAAAAGCAAAATAAGTCTAGGATATAAATGCCCCCCCCCTCTCTTCCCTTCTTTATCACTGAAAACTACCAATTTATTTTTTGATTAGGTATATACTTTTAATTACGCTTAATAAAAGACTTACAAAGTCCATATTTCAAAATCCAGTGAGTGATACTTTATTTCTTATTTCTTGTTTTTAGTGAATTACAGGTAATATTTTAAGGAATTAACATTACCATCACCTCTGAACTAAACTTGAATTAAATGTTTACTGTAAAGAATATGCTCATTATTAATGATTAAGAAGGAAGAATACATAAAAATTTCTAAAACAAATGGAGTGCTTTTCTTATACAAATTCTATTAATCTCAATAGGGCCAATTATGAGTAATTAATAATAGCCCATTTAGAAATTAAAACAACAGTTATTTAATGGATTTTAAAAATTAAACTTACTTGTAAATATTCAAAGATTGTTTTGTTATAGCCATTATCTTCGAGGTAAAAACCATATACATATGCTCCACATAAAATGCGACGAGCTCGAAGGAGTTCATATACAGCCTCTTCCAAAAACAGCAAATTAGAATCTTTGAGATCTGTGGAATCCAACGAGGCGAGTAATACTGACACTTTTTCTTGCATTGTCTTTAAAAAGGGCTCTTCAAACTACAAAGAAACTTTCATTAATTTTACTCAAATTATTTTTAAAGTGTAACATTATTCTTTAAATACATGCTCCTTGTTAAAAAGTAAGAGCACCTTTATACCAGATTAGAGCAAAAGCAAAGCCCATGGAAAAAGAGGTATAAGTTTAAAAAAAAATTAAAACCGAAATATCATTTAGAATTAGAATTAGGGTGGGGCAGCCTATAAGGGCACCAGACTGCGGCCTAAGGCCTGTTGTACTGGAAAGCCCCCCATACACTGGAACAAAGAGTTCCAGTACAAGGTTAAGAAATATTAACCATTAGATATCAGAGAGACCAATAGCTGAGATAAATCTCAGCATCAATTTAACTGGGAAGTGGATCAGCTCCCATGGCTTAATGAAGTGATAACCAAGAAATTCAAATCTCTTGGTGCAGTAGTAGTCACATTCATACAAAATATGTGATGAATTCTTCTCCATATGGCATCCCCTACATACCGGACTATCCATAATGCCAATAATGTTGAGGTGCCTCTTAAGGCAACAATGGCAGTCAACAGACCAATAGCCACCCTTAGCTCTTTTCTACTGAGCTTACGTAGCTCGTTAGCCCTCATCCAGGGATAACCCTGGTTAAGCTTCTTGGCCTGCGTTGGTTACCAGAATTAAGCCAGGCCCTATAAGTCTCCCCCATTAGAAGGTCCTAAAATATCATTTAGTAACCACCATTAAGCTATTTTTTCAGTGAGGAGAGCTTTGTGGCTAAAACACAACAAAATGGACATTCTTCGTACCTTGTGGGCTGAGCTAATAATGTTGAGATTTCAACTGAAAATAAAATAAAAGGTAAAATAGAAGACACTAGAGTCAAGATTGTCAACATTTATAAAAACTATTTCCAAACTTTAGAAAGGGTAAGATTATTCAGTAATAAAACAATTTTTATCTACATGCACTATGCGTTCAACATGTTCCCACTCTTGGCATTTAATTTGACTTTAGCCATTGAACTCTCCTTGAATGAATAGCTACATGGCTTTCATATTTTTTTATTACTTGCCACATTAACAAAAAATGGTCACATTTTGTGAAAATATGAACTGTTAAATCTCTCAAAGAATATATACATATATATATTTAAGAACTAAACACTAATAAAAACAGTAGTGTCTACTAATTTTATTTATTTTCTATTGAAGATGCTATGACAAAGAACATATCAAGATTCTTTCATAAAACGTATATAAAGAAATTTTTATAAATTTTGGCATAACAGTAAAAAAAATTATAGTTGGTATGTTGTTGGTTTTAATAAAATCCAACAACTATAAATGCATTTAAATAAAAAATATATAAGAAGTAAGTTCAGCACCTAATTTAAAGTTTAAACTTGCTTCCCTATTTGTAACATAATTGAATTTTATAAAGACATTTCCAGTGACTCATCTAGATTAGCTAAAATTTATTCTGAAAACAGCAAAAAATAAATAAATAATAAATAAATTAAAATTTAAAATTAATAAAGAAATATATCATTTCAGATTTAGAAGGTGTTTAAAAGCACCAAGTTAATTTTTAAAATACAAATAAATTACAGATTGTACTATTTTCCCAATAGAATGTTGCAGGTTCTTGTGAGTAAATTTCCCAATGAAATAACTCTTTAAAGAGAGGGATGTCTGAATATGGATACAGAAATGCAGAGAAAAAAAGAGCGAGAAAAGTTATTGTAATAAGTTTTTTTTTCAATAAAAATTAATACCATAAAAGAATATAAAAAATCCCTGGAAATTAAATATTATTAATAATTTTGTAGGAAAATGCAATTTTAATGCCTTTCAATTAATAGAGAAATAGCCCCTTCCACCTGAATTTAGATTCACAGAAACATTTGTATATTTGAAAAAGCTATCTTTCTTGATATTTAATTGAGGGTTTGATGATGATGATGGCTCATTAAACTTCTAAACACCTTTAACACTAGATTTACGGATGTTGATCATATACCTATTATTAATGAAGTGAACCAATTTGACTCATACAAGAAAATAGAAGTTTTTGCAAAGAAAATAGTTCTAAATTAATTTAAATGAAATGTTTATTATAAAAAAATTCAGGGTAAACATTTTTTATGTATGCAATCTGTTTTTGAAACCCATTTTCCGCCAACATTTCTATTGCATTGAGCACAATGGTTTCTGCATCTGTTTCTTTGGCATGATTGTTGAACTTGAGAATTCTTCCGTACGTTAGTAGCACGAATTTCTGTCATTGGAATGAAAGTGTTCTCGACTTCTTCTCTATATTGACTTCTTAGCTCTTCAGCCAATTGGAAAATAAAATCTTGACTGTTGCCTAGGCCTCATAGGACCCATAAATTTTATGTTATGCGATTAATTGTTAAACCATTCTATGAGTCCAATGGGCTCACAACCGCGAAAATAGGTATACCCCATTTGATAATACAAAAGGAAGGGGTCTGCGGGGAAGAGGAATGAAAGTTTACTTATATTTTATTAATTAACTAAAAAACAGGGTATGTTTTTGAAAAGCGATATTAAAGTTTTATATATATATATATATATATATATATATATATATATATATAGTGATCAAATTTTTAATGATGTCAAATTGGCTCGGTCCATAAATCTAGTGTTGATACAAAAACTCCTACCATAAGTGCAATTTGATCTGGTTTAAAATATAAGTTTCTCATGTAGTATCTTGGTATATATCCCATTTCATGCTGCCCAAACAATTTCCATTAGATGAAATAGATTAAGAAGCAAAATATATGACTTAATTACTAAATTAAGTACTACACATAAAATGACATAAAGTTCTCAAATCTTTTCATAAAATACATTGAGTTACAATAATTACTTACCTTATAACTGTTTTCATGATTTTTAAATCTTGTATAATATTGCAAAAATCGCTTCAGTTCCTGCATATGTTTATTGTGCTCTTCAGCCTATCAGAAGAGAAATTTTATTGCATTGTGCAAAAAATAACTACAAAAAAATTAATTACAATCAAAATAATTTTTATAGTAGTCAATTGCTTTCAAACTACAGTAGCACATTTAAGTGTTGGATTAATTTTATTGTACTATTTATTATTTTCACTGAAATGTAAGAGTGCAGGGCCAGTCTAGATTTTTCAGACAAGGTCCTGATTTTGTGAAAAATCTACTCATAATTTTGTGAAACTGAAATCAGCATTAAATCTGGTTCTTTAGCACATATATAGATTTATAAATAAAGATTTCATATATTTAAGGACTCATTTATTCATTTAAAGGTTAAATTTTAAAATACAGAATTTTATTTGAAAATTCTGATTTTCCCAGGAAGAATTCTGAGAAGGGTCTGTTTTAAAGAATATTTTGTAAAGTATCTGTTAATGAACCCAAATTTGGCCTAAACAAACCCTTAAGAGTGTGAACATAAATAAGTTTGAGAATTAGAAAAAAAAAGAGGGGGAGGGGGTTCAGTTTGAAAAGATGAAAAAGCGGCATTTGAGGTATTTGGAAAGGTACTACCTTATCATGAATGAACAAATCCTTTTGACAGCTGAGAGTTACTTAGAAACATCATTTCTTGTCTTTAGGATATTTGTTAGTTTAAAGTTCTCTAAATTTTGTAAAGCCATCAATTAACAAGGAAAGTTAAATGTTTAAAATATTACTTTCAAAAACATGTGCAAAGTCTCAAGAAATGTTTTTGGATTTCATGCAATTTCTTTCATTACTGACTTAAGATAAATTTTCCTGAATTAATTTATCTTTGAGGGTATAGAAAATATTGGCAAAATGGTAGCTTGTGAGCTGCATGTGGCTGTTTATGAAGTTTATTGCAGCTCAACTAATAAATGGAAAAAAATTTCAAATTTTTCTCAGAACAGTATTTTTAATAAAATGTTGAAACTTGAAATGTGATTTCTCAAAAAGTTTTTAAAATATTTTGTTGAAAATTATTATGAATGCTTTTGATAGTTTTTACCAGTGAATGACCTAAAAGCTTTAAATTTGGATAATTTTTAAGGATGTTACATTCATAGTTAGATATAAAAGTAATAAAAATTTGTTAAAAATTCAATGTGTTCAAGGACCAAAAATTTTTTGCCAAATGTAAATTAAGCAAAAATTTTAGGTGATTCGCTAGTCCAGTGTATAAGAAATGGGTTGCATAAAAAAAATATTGAAATAATTATTAAAAAATTAGGCCTTTTGAAAACCCCCAATTTGTTTTACTAAATTTTCTTCATTTATTAGAAATTTTATACAAACTTCTCCAGGAATACATTTTTTAAGTGCAATTCTTTATGATAATATAAAAAATAAATCTAAAAATGTAAAAACATGAATTAGTTTCTACGTTTAAAGAAAAAAGTTCTCCGAACGTAGATGGATACTTTAAAATACTGAATTCTAATAATATCAATCTTTTAAAACTAATAAGCAACATTCCAGTTATATGGCATACATTTGCCGGCCAAATCTCCGAAATGACAGTAGATTTATTATATTAATTGTATGAAGATATAAATAATTATATACTATTTAGTTTAGCTCTTGATGAATGGGTAATATACAGCTTCTGGAGAATATTTTGGTGTATATTTGAGCATATGCTATGGAATGATGTTTTTTCTGTCCCCTGATGCATCCTGACTTAGAATTTTTGAATGTGTGAATGTAATTTTGATTTAAATGTACTCTTTTCATGTCATTAAAAAAAAGTTTAATTTTTTATGTTTAAGAAAAGGTAGTCTGGAAATGATTTGTAGCATCAACAAATAACAATCCAAAACTCTACTTTAAGTGATAAGAATACTTGTGTTCATTCTATTGCTTATATTACTTTAATTTTCAATGAATTTGTGATAAGTAATAGTGGGATTCAAAGAATTTTCCAAGGTTCTTGCATTTGAAATGACACTGTATTGTAATTAAGAGGTTTAAACATAGCAATAGACAAGTACCCTCAATAAAACATTATATTCCATTATATCCATTTGGAAATTTTCCAAAACATTAGAAATATGCACTTACCCAAATCAACATTCTATAATATATATATATATATATATATCTTTATATAATATTCTTTGTGAAATCATTATAAAATATTCTTTACTGAAAAAGCAACTCTTTGTAGTCAAGCTGAAATAAAAAAGTTTGGAAATTTATAACAAAATTTGTTTTTTATGCTTACTTGGGTTATGAGGGTTTCTGTTTTGACCTCAGCTCTTTTTACAGCATCATGACGATTACACCGAAAGTAACCACCAGTACCTGGACCATGCTTTTTCCAAGACTCCAAACACACCCAACAATACTCATATTTGCACTGAAATAATTAAATATATTAAATATCACTACATACGAAATCAAAACCTATACAAAACTACTAGTTGGACTGAGGAAAATTGTTCAGTGATTGATTCATACTCATTCCTCCTCTCTTTTTAATACCAAACTGAATTAAACAATTATATTTTTAATAATTAGATTTGAATGAAGGAAACAAATTATTTATTAAGAATATAGACTGTTATAGTACTGTTGTTTTGAAGCGATTATTATAACACAGATAAGAGTCATTTTAAATTTGTTTTTCAATTTTCATGCTTTCTCATTTCAAAATTTAACAATCTTTATTTACTTTTTGGCATTACGCATTCTCTTTTTTGTTCTTACTGTTTTTTTTTTTTTTATCTGGTTAATTGCCATTCGGGATTTTTTTGTTGCCAACAGCTAAAAATTTTGCCCCAAACACATTACATCTTTTTCATGAAACTGTATCTCAGCAGAACCCCCCCCCACTTGAGGTTTTTAAAAAGCCTCAAAAATTCTCGACTCATACATGGAAATATATGCTTTACCCCTTAATAATGCAAATGAAAATCATTAAGGTAAGCTGTTTTACAAAATTTGGAAGGAAACTACCAACCTGAAGGTGAGTATGGTGAGTGAAATAAATGTTACTTGCCTTTGAACATTTCATATGATTGCACCCTTCATTTTTCTGAATAGGACTTTTACAGTTAGGACATGGCTTGGAATTGGTCACCATCCATAAACAATTTTCGGCAGCTTCAGTTTCGGCATATGTATTTTTCACTAAAAAGTAAGGAATCTATACTTATTTAACATATAATTATATTCAAAACAAAGTAAGTAACAAAACATCATAATAAAAAAGAAAGTCAATAACTACCAGATAGACTAAAGTAGTCAAGTTAAATTCAATTATACACGGAGACTTCATTAAAAGACTTTAACAGCTTTTTTTATAACATATAATCAACAAGATTTCTTTACCAGTGTATCGAGTTATTTCCAAGTGTACGTAGTTGTTTCAATAATAAATCGAAAATGAAGAATACATTAATATATAAATTTATAAATACCCAATCCAAAATAATTTTTAACATATACTTTATGCCTTAACAAAAAATAAATGGAAATCTAGCACATTTCAGTAAGACTAGGTTGTGGAATTCCATATGCATGTCTCTAAGTACAATGGCCAACTTGTTACCAGCAAGGTAAACAGCTGATACTCTCTTTTATTCTCTGGCAGGTGGGACCTCAGTAACAATGGAGTGGAGCTATAAAGTCCAGGGTTGTGACACTATAACATAATAGCAATCATGCCTCTGATGGCTGGCTGATAAAAATTAATATTGAGGCCTATCGATAGCCCTCCTAACCTCCCCAGCCTATGATGGTGCCCTGAAAATGAGTGAGGTCATGCTGTATCAACGTCACTTTGGGGAGCTTTAAAAATTAGAGCAAACCAGCTCTTGGAGCTTCTTCTTGGTTTTTTTTAGAAATGGATGCCAACTAAGCAACACGTCCACCCCTCTAGAGAGAGGAAAGCCTTCGTGAGTTGCAGGGCAACTTTATTTTCTTTTTGCAAATGAGCTGTGAGCCAAGTTCTGATTATAGACTATAAGAGTCTAAGGCAGGGGTGGGCGAAAGCTGGCCCGCGGGCTGGATCCAGCCCTTTTGCTTACTTTATCTGGTCCGTTGAAAAATCCTGCATGCAATTTTTTAAATCTCTTATATGCAAGTTTGTTGAAATTAACAGTATTTGTATGCATACTGTACATGTAAATAATGAAAAATATATAAATAATAGAGATTATTATAATTTGAACAGCTGTAACCATATCCCTACTTTAATGTATGCAACATAATACTCTCATAAAGTGTGTGATCGGCTTGCTACATAGAATCGAACGTACACTCCTCTCACTCTTCGAGAGACGACAGACTGCAGTACGCATACTGTTTATTTTGATTTAGCACTAGTCGTATACTCATCATTTCTTTCGAGCCTAATGTTTTTTATTTTGAAAATATAATAATAAATTGAAAAAGTGGACTTTTTGTAGGTAAAATTTTAAAACATTGGTTTTATTTTATTGTAATAATTAAATTACATATTTGTAGGTCTTTGTAAAATGAGTCAATCTAAAAACAGAAAAGTTGATTTGGAGTGCAGAAATTTCAATGAAGCATGGATGGTAAAATACCTTTTTACAAACATTGATAAGAAAGCAATTTGTTAAATTTGCAAAGAAAAAATTGCTGTTTTCAAGGAATACAATTTAAACAGGCATTTTAAATCAAAACATCCAAATTATGCATCACTTTCTTTAAAAGAACTTCAAAGAGCAGCAGAAAACATGACAAAAAACTTGAATAAGCAACAAAATATTTTTACCAAACAAAGTAATATTGAGAAATCTACCACAAAAGCAAGTTATGCTGTTGCATAACTTGCTAAGTTCAAGTTATCAAAATTGATAAGTTCTGTAAACCTTTTACTGAAGCAGAATTTGTTAAACAATGCATGATATTTTACTGGGAACAAATGGTTTGCATATACACCTAAGTAAGACAATTTATTATTACTATTATCTTTTATTAACTGTCAAATTTCTTTGTCCAAATGCTTTAAAATGATACTTATTGTGTTTTTGTCAAAAAACTTTCTTGGGCAGGGAAAAAACTCCACCCAAAACATTCGCATCCTCCGGCCCGGGAGACATTTTGAAAATTTCATTTTGGCTCTCACTGAAAAGTATTTGCCCAACCCTGGTCTAAGGAGAGAAGGTTTTTCTTCCTTTGGTGGCAAGTAGCCAACTTCATCTCATTGAGAAACAGCAAAAGCAGTCTATACCTGTTATCAATATCAGAGGATCTCCTTCCAGTGGATCTTAGTATATAACTTGTGTACATACCCATTTATCCAAGATCCTCCAATAAAAGGAATTTTAGTGTACTGGTTGTCTGAGTGGTCTTCCTAATCACCGATGCACTTCAGTCTATGTGATCAATGTTACAATGTGATATTCTATTTTAAAACTATGTTTCAAAACTTCTTATCTCTTCCTAAGAGGTTTAAAGACAGTCATTAAATCCCTCTTTAGAAAAACTGTTGAGGGTGTGTAAGGGGAGAAAGCATATATTACAAAAATAATAACTAATGGTGATAGCTCAACACCAAGACCACCTCTGAAATCCATTTAAAGCAAGATATGTTAGGCTCCTACTCAGTGGTCAAAACAACATTGCTAAAAATATTATTATTCAAGAGATTACTATCTACATAAAACACCTTTCAACCCATTACAATAAATAAATAATATAAAAACATTTAGACTTTTGTTATATACTTATATTAGGTTATTTATCCCAAATTCAGGAAATTTGTGAAGTATAAAATAAAGAGTTACTTACATTCTTGAGGCTTTATTTCTGCAATTTTATTCTGCCATTCTCTCCATTTTTCACAGCCACTAGGTGCATGGGCTTCCCCGGAACATTCCCTAGATTTTGAAATTTGTATGAAAAATTTTTTGTTAACATGTCTCACATCAATTTTGGAACAAATATATTAACTAAAAGGAAAATATATGTATAATTTTTAAATTTATAAATATTTAGCTTTGGCTACTTCTATGCCCTTAATAATTTAATTAAATGTAAAAACATTAACCATGTATACTTGAATTACCAGCAACATTACTAATGGATAGTGTTTATTATAAATAAAATTCACATAAAAGAGTCCATTTAATTTTTAACTCTACATACTATGAAATGGAACTCCATTTATACCCTCCCTCATACATGCAAGCACATAATTTATATCTCTATACTACATTTTTTCATTTAAAATGGAAACAAATCCAACCATAAAAATGGAATTATATTTAAATTGAAAGTTTTGTGATCGTTAATTAAGGTGTTTACTCTAATACCAATTTTTTATATATTGATTTCATTAACCAATTAAAAACCTTGAGTTGATATAAGACCCGAGTTTACTTTAGCACTGGAGGTATGATTATAGTACAAAGCCTATAAAATTATTTTTGGAGTGACAGTTTTGGAGTCATACAGTTTGATTTTTTGGTAAAAAGTTTATTTACTGTTAGTCATGTACATTCATTCCAAATAAATGAACTTTGAGTTGACTAGTCTTTGTATTCGTTAATAAAAAGTACATTTAGACATATATATTAATAAAGAATAGATTGAGTATATTGCCAAATGAGTACTGTATATTTCCGATTATAAGCCGAGAATTTTTAGGGCTTCTCACAAACCTAAAGTGGGAGTTCAGCTTATATACAGATCCCTGGAAGTTATATCCTTCTTGGATACAAAGAGCCACCAAATTGGCAAAATTATATGTAACTTTTTTTAAAAAAGTATTAAATAATGGAAAAAAAATTATATCACAAAAAATAAAATTAAAAATTTTTTTAAAATGAGATAAAACACAAAATTGAAAAATAAATTTACAGTAACTTTTGTCTACATTATAATCCCCTCTAAAATAACTATACCATATCTGCAATGAATGGGCTAATCTTCTATAAAACGTACTTCTATGTAAACCCAAAGCAATCGATGAATTGCCAAAAATGGAACTTCTTAAACTTTTTTATATTGTTTAAATTTATGAAATAGTGCTACTTGCAGATAGGATTACCAGAGTTGAAACAATTGTCATTAATGTTTAATTTTTAAAAAAATCCTTGTCTAGCGTCGCAACAGTATTCTAGAAAAGTTAGTATAACATTATGAAAATAATAGAAAAAGCCTGAAGTAACTTAAAAATTAAAATTTGTCTTTCCTCACAACTGCCAACATGTTTTACAAACTTTGAAAAAAATCTGTAATAACATAAATTTTTGTGTAATTTTATTAAATATTTAAAGATTAGTCCACATCAACATTCTTTCCTCATGCACTAGACCCCTTAACGCAGTGGAAAAAGAGTAAAGTCTCCTAAACTATCATAACTATAGTTACACTTGGCTACTAAACTCCTTGGAACAACAGCCCTTAGGGGGCCAGGGCCTACAATGCCAATCACGTGACCAAGGGCCCTGGGGTGTGAAGCATATGTTGTGGTTAGTTGGTCAATCTTACCCAAAACCCCCAGTGTTCAGTTCCCAAGCACGCTTGGAACTCATTTACCCACTGAAGGGATGAAAGGCTGAGTCAACCTCGCCCAGCCTGGGGATTGAACCTTGGACCTGTGTCGTGGGAGTGCAAAGCGCTACCCCACCACCACTGGGCTTCATGTTTACAAATAGTCACTTAAATTCTCATAGAAATTAAGATCTTTTTCATTACAAGCAGGCCTTTAACCTATTCAGTTACATTTGGTCATTGGGGAAAAATCAGTGATCATGAAATGCCTACTGAAAATACAGCAAGTATATAGTAGTTCTTTTAACACAACATTGCACTGAAATAACTTACCAACAAAAATAGTGTCCATTTCCACAATCAACAGCATGTGACAACGAAGGTGGAGTAGTGAAGGATATAGCTAGAATTTCTTCACTCACTTTTTCAAATTTGGGAACTTTAACGGCTCTGGCACAACCGGGAAAAGGACACCACTTTATGGAGGGGTTACTTTCCACAAACGCCTGGGGAAAAGGATACAATTCCAAGGTAATCACCTTTACTAAATTATTCAATTTCCATACTTTTTCCTACGAAACTAACAAAGTAATTTATTAAATGAGACATAAATGAATTTTATCAGAGAAATATAAACTCTAAAAGTTTTAAAATCTAATTATCTTGTATACTTCAGTTTGTTTGTTAGTATACCTAAATTAAATTTAAATTTAATATTTAAGGCCATTTTGACTTATTGTTTTCAATTAGATCTGCTAATATATACATAATGATATATTAGAATTTTTTTATATAAGTACAACAACTTATACAAAGGTGTTATGCTTTTTAATATAATGATATTGTTACAATCTCCAAAGCTGGGTTTGAGGATTGAATGGACTTTTAAGTAAGACAGCACAAAAACAATAATTTATTGGCAATCAGATGGAAAATACGATGTCAAAAAGGCATCAAGATTAAGGTACTGCACACTCGTACCAAGCTTACAAAATCATCAAGAAACAACTCGAGCACAATGCCATGGGCTCACGTACCTCTTTCTGCATCAAACAAAACAGAAGCACCGGTAAAACATAACACACTGTGCGTACTCTGTACACTGAGAAATCCACTTAATGACTCCTCGTTTGGGACTCAACCTGCCTTATATAGGCCCGAAGGAACTGCTAGAATATTCCAGAAACTGGAACCGGAAGTTGTCCCATATTGCCACACTTGGCAACAAAAATAGGTTGCCAAAACTGTCGCCAACAAGCCGGTTTGGCGAGATACCCATACAATTCCATGCTAAATTTATGGTTCACTAAACAAATTCGTAACAATAAATATGGATAGTTTCTTGTCCTATCTTAGTGATAGACAATTGAGCAGTATAAATTATAATTTTAAAAGCTTTTGCTAAATAAATTGAGAAATATAACATAATTTTTCCTTTTCCCACAAGAACACATTTAAAATTGTTTTAATATTATAGGATAAATAAATATAGGAAAGTTAATAGCATTTCCTCTTGAGTACTCAACTATTGCGATATGGAATTCCAAGTGTAGCCTGCAAAGTTTATTAAATTAAGGTTTAAAGTATTTTAAAAAACAAATAAAAAAGTTTTATCTAACCAATATTTAGTAGTTAATGATAACAATAAGTTATTTAATATTCAGATACATAAATATGTGTGTGTGTTAGTCAATAATTATATGATAAGAAATATGTTAAACAGATGTTCAAATGGTATCAGTATGATCATGAATGATGGGATATCTGGAATTCCTGGGATTATACCTCTAGTTCAGGTACTGGCATGTAGCCATAAATGAACTGAAGATTACCTGTAACTTTAAAAATGTTAAAAAATTTTAGCAAAAGAGTAAATTGGATTTATGAGTTCAGGAGAACAAAAGTAATTACAAGTTAAAAAGTAATTAATTTTCAATTCAAAATAAAACTAAAAGATTAAGTAATGGAGTAAACTTTATAAATTCAAGCTCTCAAGATTAGTTTGTTACTAAATTTATAGACATACAACTAAAATTTTATTTTAATTTTTACAAGTTTAAAATGGTTTCATTTTTAAAAAGTTTTTTAAATAATTTTTTAACATTTTATAGTTTATTATTTTTATTTAAAAATTATTTTTCATTTATCTGTCAGTATGATATAATACACTATCAAGTCAGTCTTTTGATTTTGATAGACTTGGACTGTGTCTCTAAATACGCGCAAATATTATATCTTAATGAAGATCTACAATTTAGTTTTTGAGGGATTTGACTTGGCTTGCATCATTTTACAGGCATTTAATTTAATATAGAATGGATTGAGGGTTAAAGTTTTTAAAAAAGTTAACTTTAGCTGCCATTAATTTAAATTAGAATTCAATGCCCTTTTATTCTGTACAAGTTTATCTCTTCTATTACACATATACAACTCTCTATAGAGATAATAAAAATAAGTAAAAAATACTTTTATATCAAACTGTAAATAACGCTTGACCATATCTGCTGATACAAGTCTCTCGATGACATCCACAGGAACTAGATGGGGACACTGAAAAGCGGGACAAAGAATATGATGTGCTTCACCCTCAACAATTTTAGCAGTTAAATACCTAGGGGAGACAGTTTTGCACATGGATGAAAAGTACAAAATATTATAAAAAAGATACTCATTTCTCAAAAATTTCTAATTCAATAACTCCAATTTCATATTGTTCAAAATAACTTTGTTTAATTACTAAATTTAAACAGATATAATCAAACTAGAATTATATTTGCATTCTGCATTAATAAATAAATGTCAAGATGCAGCATTAGCAGAACACAACTCCATGGACTAGAAGACTAAACTTTTAAAAACTGTGAATGGCAACGCGAAGAAGCATGCACCACAGACAGATACTGAGACAGAGCATGTGTGTGTGCAGAAGAGAATGAGAGTACAATGCTGATCGATTTATGATGATTTTAATCAAAATGAATTAATGTCTATTTTATGTTTAATCATTTAATTGTTAAGTTTTTGTGCTTTGAAATTAAATGTTCCTGTTTTGTGAAATGTGCTTGATGTTGTTTTATCACATGCATAAGACATCAAAAATTAAGAATAATTTGATGTAAAAGGGAAAATGAAGTAACAAAATACAGTGGTATCAAAGATATAACAAGCTTTCTCTTTCATGCTACACTAAATTATACTCTTAATCATTTTTAAAAAATTGTGTATTACTGCTATTAGTTTTTATTTAATAATTAGAAACAGAATTACCTTTGTTGTTATAAATAAATTGTGACTATTTTAACAGGATATTTTTTAATATTTGGGCACTTTCATTTGTCATTAACATAGATATTCCAAACTTATCTCAGCAATAATGCTTCACACTTCAAATTATATAATAAAAAAAAAAAGATAAAGGAAAACTAAACATAATTTTTGAGTATTCTCCTCTTTATGCCTGTATGTGTATTATAAATAAGTGTTACATAACCAGAAGACACAAAATAAGTTTTTAATCAAACAACTAAAGCTGACAAATTACATTTATAACCAAAATGAAATACTGATATCGCAAAGTCAGCTAGAATACTTACGTAGTCCAACAACTTTTGCAAAACTGATGCAGACAGGGCACTTGTATAAGATCTTCCGATGATATTGATACCATGCATATATCACACTAAAAGAAAACATAGCAAAAGAATTACAATTAGTCTACTATAGAAATAAATATATTTCTGAATAAAAAATAATTAAATTTCTAGTTTGAGTCATAACAGTTGTAATAAATACATTTCATAAAACTTATTGTTATAAATATATATAATTTTACAGTTGTGGTAGCTCAGTTGGAAAAGGCACTGATATCATATCCAGAGGTTGGGGAGGATCAAGGCTCAAGCCAACCAAATATCTGCTGGGTTCATGAATGACACCTGGGGCAAAATAGGTTCATGGCCACAATGTCTCCCCTAAGAACCCAAACATGATCTCTGGGGATGACAGGCAAAATCTGGGGTCCTCTGCTTTTAAAATACAAGGACCCACTTTGTTTGTGTTGTCTTATGGAGTATTGTTGACCACCTATATGGTGCTGCTATAAAAAAAAATGGTAAAAAAATTCCACAGAATTGTATGGGAAAGTTCCCCCAATCATTAATATATATATATATATATATATATTTATATTTATATTAACACATTGTATGGAGACGTACTAGTACGTTTTCTGACAAATGATACTTGAGTGTGGGTCATGTACTAGTACGGGTTAGTATAACAACAGGGTTTGTTTGTGGGTACAAAAATAACTGTATAGACAGGAAAATGAAGCCCACTGTTCTGTCTACTACATAGATTCTGGAAAATTTTGGACAAAAACTAGTTTTTACATCAGTCGACATGGAACCACAGAACGAGAAAAATTTAAAACTATATACTACTATTTATATTTGATTTTTCATATTTACTATACTATTATAAATTTATCAACTAAAAAATATATATTTTTTGTTTACAAAAACCTTATGGTTGTTATTTATATATTTCTATTTACATATTTGTTTATATATTTCAATATAAAATACTAAAAGTTGGTTAAAAAATGAAATAATTTTCGATCTATTGAGATTTAACAGAATAACTAAATTTACGAGCAAAACACCTGCTCCCAATACAATTCCGATGTGAAATGTACCCACACAGTGTGTTAATTACAAATTCAGAATTTATATGTTAGTTAAAGAAATAAAAAACACTTAATTTTAATTAAAAATTTACAAGTTTATTTCTTGATAACTGATATAATTGAAATTACATTTTGTTATTTATGAAAAAATGAATTTAGATTGGGGATAAAGTTGTAAAACAAAAAGGAAATGACTCAAATCCATAACAAAATGCATAACTAAAAACCATTAAAAGAATTGAGAGAAAAGAATATTGAGTTTAAATAAACATATTACATAATATTTGTTGAGCTAACAGGTTTAAAAGATGTAGGGAGAGAGAAAAAGCATAAAAATATTTAGTACATTTAAAGTGATCATAATTAAAGAGTCACAATTGTCCATGCCTAAAAGGATATGAATTCATAGCCTCTGGCACATAAGCAAAATGATTATAGTAGAATCATCAACATTTATTGTTGTTTTCAGTAAATTTTAATAAACAAGTAGTTGTTTTGATAATTAAAAATGATACTACATGGTACTAATTGACAATAAAATAAAAATATATACAGAAATATGTTACATTACTCATGTTGAGAAAAAAATAACATGCGATTAAATTAAAAATTAAATCAGGTATAACAATACAGCCAGTGGCAGATTTTAGCACAGATGTTCATTTGGATTCTCAAATTTCAAGTCTAAATTTATTTTTATTTATTGCTATTTTAATAATATTCTCTAAATTAATACAAATGAATAATACCATCTATGGAGTATGTTTAGTGGCAAGCTTAATGATAAAATTTCAAACATACACCATTTCATTCTACTGGAGAGTCAATGAAAAAAAAAACCTTGCTGATTTACTGTCAACAATAAGTCTGCACAGACATTTTTAAAAAAAACTTACTCTTCATAAAAAATTTAGTTTATCTTGAAGCTTCTAAATATTCTTAGATATAAATGATATATTTTACAGGGTGCCTATATAATTCAAATTTCTATCTTCATTTTCAAAGTACCTTTAATTGTAAGAATACACATTACTCAGAAAAGTTTCGAATTTAAAACTAAAATTTTAAAAATGTATAATTATTTATATAGTAAAAACATACACATAGATTGTTACTATAGGATACTGAAAATATTTAAATAAAGACCCTCTCGTGCTATATTTGCTACTAGATAAAGATTATAATTTTTTATTAAAAATTACACAAATTAGATTACTCCAAAAATATGAATTTAAAGGTATAAAATAGGACTTCCATCCTGATTTTGTTTAGAGTACCATAATTTCCTCTTTGAGAATGACTGTACGAGCAGGACTGTTCAAGGATTCATTTTGATACTCTTTCTGAATCTGTTCACAACATAACTTAAGGGAATCCTGGGTAGTACAAAAATTGATTGCACTTGAAGGAGGAGATACACCTGCTTCTTTACAGCAAGCCACTGGGTCTCTCATCCATGCATCCAACAAACTCTGACGAGACCATTCTAAAAATGAACACAATTAAAATACATTACAAACAATAGCAATATTTACAAGGAAAAGGTTGTCATTTACTCTTATTACTGGTTGCATGTGTTTGTACATATATGATGTAAAAAACTAGAAAAATCTAAAATGAGGATGCATATTTACCATGATTAAAGTGATTTATTAAAGATGATTTCCATAAAATAAAATAGTTACACCATACACTGTAATTTTGCATGTATAATCCGCAGACTATCTGTGTTTGAAAAGCAAATTTTTTCAGCCGCAGACTATCTGCTGATTCATCGCTCAAATCATCAAAATTGGAAGATGTAGGGGGGAGAGGAATAAAAGCCTGTCGTGTGAACAGCTGATGATCAAATGTAAACAAAAGCACAACTCATGGGACATCAAGATCATTTCAACACAAGAATCCCTCGTAACAGTGTTTTGTTTTCAAAGTTTTGATTTGTGGTCATATTTGTCATTCATTATGTCTTTAAAACACTGTCGCAGTTTTACTGCTGATTTCAAGCTGAAAGTCATTCAGTAGGTCGACGAGAAAGAGTAAGAAATGGGCGCAAGGAAAATGAAACATTAAAAATATGATAAGAAAGCGATCCAATCGTCGTGGAAAAATACAATAGCTTGCATTAGAGGACGATTTACATAGCTAGGTTCTCGAACAAAGAAATGTAGGCCACTTTGTTTCTTCCATTAAATTTTATCTCTGAGGCTATGTCAGAAGAAATGATTTCAAATTTTAGAGGTGGAATTAATGGAGTCTAAACTAGACTTTTTGGCACTCTACTGTACTTAGATTTTTATTCTTAAAATGATTTAATATTTTCATACTAAAATACATATTTTTGCTCATATAGTGCAGACTATCTGATGATTTATGAAATTTTCTTAAATAAAAAATCCCCCCCCCCTGTGGACTATACGTACGAAATTACAATAATTCCATATTGAGGCTTTAACAACCCATTTTAGAAATATCATGTTTTATAATGTAGATTTTAAGAGAAAATGGTTAACTTAATTGAACATAGAGAATATAATACACAATCATGGTAAAAACTATGGATTTTGGATTACAACGAGGATTTGGTTTGAAGTGCTACGGTCTACTGTTTTGCTACATGAGGACTAATGAGACAGGATCTACTGCTTAAAGCCCAATCTGAACAGCCTACAAACATCCTTGCCAGCAGCAGGATTCAAACCTGCAAACTCTGGTACTGAAGAGTAGAATCCTACCACTCAACATTACAACAGAGGAACAGGTAGCTGAATATAGTTAGGTGAAACTCTTTAATGATCCAGTTTGTTCAGATACTATGCAATAAAGCCCTGTTTGCCTATGAGTATCAAGTAATATTATCACACTCTTTCAAAAACTAAGGATTTTAAGAGGTGGGGAATGTGGACATAGCCATTGCCAGGATCTTTATATGTCTGGCTAGTTACCACAGAAAAATACAATACTTAGTTTATAAATGCAAGATTGTGATGAAAGAAATTAATGTAATCAATTCTAAAGAGATCAAAATTTATTTTCACTCAATTTTTATCAGGTCCCAACCTTTCTAATAACAATTCAATGCTAATTTCTTGATGAGTCGAACTCAACATCTGATGAATTGAACTTTCCTGATATATTTCATTACTTGAATGTATCACAAATAATCTGATCTAATAAATGATAGTACCGAAATGATATGAATTGCGTAAAAGGAAAGAAGTATGTCTGGAAAAGGGATTTCTTCAGTGTATTATGAGGACTAATAATTATCAAATAGAAATGATAATCAAATTACACAACTGTATATAGCTACATTAAAATCTGCAAAAATTATAAAGAGGTAGGAAAGATGTTTTTAATTCGATTTATATATAATTTTATTCTTAACATACCATTATTCCGAAGTAGAACTTCTGCAGTAAAAAGAGGTACATGAAACATGTCTGAAGTCTCAACAAGGAGTTGATCTTTAGCCTCTTGCAAGTCTTGAGCCCGTAATCCATTTTCTACCTACAGAATATAAAACAAAGATTAAATAGAAATCATGTATATACTTTTTATAAAAAAAGTATAAACAATACTTACCTCTTCTGATACTTCAACATACGTAGTTTGTGTAATATCTGACATATCATTCTGAAAATAAATAGGAAAACAATTATTTTGCCTAAAAGTCAATGAATATTTAAAAGCATGTAAAAATCTTGCTGCACAAACATCCATGCTTAAACTTTTATAAAATATATTACAAAACAAAAATTGCAAGAAATATTAAAATCTATATAACAAATTACTAATTCTTTAAAATTCTATTTTCCTGGCTTTCATTATGAACTTATCAAAGTATAACATGTAGTAGCTTGAATAGTAGATAAATATTTAAAATATGGTTTAAATTAATAAAACTAACCACTTTGTTATTAATATTATATTTTTATTGTAACAAAGAGTTACAGTTCAACAATGCCAGCGTGAAACTGACCTAGAGGCGAAAGCGAAGTGAGTGACCCTCCATCGACTCCATTGGTGAAGAAGGGTTGCTGTTGGCATTTTCAGAATTTTAAGCTTAAAATAGCCATTTTATCTGCCAACTTATTTTTCTTAAAATCACTTATTTTCAGTTGGTTTGTTTTTAATTTCCCGTCGATCCCCGGAAATGTCCCTTCCGACTATTGACGTAATAGCCACAGCCAATTGAGGAATTTAGCGGCTGTGGCATATTTGGCTCCAGAGTGAGCTTTATGCAAATTAGTAGGTATATATATAGCCTCAAGAGATGTGCTGGAGTATGTGTTTATGTTAGGTTATGTTGTGTTTTCCCACATAGGAGTTCAGTTGGGAGATGTGTTTATCAGGTTGTTTCTCCCTCCTCTAGTAAGAGTTCATTTCTGTTAAGTTTAGTTCAGTTTAGAGATGTGTTAGGAGATATGTTTAGAGTTGTAATTTAAGTGTTTATGCATTGTTCTTTTGTTATTGTTAACTGATTTATCATGCTTTATTGCACACTAATACAAAAGAATACGCCAGTAAGCTTATCAGTTGCTACCTGCGGAGTAGCCCTCTTCGGCCAAGGCAATGCTGCCCAACAAACTTTTTCAGAGATCTGCAGGCCCCCTCAGAGAGAGGGCAAGGAAGAAGGAGTGTAGAGCTTCATTTCTTCTGCACCAGCTTTTACACCATTTCTTTTTTCACCAAGATGCCATGTTTGGCATATATTCGACCGAGTGTGGTCCCTTTGGCATTATGGCCTAAATAGCATTTTATATCCTAAATATATCTTTATTTATATTCAAAATAAACAAAATTCAGCAGAAGGAATTAGTTTCTTTTCAATTTTGTATTTTCTTACGAGTACTCCACTTATACGTGCGGCTGGCGTAGACGCTCTGTCTGTCTCATCTTAATATTTATGTATGTGAATGTATGCATACATTGTATATTGATACAGACTGTTATAAACAGACTAAATCAATAACAAAAGCACTACAACAAAAATAGAGTTAGTCTTACATAGAATAACATCTTAGCTTCTAAATACTGAGCTATGTCTTCGTGCTTGTTTTTCTCAGCTAAATCACATACTGTTTCAGAAGATTTATTAGTAACAAACAGGGGAGCACCATGAGAAACTAAGATCTACAAAAAGAAAGTAAAAAGTAAGGTAATTTTATAAAAATATAACACCTTCAAATAATTTTATTGTATATACTTCAATACTATGCTTTCTTAATTATACAGCCAAAGATATTAGCTGAAATTTAGATAAGTCATAAACACAGATACTATAATGATTTTTTTTTAACAAGAAACATGATAAAAATAAATTAACTATTATAACTTATTTTTACTTCTAATCTACAACAAATTAAAAACATGGTAATAATCAAAGGGGAAAGTGACAGTCTTTAGAGTGATATCTTGCAGGTACTCATTTATTTTTCTATCTTAATAATTTCATAGTTTAAAAAAAACCCCTCAGGATCTAAAGGAGGGCTCTCAAAAATTTTCTTTACAAATGGATATTTTATTTCATCCACAAATGTCCAACAAGGGGTATGATACTGATCTGTATTCAGAAAATATTAGCAACAGGTTGGATTGAAAATCAAACATTTTCATTTATAAAATAGTACCACACTTATTCAATGCACTCACAATCTTTTCTCAGAATATTCCAGAAATATTAACACTAGATTTACAGACCAAGCCAATTTGACTCATTAAAAATTGGATCACTATATATATATATAACTTTAATATCACTTTTCAAAAACATATGTTGGTTTTTAGTTCAGTAATAAAATATACGTAAACTTTTATTCCTCTTCCCCGCAGACCCCTTCCTTTCGCATTATCCAATGGGGTATACCTATTTTCACAGTTGTGAGCCAATTTGACTCATAGAATGGTTTAACAGTTAATCGCATCACATGAAATTTATGGGTCGAATCAAGTAAATATTTCACGAAAAGATTTTATTTTCCAATTGGCTGAAGAGCTAAGAAGTAAATATAGCAAAGAAGTCGAGAACACTTCCATTCCAATGACAGAAATTCGTGCTACTGACGCATGGAAGAATGGTCGAGTTCAACAATTGTGCCAAAGAAACAGATGTAGAAACCATTGTGCTCAATGGAATAAAAATGTTTGCGGAAAATGGGTTTTAATAACAGATTTTATATGTAAAAAAAAAAAGGTTTCCATGAATTTTTTGATAATAAACATTTTATTTAAATTAATTGGGAACTATTTTCTTTGCAAAAAACTCAAATTTTCTTGTATGAGACAAATGGGCTCACTTTAGTAAAAATAGGTATAGGATCAACATCCGTAAATCTAGTGTTAATATCAACAAATGAATCAAACAATTTGATAAATTTTATAAATTGCAGAGCATAATTTTGAATTGAAGCTTAAACAAAATGAATATGTACATATGTTTTAAAAAGCAGCATTAAAATGGCATCAGAACACGTAAGAGGAGAAAGGATACAGCACAAGTTGGGCAGTTTCAATGTACAGCACTTTTACTTACATAATATCCTCCCTTTAAATATTTTAAAAGTAAAAATTCAACTATGAGACATCTTTGTTGAAAATATTATAAAACTTAAGTGAGATAATAAGGTACAAAATGATCACAACAAATAACTGAAAATACTAAATTCAAACACTGTAAGAATCAATTCCATAAATTTTAATTTTTACTTTTATCTTAGAAATAATATATGATTAATCCTTGTTTGGTGCAATAGGAACGATACTCTCTCTTCATTGAAGTTTCATTTTAACCATTTATTATTTATTTTTATAGTTATACAGCTAACTAAGTTTTATTTAAAAAAAAATTACAAATAATTGCCAGTTATTTGAGAACAAAATTACTCTTCTTATAACAATTTATTAACTGTCCTAGTTCCTATATTTTAGTTATTTTAATTTCATATTAATGTTTATGAGTAGTAAACTTTTTTTTTAAGGCTACTATTTGTTAGTGAACTTGTACAAATGGGATTTTAAATATATGCATTTCAAAATGTATCTTAGGAACTTGTGTATTTTTAAATGCATACAAAATGCAAAATGAATGCATTTCTCACTTAAAAGAAAAAGATCCATATTAATATGTTTAGAAATATATTTTATACACCTAATGTTTCTAATTATACACATTTATTTAGAAATGTATTTTCAATTTATTTATGCAAGATGGATGATCCTTTGTCAAAATAGGTATATAAAATAAGAAAATATATTAAAAACATTTTTTTTTGGCTCTAAAAGTAATGAGACTTTTATAAAGGATTTAATAAATACGCCAAATGACATACAATATGTTTATAGAAATCTATAAATAACAGACATTGTTCATAAAAATTAAAGAGAGTTTAAATTGAATTTTAAAGTGAAAGCAATAAAAATATTGTCAACTTACTTCCACACATTTTTTAAGACCTGAAGCGGCAGCATAATGCAGGGCTGTATTACCTTCCTAATAATAAAAATTAAGAATACAAAGGTTAATCTTAATTATAGTTATCATGAAAACTAAATTTTCAAATTCAACATTTTGATGATAAAATAAAATGTTTACACTGCCCAAAACATCATCAAACTCAACTATTAAAAAAAAAACAAAAAAAAAAAAGAAAAGATGAATGAAATTGAATAAGAGGAAACCTACATATAACTGGAATTGTATTCCTTCCTGTACATGGCATATTTGTAGCATGAGCTTTTACCATTAGGCCAGTATATCCAGGGTCATCTCTTAAGGGGTTACCTCTTAAGTCAGTATATCCAGTGATATGTCGGTATATCCAGTCAGTATGTCAGTGATTCCATTCAGGAAGATTAAGGCACAACATTCGACCAGAGAGTTATCCAACTTCTGCATGCCTTTTCAGGGTTCCCACTCTTTTTCCAGAACAAAAATTAAGGACTTTCTAAGGACCAAAGTAACTTTTTATAAGGACCTACAAGGCATAACGACATAAACCCTATTTGAAGAACATATTTTAATGATTATGAATCAGACAAGGCATCTTCAATAAATGCCCTACAATATTTCAGAATTAAGTTTTTAAAAATGCCTAAAAATGAATATAAGATAAATCTATTCGACAAAAACTAATTTTGAAAACTGGACATCTAAAGTTTTTTGAGTGATCAAACTAAAAATAAATTGTGAATAAAATGCAATAATATAAACAGAACTTTCTGAGAGTTTAAAAATGGCTCTCTCTCTCTCTCTCTATATATATATATATATATGTGTGTGTGTGTGTGTATGTACATACTAGCTGATTATATCAGACGTTGCCTGAGAAGGAAGAAAAGTTTTTGACTTTCCTATTATATCCAATGCAAGGGAAATTAAACTTCCATAAGTAACTGAAATATCTAGAACCCCCCCTCCTCCATGCTTCATTTAATTAAAATCTGCAGAACTGTGAGGTGTTAGGAAAGGATAGCTGACTTTATTCTTTAAATCTTTTCAGTATGCGAAAGATTATTTGTCAAATAATTACAAATAATTAACTATAAAAAAAAGTAATAAGAAAACTGATAATAATAAGATGATAATAATAAGATAATGGAATAAGAAAACTGATAGGAAATCAGGTGATAGCAGTGGACAGCATTGATGGAGAAATTGATCTCGTTCAATTTAAAAATTAAGGAGTTTTAAGGACCTTTGACAAAAATTAAGTAGTTTTAAGGACCCTTAAAAATGAAAGCTAAAATTAAGGAGTTCTTAAGGACTTTTAAGAACTGCTTTTATTGGGGAAAATCTGTTAAAAGTTGATTATTTTCTGCTGATCTTCCCTCATGAGATCATAGATTTTGACAATGTTGTACTTACATCATGCACTTGATGGATGACCACAACAGGGCTGATCTTCAACGGCTGATATCACACTTTTGAACTGAGAAAATGATTTGTACATTTGTGTTATAATGATACATGCTCGTTGTAAGCTGTAATAGCTATATGTATTATCCCAACAGTTTCAGCTGTGTTCTCTCCAAGTAAAAAACAAAACTTTATTTCAACACAAAGAACTGCCAGAAAAAATACATGCATAATTGTTGCTTGGCTCCACTTGAGATATTGACTCAAGGCCCCTCCACACTATGGTCCACTGCAAGCCATTACCACCGTCTGGAGAGGGTATGGCTTATTGTGATCGATGGTGGCAGAGGATAAAATAACCTTGGTGGACAATGGCTTTGGAGGAGGTTTTTCTCCAAAGATTAAAGGCAGCCAGATGCACAACTAAAATGCACAGTAGACTCTATGGCCAAATCCACTTGCTTGTCTCATTGAGTGGCCCAGCGTGTGGATGTAACTCGTGAACCATTGTTCAAGGTCACTATCAGGAAGTGGTGGACCATTGGCCATAGTATGGAGGATACATCAGGAGAGGACTATCCATGGTGTCAACCTTAAATTACAAGCAAAAAAATGTGCAGAACTATGATTCTGGTTACTCCCTTAGTCTTCCCTTATATTTTAAATGCATTTGAACTTATTTTAGAACAAAAGTTGTTGTTTTCAATAAGTTAATATTATTGGCAACTGTATTTTGAAGTTCAATTAAAATATAACACTAGCAATTGCAAGGGTTATTAAAAGCAAGAATGGAAGATTATTAGGAGTTTATAAGATTGACATCTTAATACACTGTATATATATATGTGTGTGTATACTTACAGAATCCACACAAGCTAGATCCACTTTTTCATCAGCAGTCCGCCACTGTAAAATGAGGTTTAGGCAAAGAGCTCTACGTTCAACATTTGCTGCACTCCTACTTATATCTCCTTGGCAAACTAAATGCAAAGGTGTCTCTCCAAGGGAATTTTGTTTATTAGGATTTCCATTCTGTTCTGATAAAAATATTCTAAACAAACCAATATAAATGGAAATGTATTGAAAAATAAACTTGTTGAGATAAAAATGTCATAGAAATATAATTTAATATCAAATATGAATTAACCATAATTTAAAAATATCAAATCAGATACACAAATTATAAGCAATTATATTTTAAGCACATAATAGTATATAGTTAGTCTTATATTTATCTCTCTATGAAAGTATAGTGCACAAAATATTTTAAACCAGGACCACTCATTTTGCATAAAATTTTGTTGCAACCACTGGGTAGGAAAAAAAAATTAGTTCTATTTACAAAATTTTGTTTCACTATTTTAATGGTGTTTGATACTTGTTAGAAAAAAAAAAAAAAAAAAGTCAAATAAATTTCTTTGAATCTCACAGCCAACCAAATGTTTCTCACAACCCTTTCATCAAATAACTACTAATATTTCAGAACTTTCTTGCATATTTTATATTCATAAACAATCAGGAAATAAAGATGGTTGATTTCAGTATATGCTGATTATGAATGACTCTTCTACTAACAAACTCAATATGGTTAAAACTTAGTTAAATTTTACTCATTCACTACTACTTATTACAAAATGTCTTAGATACAGGTGTTCACACATTTTTGTAATGATTTTGCAAAGAAAAATAAATGAATGAATATTAGAATTTTATTTTCTGTTCAATTTAATAGACTTTTTATTCAACATATTACATTTTAACTTCCAAGATAACAGAGCATTTCTTAAAACATCAAAGTTGATTTTGTTCCACTATATCACAATCTTAAGAGTCCATCCTAAGTGTTGGGATGCAATTACTATAGAGCAGGCATGCCCAACCCACAGCCCATTTAAAAACTTTTTGCGGCCCAATTGAAATTTTCAACTGTCTATACAGTTTTAGTCATTTTGACTATATACAGTTGAAACATAGAATTTTAGTTATTAATGTTTGCATTAATATCACATATTATGTACATTAAAACTTAAAAGTAACCAACATAAACCTGGTCTTTGAGTAGGGTTGGACAGGTTAGGTTGAAATTGGAGTGTTCTAGAATATTCTGTCAATCTCTAATAAAATACAAAAACAAATCTCACATTCATTTTAAAATCATACATGTGGTAATGCTTGTGAATAAACTACAAGATATATTTATAGAATAAATATAATAATATTTCAATCCTCAAGATTAGGAAGGAAGGTAAGGCGTTGGAGGTGATTATAAACACAGTACAGTTTATTGTCATTATAGTTATGATATATGTATAACATAACTTTTATATTCAATCACAACTGCAAAAATGCCTATTTAGAATATTGCACAATAATAAAATATTTTGAATAATTTGTTTTTTTATTTCCATATGTGTGGCCCACCTAAGTTCAGTAATTTTTTTTTTTTTTTTTTGCCACCAACCAATTTGGGTAGGGCACCCCTGCTATACAGCTTGTTTTAAAAGTCCAAATGCACAGTAATGCATAGGAAACACAACAGGGAACTTGGATGGGATTTATTTAAAAAGAATAGCTTCAATTTTAGTTTTCTTTCTATTTTTTCAAAAAACAGAACAGCATATAATAATATGTACAATATAATGATGGAATTTGACACAGTGAAGATTGTTTGAGTAAAGGATTGGAATTTAGTCTTTGAAAGTAGGTGTTAGAACATATATCTCATAGTAAACAAAGTTAATTTTGACATTGTTTTCTACTTTCCTTACTTTAAGTTTTCTATAAGAGAATCCTGTAATAACCATAAAACCTTTAGCAAAATTTTCTGTATTTTGTCTGAACCATTTTAAGTCCTTTTTCTCATCTTTTCAGTAAATTCATTTTTTTAAATTGCAATCATATAAGTAAATATCATCTTCATCAATTGTAAAAGGTTGGCATTAGAGAGAGCATTCTGACACCGTTCAGTTCAGATGTCTCTGGATTTTGTGCTATTTTGAGAAGATGAAATAAAGATAACATCCGGCCACGATCACTGATGTATTTCTTCAGGACATAAATTTAATGGGACACTTGGCAGCCCCATATGCCTGGGCTGAGAAAAATAATAAGGACAATTTCAAATGGGTTTCAAGTGTAAATTTTGGGGCCAGTTTGTTCCCCGTCATTACATATATATATATATAAATAATATATATGTGTATAAAGAACTATGGGTAAATTTTTTCTATATTATCTTAAGTAAAGTTAATTTTAAATACAGTTAATGAGATCATTTTATATTATTATTTTAAGAAAATTATGTAAAATGAACTATTATTTAAACTTTAAAGTAAACCAAATTTAAATCTACCTAAGTAATGGTTTCATAGCATGATGAGCTGCTAAATGAAGAGGAGTGTTATGCTTTAAAGAATCTCCATATGACGAATTGGGATTTAAGTTATGCTGGAGTTCTGGTGAGCCTTGAAATGCCTGAAGTGCAGCATATTCATCTCCATTTTGTAAGTATCGACGGAACTTACTGGAAGAACTTCCCATTATGTCTTGAAAAAATAAATAAATAAATAAAAGTATAGAATGAGTATGCTACAATCAGTTTGACAAATATTACATGAATATTTTTTTAATCTCATACATCAGAAACTAAGAAGTATTTTTCTCTCATTTAATGTGAACAATTATATAATTAAAAATAAATTGATTATTCATATATACTGAAATTTAAAAGAGGAAAGAGATAGAAAAAATGGCATACTATGATAATTTCATATAACACATAGAACAAAACTTATAAATAAAATAACTTTATTCTATGTCAAAGATATATCTTTATTTTACAAAAAATTCAGTTATTAGATCATAAATCGCCAACTGGTCAGAGGTAACAAGCAACTAGATTTCATTGATAATATAGTTGAATGTCAGTTCAGACTAAAAGAAATCCTGAATATAACTTTCTCAGGTCACAGAAATAATTGATGCCACATTAATGAGAAATGATTTTAAAACAGTGGGTGGAAAATAAAATTGAACTGAAAGATATAAGTTAAGTCAAAATAATTAAAATTTAAAGACAAACTTTTTAGAACAGATATGCAACAAATTTCACATTAAATAAGAGAAAATTTACTCATTGCAACTAAAATCAAAATACTAGAACATTATTACCAGAAAATATAGCATTTAAATGTAAATGAATGTATGTACATTTAAAAAGGGATATTTCTCCAAAAATATTTAATATTTAAATTACATGAAATTTCACAGTTTTTAAATGCTTAAAATTATTCTCTGTTTATTCATTTAATATTTTGGAATAAGAATGCTGAACACTAGAGAACTAGCTAAAGGAATTTTTGAAAGGACAACATAAGCAACAACTATGATGATGGACAAACTATACAGCAGATTTCAATATAACATCTTTATCCTTGATGAAAGATGATTACATGTTTAAGTTTTCTTATGGTATGGTATGAAAAATGTGGAAAGGAGAATTATAATTGTATAAGATACAAAACAATTGTTTTCTTAATTCAGTGAAATTTTACAAAATTTTATGGAGATTTTGAAAAATATCTTTAAAAACTGGCTAGGTAAGAAAAAATTAATCAGAAACCTTTATAGAAATAATTTGAGGGAAAATTAACCTAAGAGAAAATAAATAAACACCATAAATATTCTATTTTAAATGTACTCAAATGTTCAAAGTTAATATAAGATTATGTCAAACTACTGGAAAATAAATAATTATTACGCGTAACATGAAAAAAATGCAATTTATAAGTCTATACCTAACAATGATATGAGCAATTGGTTATAAAAGAGTAAGATTTAATCTTCAGCGGTAACCAGTAACATGCATTTCCCGTCTGTCAATTGGACTACCGAAATCAAAACAAAGATCAATTAATCCTGTTCATATGACTGTGCGCAATAACTGCGCATATTTAATAAACACAACTAAATAAACTGCAAGACATTTAAATTACTTTTCATGTCATATAATTTACAAATTAATAACTTCGAGAAATATTATAACTTTTATTACATTTAAAAGTGAATGAATGTAGTTTGATTTTGTAAATTGTCTAAATATATATATGTTTTTGCTTTTTCAAGTTGGCAACATTAGAAAATGTTTACGTTTTAATCAATAACAACGTGCTTTTCCAAATTTTGAGGTGTCTCACTTGGTGTTAGTTGTGGTAGATGATAAACAAGAAATATTTCTAGCAATTCAAATTAAATGTTTGGGAATAGGATTATCTATTTGTAATAATAAAGGCTAATTTAGCAGTTGAATTATTACAAGTGTTATGAAGTGAATTTTATCCTGTATTTTTGATTTAATTCAATTACAATGTTCCACTTCTTATTTCCTAAGATTGTTAATGTGGACTGTAACAGACTCTAATATTAAAATATTATATCATTTTAATTTAAAATGTTAGATTTTAGAAATAAACTTATTCTTGCACCTATGGTCCGTGTTGGAACTCTTCCAATGCGTTTATTAGCTTTAGAATTTGGTGCAGACATTGTTTATTCAGAGGTATTTATTAAGTACCTTTTTAAAATTTTTTAGTTTTAGTATATATTAACCTGTGTGTAATGTATTTCAGTCTTCTTATTTCTCTTTAGGAAATAATTGATTTTAGGCTTCTAAAATGTCAAAGAGTCGAAAATCGTACGTATTAGAATTTAAGTTTTCCATTTCATAATTACAATTTATTCTTTCTGCCCTTGTTAACGTTAAGTCATTTTTATATTGTTTTAGATATATTGAAAACAGTCGATTACATTGATGAAGATCAAAATGTTGTGTTTCGTACATGTGAGAAAGAAAAACAGAATGTAGTATTGCAACTGGTAAATGAATATTTTTCTCTCAATAAAAAGTACAAATCTTATAAATAGTTTTTTTAAAACTGTTCATTTTTTGATGTTCAGATACAAGTAGTAGTGCTTAAAGTTGATTGTTGATTTCAGACAATTTAAAATTAAAAGTTCTTCATGTTTTAAGTATTTTTTAAACATTATTTTACTGTCATATAAGTTCAGTTTTTGTAATGACATGTATAGTGATACAAACTCAACATATGAATTCACTGTCAATTCTAGCAATGTTGCTGCCCCAAACAATATATCATATGCTATCCCCTGCAGCATAATAAACATAAAATTAACTTTTCAATTGAATCTCATAAAAGATAAACACATTTTCCAAGCTTTGAAGAATTATACTTTGTAAAATATTTTTATGCAAATTTATTTCTGATAAAAGTATGTATTTTACACATTCACCACGGGCAGGAGTCCAGTTTGTCTTGCCAGAGACAAAACAATGTTTTAGGAACAAATGCATTATAAAAGCTGGCCCTGTCCGCTATTGTTTTTTGGCAACCAACAGAAAAATGTATGTTTTGAAAAATTGGCAAGTATAAAAACATGGCGGCAGTACAAAGTTTTTGATAGATCACAAAAAAAAAAAAAAAAAAAAAGGCAATGGTCACGGGGCATATTTGAAACATAACATTTTACAAAATTAGACTTTAAAAGAGAAAAAAAAAATTAACAATTTAAAGCATTATTAAAATAAAATTAACATAATAGTTATCATTTTTTATGTTATTTAAAAAATAAATAATGGATTAGTAATATTTATGATACATATCAACAGAATAAACACAATATATAGCATTTTAATGAGCAATAATATTATAAAAAATCTAACATGTGAGGGTTCCCCCCCCCTTGTAATAAAAGAAATGCAAAATAATTTAATAACAGGCGTAAATTGGAAAGGGTAGTGCCACAAACTTCAACAACTTCTCAACATTCCTACGTCCGTTAAAAAACTTTTAAATAATTCTTTTTTACCAGATTTAAAAAAAAAACCCTCAGATTTTGAATACCATCGTACCTACACACTTGGCATTTAGAATGAAATGCAAAACCCACCTCAGACCTAAGAATATTCTGATATTTTTTAACAATTTCAAAAATAGAACCGAAATAACTTCACTCAAATGTTCCATACCAAAGCATCTTGTTTGATTTAGAATATCCTGATACTTTTTAACAATTTCTAAAATAGTAAGAGCCAAAATAACTACACTCACCATAACTAAATTACTAAATACCAGAAAATAATAATAACAAATAAAAACTTACTAAATCCCAGAAAAAAAAAATATAACCTGACCTAGACGACTGGAAACAAAAAAAAAACAGATACAAATTTCTAGAATAGTGCAGGGTACTGAGTCATGTGCACCCATGGGATGCTAAAACACATTGGAGCTGCCATACCCCACCACCAAAGTCAGGGCAAACACACCAACCAACTCATTGCCCCATAAAACTGCCAAATTTGGTGACAAAAAATCACTGCATCTGTATCATGTTTTGTCTCTGGCTAGTAACAATACAAATTAAGACTGCTCCAAATGGAATGGTTCAAATTCATATGCCCAATGAAGGAATTACAAAAGAGAAACTCGTATAATAACAAAGGGAAATGGAAAATTCTTCATAAAAAGGAATATTTCATATGTGTGATTATGAGTCGTTTCTACCTATGACAAATTAAAACCCAAACTGTAATGTTTTTTCATAAATTTGCAATAAATAAAAATATATTAAAGCAGAATTTAAAAAAAAAATTATCTAGATTGAAACACAGTTGCAGGAATTTTCATGTCTAATATTAAGTTCATGTTAATAAATGGGTAAAATAGATAAAAAATAGGCAACAAACCCTATTTATAATACATTTTTACAATAAAATGAAATTAAAGCACTTAGTGAAAAAGAGAACACATAAAAATTAAAGGCCTCTGTCTTGTCAATTTCTTAAAAAAAAATAATGCAAATTAACATTTTGAAACAAAAATTTGTTAATATGTATCTAAATAAGTAACTGTGGTCATATACATAAAATTGTTGGTTTTTTGTGTGTATCTTCAACAAATTGATAATTTTAGTTTGCTCCATTCATTTAATTTTCATAATCGGCAAAATGTTCCTTTGTCCAAGCTCTTTTAACAAAACTTAGACTAATCTTCATGAAATCCCTCTCAATTTTGTCCCTTTTCCCCTATTATGCAGACAAAGGGTTCCAACATTTTTGCCATTTCAATTCTTGTTTGATTGCAGTTATCATCAAGATTTTCTTTTGTCAGAAACCATGCATATTTTCCTCTTACTCATCATCTGTATAGATTTAAAATACACTAAAAGGTTATGACACCTGCTATAAACAGAATTGAGTTACTAAAAATTCAAACAGTTCTCTTGCCCCCTGACATCTGTCTGTTTATTGGTAGAAGTGATCTCTCCCTGCTTCAGTTGAAATGGAGACGAAACAAGTAAAGGAAAATTTTGTTGGATTTGGATCCTACGTCAGGAATAAGAATGTTCATTTTTTAATTATAGCTTCGAAAAGAAAAAATTTATCATTGGCTGCCAAAAATGAATTGATTGAAAATTTTAAAAAATCTAATCTTTCAAAGGCTGTTTTCACCAAAGCAAATTCGATTACCTGGACGACATTAAACATTTTATCTTCCAAACTTTGGTCCTCAAGTGTTGAAATCGGTGATTAAGAAAGAAAACGTCAGCCATTGTCACCTTATGGGGATACGGCTTTTCTGTTATGGATTAAAAATGCACGGTATATGCACAAAAGGGTTGTATTGTTCCACATATATGGTCACCCCACTTATAGGGTCTGATTTTTCTGGACTGCTGAGCTGACCATACAACCGATATAAACTGTATTTTGTAAAACTGAATAAATTAGTTTGTGGGCTTCATGGAAGCTGTATATCTAAATGTGTTTTGTATAGTACAGTAAATACAGTATGGTGTGTTTTGTATAATACAGTTTTTTCACGAGATGTGAATAATTTCTCACTTTCAAAAATGTATTTAGAAGTGTTAAGTAGCAAATTTAAAATTCTTGACTGAACAGTTTCTTGTAATAGAAAATACAGTTTTCACTCGCAATAAATTGCAATTTATAATGATCATTTCATATTTATTAGTCAACATAGCAATATTCTGATGTTAGTTGTAACATACAGTTACAAATCTCACAGCTCAACAAACTCTTCTTCTATATTATGAGGTGAACTGTACCACTTACATTCGCAATTCATAATAAGATAGAAACCAACTACATCAAGAACTACTACTTGAAGCTGATTTCTAATGGCTGTGAACATTCATGCCAGTAATCATTTTTAAACCTACAAACTCTAAAACTGGAAAGACAGACCGGTTTTGCCCTCACTAATAAAATAAAAATTCCAAACATTTGCATTTTTCTCTTTCTTTATATTTATTCTAATTTCTAACTAGTTTGTGTCACTTTTGTATGAAAATTCATATTAATTATTTTCCTTTTCTTTAAAAGGGTACCTGTTCTCCAGAAAGAGCCTTGAAAGCTGCTAAAATGGTGTAAGAAAGTTAATTTTAAACTTTTAGTTAAGTCTTGAATGCATTTACAGAATATTATTTATAGAATATTCTATTTGGACTTGTATATCTATCTAAAATATTTTTTTAGGGAAAATGATGTGTCTGGAATTGATGTGAATATGGGATGTCCGAAAGAGTTTTCAATAAAAGTAAAGTACATTTTATAATTTTATATATTAACAAAAAATTGATTTTGGTTTTCCTGTGCCAAATTTATGGTTTGGTTTTGTAGGTTTAAAAAAAGAAAATGTGATACTTTCCTAAATATTCTTTAAATTTCTAAAGTACAAAACAATCAAATTGTTTACTGTAATGCCTTTTTTTTTTAATGGTTTTATGTTTCCATTAAGAGATATATGCTCATAAATTGTATTCTCCCAATATGAAATAAATACTTTATAGTTTTTGATACACATGATTGTGGATATTTAATGTTTGACATTCAATTCTTTAATATGTTATTCAGTTTTAGCTTTTCCTCAAAAAGTTATTTGGTTAAAAATTGTGTGATGTGAATTATTTTTTTAATATTAATTTTAAACATTTATTATTGAGCAAACAATTTGTTTATTTTGTAAGTGTAGAGAGTATATTATAATATTGCTTATTATTATTTTCTTTTTAATGCAGGGTGGTATGGGAGCCGCTTTGCTTAGTCAGCCTGAGAATGTCAGAGCTATACTAACAAATCTGAAACAGAATTTGTCTTGCACTGTCACTTGCAAGATTAGAGTATTACCTGATGTAAGTAATTAAAAATATTTTATTAATTAAACATTTTAAAATTGGATTATCAATATTACTAGCTCTTTTGATTCTCTTTTACTTTTTGAAAAACTTATTAATATATATTTATTCTTTCTGTTGTAAGATTTTTATATATTTCTTTTAAAGTAAAATGCAGTTTAGTATTAATTATTCTTTTTGTCCATGTTACACCTCTAAATATTTGTGTATATTTAGCTGTTTGAAAAGAAAAATCTTTTTCTGTATTTTTAGTTAGAGGCTCAATTTTTATTTATTGATTTTATTTAATATATATTTATATATATATATGTGAGGTCTAAATAAGGGGTAGTTGAAAATTATGTGAGTTAAAAGCGATTTTAATGGGGGAACTCTTTTATAATAATAAAATAAATGAAAAAGGCCCATGCTCGTGTAAGCTTTTGGGATCATCCGGTCAGGCAGAAGCATTTTGGAAAAATTTGATGAGCTTGCTAAAAGATAAGTTTCAGTCAGCGCTTGGACATGGAACTCTGAACATCTTTTCCACACTTAGGTCTGCCACGATTAATGAAAATGGCGCATGTTTTGCTTTTAGAAGAAACGATGAGTTAATAAACTTTATATTATCGAGAAAAACTGTTTTCCATTAGCCTTAACATGATGTCACAATATATATATATTTTTACTATAATTTAAAATGGAAAACTATATATTTGGAGACAGTTTTGCTACCTTGGATTGTGGTTCTTTTTTGAGGTTGCAATTTTTATTAGAAATGTAGTGAATATTTACCTACTATTCGATATTCAACCTATAAGGCCGCCTTGTTGAATATTTGCTTGGGTCGAATATGTCTAAATATTTTTATATATTTTGCTGAATAAGTCGAGATAATAAAAAAGTTTTTTTTGTTCTCTGTGTTTTTAAATATGTTTAATGAAAAATAGTGCATAGTTACATTTTACAACATTAGTTATTCGAAAATCTAACATTTACTCAAATTAAGTTGCATAATACATAAATGAATTTACTATTTCTATAAAACGTTTCTTGTGTCAAATTTATCATCATATGTAGGTATTGTAACATTTTATATTAATGCAAATATATGAAATTTGTTAAATAGAAGTTTGAATGCTATTATAACTTAGCCATTAAAATTTCTTCAAGATTATTTGAACAACTAAAACTTCTTCCCTTGATAATATTAATACAATGAAACCTCTTTGAGCAGCCACCTCACTGTTCCGAGAATATTTTGCCGCTCAGAGGGGGTGGCCTCTCTGAAGGGTTTTATTATAAGATAATTGCTATAATGCGTAATATAAACAAGTCTGACATATATTTCATGCTCTTATATTTTTTTAAAAAAGACTACAATTTATGTGCTTTAAGGTTTTACTTTTCTGTATAACAACCTTTTTTTAAGTTCATCTTTTACTTTAAAAGCAGAAAATTGAAGTCTTCATATTCCTTTAGAATCAAATTCTTTTCTTTAATGACTTCGTTGATTTGCGTTCTTTCACAGTTAGATAATTCAACTAACTTTCTTGCCAATTTGCCATTTTCATATTCAAGCAGAACTTCAATGTGCTGCTCGAGATTTAGGAAAACATGTTTCGACATTGTTGCAACTCAGATCACTGACAAACTAACGAAATGAAACTGGTGTGGATGACATTTTTGCTGACAGAGGTGCCATTCTTTCTTTACTGTACCTATTGGAATTCCAAACAAAGGCCTTAGGATACCTTTAACACCTGGTTGTCTAGGTTATCCGTCAGTTTCTATGGGTGGTGCAATAGGGATTCCCTATCTGAAGGGTGTGGGGAGAATACAAAAGAGATAACAGATTTAATGTTTCTACAAAAGGGGGGGTGACTACAGGAATGGACTTCGCAAATTATTCCTGGGTCTTATATCCGACCATAAAACTAACCTTGACTTTTTCTGGTCAAAATTAAAGCCTTGAGTGAGTAGAATTTCCTGAAAAAATGAAATGGACGATCCCACTATTTGGCCGTTTAGAGGGGGTCGGGTGGCTGTTGATACAGGTTATTTTACCATTAGGTCTATGAGTCGAAAAATCTGTGCCATGAAAAATTGGCCATTTAGGAGAGTGGCTGCTCAGAGAAGTTTCACTGTATAAAAGTAATTTTCAGAACAAATGTATGATTGTTTTGAACAGCTAAAACTTCTTCCCTTGGTAATATTACTATATATCAGTAATTTTCAGTGCAAATATATGATTATATTATTGCAGTACAATACATTTATTCTAATATTGCAATTATAGTTTTTTTAAATTTAATTATTTTAGATTTATATTAGGTATTATTTTTGTATGTTTATTTTGGATATTGATATCCAATTTATGTATATGTATATATAACTTAGAGAATCCAATTTCCATTTTGGTTCTTACTGTATTTTCTATTTTATTGTCAGCTAGACAAAACCCTAGAATTAGTAAAGATAATAGAAAGCACTGGTGTATCAGCCATAGCAGTGCATGGGAGAATCATGACCGAAAGACCTCAACATAAAAATAGGAATCATGTCATAAAAGCCATATCAGAAGCTGTTTCAATACCGGTCATTGCAAAGTAAGAATTCACGCTCTTTAGTTTCATTATTTATTTGATATTCTATTCTTCATCTGTACTGTGGTGAATATTTATACTAAAAAATTGAGCTTTTAATTTTTTTAAACTACAATACCCTGGTATTTATTTTGAGGGTTATAATTTTTTTAGAATGTTTTCACACAATTTCTATTCCAAATTTTTAGAGTACCCTGGAGATAATAAATTTCTTAATATCTTGGGCTCTTGGAACTGGGGAAAATTGTAAAATTTCTGGAGGTGTCTTTTTTAGTGCATAGATAACTTTACAAAATAAGTGACACAAATAACTCCCCACCCCACATAAAAAAAAATTACACTCTACTGTTAATTTTTTAAAAATACATAAAATTACATAATTAAAAATAAGTGCATTTCTATTTAAATAATTTTACTTAATTTTAAAATTATATTTGTTATTATTTTGAAACTCCATAACTTAGTTTAGTTTAGTTTCTGTAGCATTTTAAAATATTTTAAAGTTGTTTGATCTTGTTTTTCAATCAAAATTCAGTACATTAATACCTAACTCCAAGCTTTTAATTAACTTTTTTGGAAATAGCAAATGTATAATTTCACTCTTTTATGCAATTGTAAAATATTTAGAATCATATGAGCTTTAATTCTTTTCCATAATATTTTTAAGAAGCTGTTTTTTTACTTTGATCTCCTAACATCTTTTGTTTATTCTAACATGTATGTGTGAAATGTACGTGATAGAATTTTGTAGATGTAAAATGTACAAAAAGTCATGAGGCCCAAAAATGTATTTTATAATCTAGGGGTTTCTTTTATGCAACTAAAGTGACTTAACCTTGTTTTTAATCAAACTATGCATACTATTTGATGCTGGTATGAAGATTCCCCTTTGTTCAGAGCATGCGCCAAATCAGCTGATCAGAAATCATACCTGTTGACCAGTTTGCAATAGCGTGGCGTCGGAGAGTCTGGGATGTTGACAGTTGGATTGAATAGGCATTACTCCCTGATCAGTCACATTAATTAATCCTTGGGAATTCTGGAATCGGGACAGGTAGCAAATGAGAATTCAACTAAAAAAACTAGCTGTTCTTAGGTAACTGGAATTGTAATTGACCAGAAAAGCGGTTGGCGGGACCATAACAGACCTCCCCAGTATAAAAAGCCTAGGATTTTGCGACTTGGGGCTTTTTGACATTTTTTTATATAAGTGGTTTGACCTCGTTAAACCGTTGCCAGCTTTATAGTGATTGCATTTGGGAGACTCGTAAAATCCACTCATATAAGGAGTGGCAGGGTCTCAGATACCAAATGGGGTATGGATAGAATGGATGCGAATAGAATGGATGCGAATGGATAGATTGGGTTGCATTACACCCTGGAAGAGCCTGCCCATTTGTGAGATTATTTAATCTTTTATTTTTCCAACTGTGATTGTTGTGGCAATTCTGTGCCAGCAGAAAATCCTCTACATTTCTACTTGTTTTGGAGAGAATTAGAATCCTGTTGTATATATAACAATATTTACAGAAAGAATAAAAGTAATTTCCAATTTTATCATGACTGTGATCCTTCTTCACACTACCTCTTCACTCGAGAACATTGTAGGCGTCACACTGGCATCCCTGTCCTACTTGTAGAAGTTTTCAAAAATTGGTCAATCAGTTTCATTCTAAGCAAGATTCTCGTATTTTATTCATTCTACCTCTATTTTTGTTTCACTTCTAACTGCTATTCATCCATATTACAATAGGAATACACAAATGGGTCTGACATAGCTGAAATAAGTGAAAATTCCCAATGCCCCCTAGACAAGAGATGGGAGGAGGGTGACATTTATCCATAAATATGACCTTTCCCCTATGTGGAAAATGGTAATAAACAATAACACACAGTTCATAGTAGCATCAGCAAAAATTCTCTCTCAGAACAAATAAGTGTTAGACTTTGCAGTGTAGAATAGCAACCACCTTGGCTGGGATACAGTTTTGTAACAATGAAATTCACTATTTTATACATAAAGAAAATCATGTTAAGTTATGAAGAATATTTTTTTCAATGCCTATTCATGTTTTCTCTTTCAAGTTTTTAGAAATCTCACTTAGTTTTGGGAAAGGGAGAATCCTGGATAATATCTAATTTGGACAATAAGATATTAAAAACAAAACTGATTAGGATTGACTAGTATGAAATATACTTGAAATATGGGGAACACTTAATGTAGCCTCCCCACTATGGCCACTTCCTTATTGGGACCTTGATCGAAGATTCACGGGTTGCATCCACACACTGGTCCACTAAATGAGCCGAGTGCGTAGATTCGTCAGTAGGGTCTACTGCACACTTTGGTTTCGCATCTGACTGCCTTTGATCTTTGGAGAAAAACCGCCTCGTAAGCCATCGCCCACCAAGGCTATTTTATCGTCTGCCACCATCGACCACAATAAGCCATACCCCCTCCAGACGGTGGTAATGACTTGCAGTAGACTATATCATGGAGGTGCCTTTAGAGGGCAGGATACATATATCAAAATTTGTGTAAATTTTGTTAAAAAAATAAGTAAAATTTTGTAGCATATGTTCACATTTACTAAATAATAAAATGAAGCTTTATAAATAGCATCTCAATGGATTATTTGTTACATTTATTTTTATTTTAGTGGTGGATCAGGAGAAATCAATTCATATGAAGATATCGAAAAATTTCGTCAAAACACAGGAGCCTCCTCTGTGATGATAGCCCGTCAAGCAGAATGGAATTGTTCTATTTTTTGCAAGAAAGGGAAATGGCCATTAGATGACGTCATAGTAAAGTATATAAAATATGTAAGGATATCTAAGTGCTATCTATACTAATTTTAATATAATATATAACTCAATACTATTTTTTTATCATTAATCAGTATTATTAATCAACTAATATTAAAATTTTTAGTTATGTTATCCCATGTGGTGTACGCAGATTTTTTTCAAGGGGGAATCATAATTCTAAAAAATAACCTGCATAATTTCAACTAAAATTTTTATTTTTGCGGTTTTTTCTGAATTCAAGGGGGGTTTAAACCCCTAACCGCCCCCCTTGCATATGCCCCTGTGTTATTCTTAAAGTATTTTGAAAAATTTTCATCTACAATCTCTAATTTTGATAATTCTTATTTTAAAGTTGGTATATTCTTGTATTACAATAACATAATTTACATAGAAGTTGCCTATTGGTTTTAAAATGTTAACTCAAACATTAAAATTAAATTGAGCAATAGCACTTATTTTTGTATGATTAAAAATCTAGTATATAAAATCAACCATTATTCAATGTAGTAGAGTTTGTCCTTTGGAGTGAATAGTTGTATCAAGCAAATGTGTTTGCACTTGTTATGGTAAGCGTTGAAATCTATCTAGCAATAAATAAAACTTATGTTTAAAAATTAACCCTTTTTTCCGTATTAGCCAATAAAAAATCTGATTCAAAATGGCAAAGAGAGAGGACATAAATGAAGTCAAATCTGAAGTCAGTCTAAAGTAAACAACAGTTTTGTTGAATTAAAATAGTTAAATAGCCAGAGCAGCCCTTAAACCTTAGTATAATTCAGCCCTCCACATGAAAGCTTAGGGATAGGTGTATTACAATTTTCTATTGAAAATAAATAATTTTAATAATACTGTTATTAAATTATTTATTATTAGAATTCACAGTTTAGTTTTGTTTTCTTTTTTATAACAGTTTAAAATTTTTATTAAAAAAATTTCAGCTTAATAATTTTCTCACTCTCCAAAATTTGGTATTTATAATAATAATATATTCTGTAAGTGGAAGGAAGTAGGGTAAATTTTGCTTCTGCTTTGGGTGTCAGATGACCTACTCTAGCCAATGGGATTGTTGCAAGTAACTTATTTGGATTTTTTGCCAATCCCTGGTATGAAGGGGCAAGAGGTCTAAATTTACTAGAGCACTATGAATTAGATTTATGCTATTAGATAGAGTAAAACACTATTTATTTTTATTTTTTTTTTGTCATTTTAGGCAGTAGATTATGACTATAATGTATGGAATACTAAATATTGTATACAGCAAATGCTGGGTTCACTTCAAGAAAGCGAACGGGGAAAAAAATTATTAGCTGCCCATCAAATGGAACTTATATGGTAATGTACTCATAATTTATTTTTCACATTCATCTTGCATAAAATTATTGTTGGGGGTGATATTAAAAAATTAAAAAAAAATTTCCTCCTGTAGCAGATTGTCCATTTAACTAAAATGGCTTAAAAAATTAAATCAAATAAGTTGACGACTGTGTTTTCATTACAAAAAAAAAACAAACCAAAGTCTTTTTATTGCTACTTGCAAATCTTAAAATATATTATTTGCAGTACGTAAATTAAGTTCCAGTTATTTTGCACCACATAATTTCAAAACCTCGCACTGTCAGAAAAATAAATTGGCCTTTTACTAATTCGGCAATTTTAGAAATTAGCATAGCTCGAACTAGTCAAAAACCTGCTATCTATGCAAAGGCCGACGTGGTTGACTGCCGTCTGCAGATCTACTGCAATCATCGACTGCCGATGAGTAACTGCGTTTATAAACTGCCATCAGCAACTGCTGTGGATTGTCAACTGCGAGCTGCCTCCTCAGCTACCTGCTTATATCCTAAAAGTTCATCCTAATATTTGTATACTCCTGTTGCCACTCAGAGGAAGCATAACTTTCACAGCCATGCCCCTAAATCACGCACGTATATCTTAATCGTCAATCGCGTGAACGTAGCCCGTTCCACAGTAACCGGGGGCTTACCTCGATACACCGTTTGAATCAATGGTGGCAAATGAAATGTCTGATGGCGTTAAGCCTAATTCAAAAGGTTTAAACTTTGCAGAACTGTATGAATAACTAGGGTGATTAGATTTTCCAACAATTATCTTTTGTAATCAGGCTAAAATTTGAACCATTATATTAAAACCTTACCTCTGTTAATTTTTGAAATTTAACAAACTAGTGCGTTGAATCATTTAGTAATAATTTATCTTTATATAAGAACCTTCATATTTCATTTATTAAAAAAAATTTTTTTTTTAGTGATTTGTGGAATTTAGGGGACTATTTAAAAACAAAACAGTTTGAAAGAAGTTTTGAAGTTGAAAAAATGGTACGGTCAAAAGCGAGAGATATTGAATTGCAAGCTGCACTTAAGAGGAGAAAGGTGACAGAAGAGGATATTGAAGAAATGGATATCAAATTTCAAAGGTAATAAATATAGTTTTTTCGGTCCAGTTAGGAAAGTGTAAAAATCGAATCAGCATCAATTATTTAACAAATTATTTGACGATGATCCATTGTCTCTTAATAATTTAATGGATTAACAATATAAATCTGTTTTTAAAAAGAAGATGAAAAATTTATCATTCATATATCTAACATACTTTCTCTAATCCATTTGTCACAGTTTCTTTAGTTCTATTATATATATAATTATGTAAAGGAGCAAAAATATTCTTGCCATTACAGTTTAAAAGTAGCCCTTATTAATTTGGTAAAAATAAATGTCTTTACAAGATCTGGATCAAATGCTCATGACTACACACTACTTTTACCCAACAGTGAGTGATTATGTGAATTTTTTCCCAAGAAAACAAGAGATTAATCAGCATTATTGGCAGTCAGGAATAAACTTTGATCATTTGGGTCAGCTTGAAAACCATATACAGTGTTCCCTCGCTACTTTGCACTTCATGTTTTGGGGCTTCAGTGCTTTGCTAGTTTTTCCAAAATATTCATCAAAAAATACAACCATATTGGTAGCCACACTGTGGAAAGGCGTGTTGTTTCATGTTGATGCGTGAGAGAGAAGGATCCCTGCATGCCAAACAAAGAGATGAATTGACTCAGAGTACATACCACGGGCTCTTGAGATGACAAAGTCTGCAAGGGAGGAAGACGAAGAACAAACTGAAAAGTGTGACCTTACCCTAGAGAACCTGCAGCAATTGTGCAACATGGCAAGAATTTAAACAAGACTGGCAACAATAGGGTTCGAGTTCAGCAATCACATTCACGGGTCCTTGTACAGGGGAATTTTAAAGGAAAAGGAAAAACAAAGACAACAACTACCCATCACCCTGTTTCTCTCCAAGGTAAAGCCCTCTGGTTTTACCTTCAGCGCCTCCAGTAGAAGAGTCTCCGAGTGAGCCTAAAACTTCTACGAGTCAAGAGAGAGCCTCTCCTCCACCAACAACACAAGACTCTTCACCTCTCTCGGAAAGCAATATTGATGAATGTTTATTACTCTATAAGGTTTTGTAATGAACCCTATTAATTAGCACTGACACATTTAAGTAAATATGTATACTGTTGTAGTTTTTGTCTGAAATGTGTAAAGTATAAATACTGTTTACCTATTTAAAACATTCGTGCCCCCACATACACGAAAATTTCTAGGGGCAAATCATACTTCTCGGTTTTTTAGCTTTCGCAGAAGGTTCTGGTCCCCATTAACCGCAAAAAAATGAGGGATCACTGTATGCAGCAATTTAAACATTGGAGGAGTAATTTATAACTGTTTTCCTTGGCCAGTTGGAAAATTTGGCCAGTGGATGGAAAAAAGAATTTATGTCAGTGAACAATACTCCTTTAAATCTACATTTTAGGTATTAAAGAATGTTAAGGAGTAAAAGGAAAAATTTTAAAGAGATATTTTAGGTGTAATAATTTTGATATATTACATATATATTTATACATTACATGTATATTTATATATACACATATATGCATAGTTCTAATAAAATCTCCAATAACTATTAGCTGTTTGAAATGATAATTACTATCAATTTCACGTAGCCATCAAGGGTGCAAGTGTAGTTATTGAGAGACAGACAACCTGAAATTCCTACAATAACAGGTGTCCATGAGAGGTTGAGCCAACAGATTAGGGGATTTTGGGTGCCAGATTCATGTTGTACTGTTGTCACAGATCATTATAACTATTTAGAATTGGCTTGAAGCAGCCAATTTTAGTCTAACAGTATTCATTCTCCTAAAGATGGACTGTTTATATTTGCATAACATCTCTAGTATTTGTTTCAGATTATCTTGTCAAAAAATGTGTAATCCATCAACCCTAATGACTTGATATTACCTGTGTACATTGGGAAAGACATGTGTACACGTTGAATTTCATTTTGTAGGTGTATGGTACTTATTTGCAAAGCAGTAAAAATTGTCAACAACTTTAAAAACCTTTACTGCTAATTTTTTAATGGAAAATAATTTCAATGTTTAGTTTTTTCATTCATGCATTCTTGTACTATTTATACTGTTCATAAATGCTCATTTTAAGCAGATTATCAAGTAGTAAGAAACATTTTTCAGAAACAATAAGTTCTTTGTTTCTCTTCACAAAAATAAGACTTTTGTTAAATCCTATTTTAATGCTTGGTTTTGAAAAATATCTTTTCAGACCCAATTTTTCGATGGATGACCTGCCCAAAACCCTATTGTGGAACTGGACACAGAATCAAAAACTGGAACAACCCTCCTATAAAACGGTAATTATACAATATATGTATACTTAGAATGAGTTAGGTTTGTCAAACTATAATAATGAAATAACATAGCACTCTGCACTATAATTATGAAAGCATTTCAGTTTGCTTCATCTGACTTATTATAGAGTTGACTCATGAAAACAATTGCCACATTGTAACTTTCTATAAACATCTCTGCCAACTTGTACATTATGTAAGCATTGCAAGATGGGTACTGAAAATATACGATTTTACATTGAATACTCAATTTTTAAAGGTTGTATTAAGAGCCATACCCTGCTCGCCTACCTTTAGACGAGCAGATACTGCAAGTTCTTTTTAAGAAATAGTCTCACCGACAAGAAAACTTACTGTAATGATTAACATTAAACATGTTTCTTTTTGACAAATTACAAACATTTAAAATTAGCATTGCTTAAAAAGAATGAAATAACAGCATGATCATGGCCAAACCATCATAAACAAAATTATGGTAAGCAGGTTTGGCATGATTTAAATCAGTTTTTTTTTTTTTTTTTTTTTTTTCATTTTTTTTTTAAATCTGTATTCCAAAGACAGGAGAATTGGGAATCAGTCAGCACAGAAATACCTATAAGTAAATTAGTGTAAATGTGTTTTCTAAGAATTTGGGGGTTGTTATCAGAAAGTATGGAGTAGGGGTAGGTACAATGACTAATCGAATTTATTTTATGAAACGAGAAAATTAGAAAGATACTTTAAGTGTTATAATTTTGATAGATTACATACATATATGTATGTACATAGATTATATACATATATATATATAATATATCAAAATTATTTAACTTTAATATTTCCTTAAAAACCTCTTCTCTCCTATTCTAATTCTTTTAAATCATTTTCCCAGCCTTTAAATAGTTTAATCAAAGAAGTATTTTCCAATTATCATTCTTCCCAAAGCTTTCTATTCTAAAAATGTAAACTTTTTGTCTATTTAACACATTTCCCAGTTGTCGGCAGCAAATGGTTTTGCATTTTTGCTGATATTGCATTTAATTCGCTTATTAAGTTTTTTTTTATCATGGGAAAATTCTTTCTGTCTTTGCTCATGGGTGCACCTCTGTTCGAGCAGAGTGATCTCTGTGGCTTTCCTTTGTCGTCCAGTAGAATAGATGTGTGTTGTACCAGCTCTGGAATAAAGTTTCAATTAGACTTGTGCTGTTCTCTTCAATGTTGACCCGACTGCTTTTTTATTACTGCTAGCTGTTGAGCTCTCGCCTTGTCAAGGAGTGTTATAAAATATGGATTACATATATATAGTACATGTAATTAATGGTTACATATACATATGTAACCATTAATGGTTTACATATACATATGTATGTAATTCCATAAAGTGGTAGTTTTTTTAAAAAGGTGTCTCTGTAAGACTTATGTCCTAAACAAAGCTGTTTCTTACATTGCTGATAATTTTCTTTTAGGTTCAGTACGAAAAGAGTTTTCAGTCTGTCGTCACTGTATGTGGGAAGAAATATACCAATCGGTGTTTGTAAGTATGGATGCTCCACTATTTACTGATAATTATTTTTATATCCTGACTGAGATTCTTTGCATTTTTACTTACACATTCAATGTCGATTAGCCCATCGTTACTTACCAGTGTTATCACATGCCATTCCAACTGCTACAGGATATTCATAGTCATTATGGAAGATAGAGAGTAATTACTTAATTATGCTTCAGTTCTGAAAATGAAATAACGATTTCATTATTTACGTGGCATATTTTTCCAAAATATGTAAACAACGTAACAAATACATTTATCTTTTCTAATCTGTATGTTTTGTATATATTTTATTATACAATAAAATCTTAGATATCTTGGGTACTTAAATTATAATCGGGTGCTGTTTTTGTAATTGTTTGTTAAAACTGCGTTATTGATATATTTGCTTGCTAATGTGATTGTGAAATATTTAGGAGTTTTTAGCTTTTTTAATGTATGTTGCTTTCTGGTCATTGTTGTGCAGTAGCTAAATTATTTTTTGTTTTCCGAGATACATTCTACTTCTTCATGTCAAAGCAATTTTAGAATTATTAGCTAATATTTAAATAGTTATGAAGACTTTGGTGATGATTTACAATTATCAGAATGTTTTTATTAGTGTATGTGTTTTATTTATATTATAAAAAAAATATTTTCATTTGTAGCTGTAAATTAAGATAATTGGTAGATTAATTTTAAGTTGTTTCCACTAGACACATCAGACAAGATATAAGGTGGAGCATGGTCCAGCCCTATTAGGGACCTATGATTCCAATATGGTGATTTAACCCCAAATAACTGGATTTTAATTGACAGAATTTTGGTAAAATGGGGTTATTTTATTTTTTATACATGTTTGATTGAGAAAATTAAACTAGACTATTTTAACCCCCCTTTTATTTTTTTAATAACTTATAAATAGCATTTACTTGCTTAGATCATTTCATAAATGCACTATGTTTATTATGTTGCAATGAATTTTGCACTTTATATTTAGCGGACAGCTTTGCAAAAAGTTCCAAAATTATTTAGAACAAAATTATTGTTAATCATGTGACGTGAGAGTGTTAATACTTGACATGAATTCAAAGTGCAATAAATTCAGTAATACATTGATATATTATTATACATACCAATATTGTATTCTTGCCCGAACGATCTCGGAAATCTTTTTACTGGAGTCAACACCTGCTGCTGAAATATCAGCTGTGACGTAGGCGTAGTGACGTCACAGCGCGGGAACTAGAAATCCCATCTGCTCTGAACAATAATACAGACTCATGTTCAACGCCTTTTGCGGCTATCTGTTTAACAGAAAATTTAATCTGGAACATGATAAAAAAAAATAACTTAATTCGTAATGTTAGCATATACTACAAATATATAATTTACAAGGAATTTTTAAAAACCCATACCCGAAATCTACAGAATGCATAATTTTATAAAACAATTAAAACCCGAACGCAATTTAAAAGAGGGATGAAGAAGGAGCCTGTAAAACTGTTTTTCTAACAAGGTTCTCAGAGACCTCTTCTTTCGCTTGCGTGTTTACATTGTCTGTACCAGGGTTTCAAACAAAAAAAAAAAAAAGTTTGGTCGGAACTGAACTGAAAAAAATATCAGTTTTTTTCTGTTCTATAATCTTCAGTCATTTTGTTACTTGTAACCAACTTATCAATATTTTGTAATTTTACGTCAACTGTGTAATTGTCGTCATTCCCATACGTCGATTGCTTCTCGATTTCCTGTTTTGATGTTCGCTAATATTTTTTTTTTTTTTTTGTTTCGCACGAAACTACTTGTAGAAGACAGATTTCATTCAGTGGAACTTTCAGTTCTCAGATGCAATTTTGATAGTGGATAACAATGCGGATGCTTGTACATTGTATCCATT
>CM063510.1:176876734-176982304 GCA_032207245.1 Pardosa pseudoannulata | reverse complement strand
ACGGATATAGGCGTGACACCCTAAATGTGCTACTTTGGGGACCTTAATTCTGCTTATGCCGTTCGTAACGCATTTCTCAAAAAAAGGTTGGGTTTTTTTTTATCGACTTGAAGAGGTAGGTCCTTCGTAAAGCAAAACCGTGGAGCTTCGGCTCAAACAATTTTTGACTGACGCAATCGAATGAAGTTGGTGTTTGATGATTGTACCAACAGAGCTCTTTGCCTTAGAATCTACATTTCAATTTTGTGTATTATTAGAGCGTTTTTCATCTCGATGACCTTCTTAAAAGTAAACAAAGAATCGTTTTGTTTTCCAGGCACAAGTCCAAAGTTCAGAATCTGCTGCCTTGCAAGAGCGAGCAGCCCGGCCACCTGGGTGAACTGGGAGCCGCCAACGGCGTCACCTACGAAGATGTACTCATAAACCACCACCCGACCAGGTTGCCAGGAACCCAGACGCTCATGCCTCTCGAAGTAAGTGACCACACCTCATTTGTCTTCCAGAATGAGTTAAACAAAAAGTAATAACCGTTACTGGAAGTTTAAAGATTAAGAAAAATATTTTTGTATTATAAATTTCAAATTGAAAATTTTTGTGATGAACCCTCTTTGTTTCTTTCCCTGTCAAAGGAAAGTTTGTCCAAATGAGTTCAGAGACCCATCAAGGTTAGGTGCACACTTTTAATGTCTTAATTAAGTCGGTGTATTTTAATGGCAACCAAATGGTTTCAAGTTGTCATTTTTATAAATTGATCACAAAAGCTAGAACAGCTGAATACTTCGTAACTGTAATAATTTTTTGTATAAAAACTCTCAATACACTGCTATGTTATAGAAACGGAAATTTAGTATTTTTCATTCTAGTCCAGCGATACTCAATCAATCTTTAACAAATGCGGTCACAAAAGCGAATTTTCCAGCAGCGATTTTAATTAATCTAGAAATATGAGCTATTTGACATTAGAATAAAATGTCATTTTTACCCCACCTTCGAAGCAATACGGTCAGTTTCCTTTTCAACCACTTTCTTATTTTTGATTTTGACCAAATTCAGGGTGTTTTCGAAAAGTGTAGGTAGTAGTATTCTACCGAGTTTTTGAAGAAAACGTTAAAAGTGGTATTTGAGTTGGAAGCAATAAGAAAAGAGATCATGTTCTCAAGCAGGAAGAACCGCACTTATTCCGCTGTCAGGACAGGCTACTCTAAACACGTCCACCTGTTAAGTAATTGTGCACAATATGTAGTAGAACAATAAATTCGCATATAAACGGCAAATCACCTCGTTCTTAAAAGATCGACCTCTGGCGTCAGCACTACAGTCGCTTTTTCGCGAAGAGTACTGATTCATTTCCAGACGGTTCCCTGTAGGACAAACGACATGCTGTCTTTTGCCATACCTGGATTAATTTTGTTTCTGGCGAATTAATATTCGATCATCCTTCAACACGCAAAAGACTATTATTGTGGTTATTGTCGAGGAGTGAACTAATATCGGAAAGCACTTTGCTCTGCTCCATCTAAGGAGAATCCAGCTGTTATGATTTAACGATTCCTTCCAGTAGTTGGATGTCACTCGGTTGAAATTATTGGTATTTCTTCTACTGCATCGAATAAGGGCTGAAATGTTTGTTACTGGATGAACGGCCCCAGGCAAAGAAGATGATACTTGTGTTTGTTCCGTGTGGACTACTGTTAATCCATATGACTGCTATTTTCGTGGGATTTGTAAAGACGGGTAGTTTACTATTTGGGTCGGGTGTAAGCACTGTATGTGTGATTGTATTTCCAATGTTCTTACACTGTTTATTCTTCCCAATTAGATCCTGGACGTGAAGTTGGGCGACATCGGTCCTCCTCCATCGATGCACCACCTTCACCATCCGCCACCGCCGACCACGTTCTATCCGAGCAGCAGGGAGCCCCCCATCGCCAAGCCCTTCCACCATCCTGTCTACGAAGAGGTGTCTCAGGCTCCTCCCGCCGCGGACCATAAGGGCGGCCGGGGCCTGACCAGCGAGGAGGAAGACGACGACGAAGGGGGCAGCGGCCCCTGTTCGGCCAGCAGCAGCGTGCGGGGCTCGACGGGCGGGGACCTGAGCCGGGACCCCGTCTCCAGCAGCGAGGAGGACTGCTGCGAGTACGGACCCCCGACGACCTTCGACTACCCCCGCTCCTCCGCCGCCGCAGCGCCCCCTTACCACCACCAGCCGCAGCAGCGTCCCGCGCCCTCCCAGTGGCCCGTCGTCCATCCCTACCAGGCCTCGCAGGAGAACATCTACTCGACGATCGACGAGGACGAGTACCTGGACGGACGCTCCACCACCACTACTAGTCCAAAGGGCAGGACGGACGACGGCGGCAGCTCCTCCTACGGAGACATCAGGCCGGCCGCCTTCCATCACCCTGCTCCCTTCACGTGATGCGCGCCCTCGAAGGAGGGGCTACCTGTGATATATGACTGCAAACACCGCGCAGAGGTGCGCGTGTGTGTGTGTGACTTCATTTTTGTATCGTCGCGATGCCGTCTCTAAAAGATATCATTTTTAAAGGTGTTCATTATGAAGGACAATACCAGGTGGAAGAAGAGGAATCCTAGTTGGACTTTTATTTCGTTCCATTCTTCACGCTTTTAAAAAAAATTAATTTAATATTTTTACTACAGACCATAATTTTGATGTGTAACATATTTTTCTTCTTCTTTTGTGACATTAAAACCAAAACTTTTCATGTCCTGATCTCGAGGTTCTTCTTGACGACGTGAGCACAGTCGTACTTTCCTCTGATCACTTTGAGCCTCAGCCCCGGCACGTCCTTGACCCGGCCGTACCGGACCAGCACCACGTTGTGCTCCTGCAAGTTGTGTCCCTCCCCGGGCACGTACGCCACGGCCTCCTTCCCGTTCGAGAGACGCACGGCCACGCACTTTCGGTTCGCCGAGTTTGGCTTTTTGGGCTTCTTGATCAGCGTCCGCAGCACCACCCCCTTCATCTGCGGCTTGTTGTCGATGGGGTGTCGACGCCGGGTCCGCAGCTTCGGCTTGCCGTAGTGGATCAGAAACAGCTGCTTGTCCTCGGAGTAGATCCGGGGCTCGTAGGGAGTACGGGTCGCCATCGCCGCACAACACGACACCAGCGGTGGCCGACCTAAACAAACAGAAAAGATCCTCTGGTAAGATAGATACAGCTGGAAATCATAGGTGCCATATAATAAGTCAAAAGGTTCTATAACGGGGGGAATTGAATGAAAATTATTTGTAGATGTGAAGAAATATGTAAATAAAAAAAATTGACTTTCCTTCGGGGGTGGTTTAACTGCAAAATCAGCTCTTTTGTACAGCTTGAAAATAATACTTTTAATTTTAATTATAATGGGGGAATAATTTTTGTTGTAATAATTAAATAGCTAAACAATTTATAAGTTATTAAAGTGTTGAAAACATAGAAAATTGAAAAACACATTCATAGGCCTTTAAAAAGCACAGAAAAGTTTACAAATTGGATTTTGCAGTGAAACTACCATCCTTCGAAGAGACGATGTTCTTCACATACTTTAGATTTTAGGCTACCAAGAGGATTTGACCTTTTCAAACCCACATGCCAACAAGATAAATTGACAACTATTTTTGCAGATCCTGCTAACCACAAATGGGAGGGAAATAGTTTGGAAATCAAGACTTGCCAGTCCTTATCCGTCAAATGCACGGCATTCTTTCAATGCTACAATGGACATTTATCTGGTATCTCACTCTATCACAGAAATTTATAAGTATGGTAATTAAATACTACAGCAGCCTCGTTTATGTATGCTTTAAAGTCGTATTTGACACACTCTGTTATGACATATTTTCAATCCCCATTGAAATTTCATAAGGCTGACCAACTATCGAAAATCCATTCAAAGTGTCCATTTTTAACTACTTAGAACAAACATATTTTGTTAAATAAAACTATCCCTAATTGTACATTTCAGTTCCTTTTTAACTGACTTATCACTTGTTAAGTGATCTTGACAGTTTGCTGCTGGAAAAAACAGAAAGATACTCATGCAGTATGATTTAGAAAGTAAATTTATGGGATTACAGAAAGTAGTTAAAGTGACGCCAAAAGATGTCCAGCATCATTACAATTTTACTTCTCCACACAATGCTGTTTTCCAGCATTGTAGCAGAAGCGAAATTTGCTACCCTCCAAACAAAATATATTATTAATAAAGATAAAAAACATTAAACTGCAAAAAGGTTTTATTTTCCTCCAAAATTTAATTACGAAAATATGTTTAAAATCTAATATTAATAAATTATCTTACATAAGTTATAGTACACAAAGAAATTTTTGGATTGAATCAAAAATTATAATAAATATTATTCAAAACATACTGACTGTTGCAATATGATAAATATTTTCCATTTTAATGGAAAAAAAACCCAATTTTTCCATCATCTAAAAAAGAAAATTATATGTATAAATGTATCTCCTTAATATTAACTCAACTATAGTGAAGAGAATGATGGCCTAATAGCTAGGGCACTGTTCTCTAATATTGGAGTTCATGGGTTTGAGTCCCACTGATGGCATGGATATTCATAGCCATTTGGAACTGGTTTTAAGCAGTAGGTCTTGACCTCCTCATCAACCCTCATGTAGCAAAACAGTCAACTGTCAACCAACTATATATAGGGGTTTCGTCCCCCTTGCAAAGTGCCGTCCAAGGTGTTTGCCCTTTTGCCGTCCCCCTCCTCTATTGCAGTTTTCAAATTAAAATGAAAATTTGTCCCATTTTTATCTGAAAAAAAAAAGAATTAATGGTTTCAAATCGAAATTAAAATTTTTATGCGTTTGATAATGCAAACCTAGTAAATGATTCGTTTTCCCCTTCTTTAATGCATTGAATTTTTAAAACCCTTATTGTACATTAAGCATCCATGTAAACAATTTGCTTAATGCACACAGAGACATTTTCCTGTAAAAATTCAAAAATAAAGTTTTTTAATTTGATTATGTGAATTAATAGAACAATTTATACTAATCATTTCAAATTTGAAGATTTTAAGATTAGATAATACATATTTTTAAAATTATCCCTGAGGAATGATCGTTTAAAAGTGAGGTCCTTAACACCTTACATACTCCACATGCTTTCCTTTTAACAATTTTGAGGATGTTGCGTTTAATTTGATAATGTGGTTAAAAAGAAAAAAAATACTTAACTTTTCATATGTATGCATGTGAGTATATATACAGTGAAACCTCTCTGAGCGGCCATTCCACCGTTCCGAGAATATTTGGCCGCTAAGAGGGGGATGGCTGATCTGAAGGGTTTATTATAAGATAATTGCTATAATGCGTAATATAAACAAGTCTGACATATATTCCTTATTTAAAATGAAATTGAAAACTTATCTAAAATGAAAATAGTACTTTATTTTATGCTTGTTCAAATTTTTTTTTAAAAAAGGCTACAATTTGTGTGTTTTAAGTTTTTACATTTCTCTATAACAACCATTTTTTAAGTTCATTTTTAACTTTAAAAACAGAAAATTGAAGTCTTCGTATTCCTTCAAAATCAATTTTTTTTCTTTAATGACTTCGTTGATTTGCGTTCTTTTGCAGTTAGATAGTTCAACTCACTTTCTTGCCGATTTGCCATTTTCATATTCAAGCAGAACTTCAATGCGCTGCATGAGATTTAAGAAAATGCGTTTCGACATAGTTGCAACTCGGGTCACTGACAAACAAATGAAATGAAACTGGCGTGGATGACATTTTTGCTGACAGAGGTGCCATTCTTCCTTTACTGTACCTATTGGAATTCCAAACAAAGGTCCTAGGATACCTGCAACACCTGATTCTCCAGTTCCTCCCTCAGTTTCTATGAGTGGTCCAATAGGAATTCCCTATCTGAGGGTGTGGGGAAAATACAAAAGAGATGACAAATTTAATGTTTCTAAGAAAGGGGGGGTTACCATGGGAATAGACTCCACAAATTATTTCTGGTTCTTATATCCGACCCTAAAACTAACCTTGAGTTTTTCCATTCAAAATTAAACCATTGAGTGACTAGAATTTCTCAAAAAATGTAATGAGCAATCCCATTTGATGGCTGTTTAGAAGGGGCCGGATGGCCTCTGATACAGGTTATTTTACCATTAGTTCTATGAGTCGAAAAATCTGTGCCATAAAATATGGATGTTAAGAAGGGTGGCTGATCTGAGAAGTTTCGCTGTATATATATATATATATATATATATATATATATATATATACACACAGACAAAATGAAATCATTTTATATTTAGAGGGTAAGCAGTTGGCTAAGATCGAAATGTCAACAATTTTGAAAACAGTCTTATATTTTAAATTTCATGTGAACCTTTGAGAAAAAGAGTAAGTAAGGCTGCAAAAAAACCAATTATGATACGTTTGAGCAATGACACATTTAAACAACACTGAATTTCATGCTTCTTGATAAACTCCAAAGAGCCTGCAGTCAACAGAAACAATATCTGGTGTGAGTGACCGTATATCTACCATCTAAGTCTTACTAAATTAAACGGACAAGCTTGAGAAAATCAGTGCGGTCTAAAAACCTTAATTCTTGAAACGTTAAAGGTTTCAATGACAATACTTTTGAGACGTACAGATTTCGAGCTTCAAAACAAAGAAGGAGAGAAAAATTAGAAACAATATGAAGTTCGACTGCATACAACTAAACTGCAAACAAGTGTTTATAACAATATTAATGCTGGTACAATTCTTTGAAAACACTGTGTAGGTTGCCAAATATAAATCATAAATGTTTCATCAAAGTGAAAGTTATAGGAAGCCTCAAGGAACAGCAAAGTAGAAATATAATATTGATTACTTTTATTTTTTATCAAGCATACATTTTAACCAATATGCACCCAAATACTAAACCCTTATGATTGCTATAAAACAATAGCTTTGAACATTGTTCAATATCGTTTACACTCAAGAGCCAAAACATGATGACCACCCCTACATTCTGCAATGAACTCGCCTGGATGACGTGGAAGGCATGTGATGACGTGGAAGTGGTATTGAACTGCTGCTGGAGAGTCTGAAGAATCATTCTTTCTCTTACTTCTGTGTGTAATGGGAAAGGCTGCAGATCTAAGCGATTTTGATAGAGGGCAGATTGTAATGGCTCGAAGGTTTGGAACAAGTATTTCCAAAACTGCATGACTTGTGGGTTGTTCGCGATCTACAGTTGTTAGTACTTATGCAAAGTGGATGAATGACAATGAAACCAGCAGTAGGTGACATGGTGTTGGACGTCCACACACTTTCAAAAGGACGAGTTCCACCCTTACATGGCCTCTGTTTTTCCAGCTGGAAATGGGATGTTCCTACAGGACAACGCCCCGTGTCACAAGACTAAAATTGTGTTGGAGTAGTTTCAGGAACAGGATGCTGAATTCCAGTTAATGTTCTGGCCGCCTAACTCGCCGAATCTCAATCCGATAGAACACATTTGGGATGGCAGCTCAGAGTTCAAAAAACACCCATTCGCAATATTTCAGGTTAACGTAACTGTTGCTTAAAAATCTAGTATAATCTGTCTACAGCCATTTACCAAGGACTTCAAGGCTGCTACCATATTACAGTCGACATATGTCACTGGTGATTTCTGCGTCATAATGACGTCACAAATCGCCAGATATGGGAATTTGGTACTATAAATTTCTCTCTCTGACATCATTATGATGCAGAAATCACCAGTGACATATGTCGACTGTAATATGGTAGCACCCGTAGCATTCATTCCAAGGCGGGTTGAAGCTGTGTTGCGGGCCAAAGGTGGGTCAACTCCTTATTGACAGGTGGTCATAATCTTTTGGCTCTTGAATGTATATTACAATTTTAATTCTTAATGTATATCAAGCATTTTTAGTGTGTTGTCCTTCAACCATTGTGGAGGCTTTTTGTGAGATAGAACTATTTCCAGTTGTTCATTTCAATTAACTATCTTTGAACTAGGTAAAAAAATTCTGCAAGAATATACAGAGAAAGAATCCATTATGTTTTATAAGGGGAATGCTTAAGGGTCGGAGACTGCACAGCAGCAGTGAAAAGTTAGAGATGTTAAGTGCAGATCACATTATAAGAGAAAAGCTCGCTTAACATAGATATGATTACAATGAATAATAGATTATGTCTTACATGTTTCAAAAATTTATCTGTTCTGGATTTCAAACACTTGTATCAATTGGGTATTTACATTTTGTAAAGTGACATGCATTCCAAATAAATATAGGGCAGGTTTTATCCATTAGATTTGCTTTAAATTCTCATTTTTAACACATTGTATGCAGATATATTTCACAGCAGAATTGAACAGGCAGCTGGCATTCTGCACATAAAATGAGTTATTCAGTTAATGCTCAATAGATCGAAAATTAGTTAACTTTTTAACCCACTTTTTGTATTTTATATTGAAATATATAAACAAATATATAAATAGAAATATATAAATAACAACCATAAAATTTTTGTAAACAAAAAATATATTTTGTGGTGGATAAATTTATAATAGTATCCTAAATATGAAAAATCAAATAAAAAAATTTTCGTATTATGTTATAGATAAACATTTTTACATTATCAAAAAATGAAAAGAGTAATCATAAAACAAATAATGTAAAAAGCAGTTTTTGTCTCACTTTTTCCAGAATCTATGCGGTAGACAAGAACATTCGGTTTCATTTTTCTGTTTATACCGTTATTTTTGTACCCACCAACAAACCGTGTTGTTACTCTAACTCATACTAATATGTGACCCGCGCTTAAGTATCAATTGTCAGAAAACATACTAGTTCGTGTCCCACATTCAAGTATCAATCGTCAGAAAACGTACTAGTACATGTCCGGCATACAATGTGTTAATTGAGATAAGCTATATACAGGTAATAAAGTATTGAGATCACATAATTATACTGTTACACAATATTTTAAACAACAATCTTTTTAATCAAAAGCTATCACTCAATTTCGAGAATTAAATTAACAGCTTTTAAAAGAATGGCAATAAAAAAAGAAACATTTATTAATAATGTAAAATAATTGATAGTACCCTGAAATTGCAGTATGTACCAACAGAAACCCAAATTAAACTAAAGGAAATATCTTCATCTGAAATAAAAACTTATGTGGTGAGCCAGACATCACCTCCAAGCCAACAGACAGTCACTGGCTAAGTAAATTATATATTAGCATAAACCTCAATTAGTGATAAGTACATTGAAGTAGATATTTAATATAAGTAAATGAAGCTGATTGAGAGGATCGAGAAAACGTCATAACATCTATTAGAGCTCATATAGATAGCACATGCATTTACTTTTTAAATTATCCTACACTTTCCAATAAGCTTCATATTTCATAGCTTTAGTTTTAAGAATATAATATAATATAATGCTATTTAAAAATGCATTGTGAAGAGACACACACATAGAGAATTTATACATTTAGACCAGTGATTCTCAACTTTTTTTAAGCTATCTCCCTCCCTACAGAGCTGAAATGTGTTCTACACCCCCCCCCTTTGAAAAATTCCGTAATTTAAAGTGTAAGGTAGCAGAAATACTCATTAAAAGCAAAATGTTTAAGTAAGTAGTTTTCTTCAATAGAGTTACTTGTTGCTGAGACACCCTGAAGCATGAACGTTTAGGGCATTGATATTAGGTTCTGAAGTTCGTGGGTTCGAATTTCACAGGGGTATATATGTTTATAACCATTCCAAATTGGCTTTAAGGAGTAGATCCCAGTTTTAATAGCTATCGTGTTTCAAAAGAGAAGACCATACCAAACCAAAGAAATGCTGTCGATTCAACATATTTTTTCTGAATGTTGGTCTCATTTCACACAGAACTTAAAACAACTAGTTCTGGTACCACAGCATAAGTTTGCTGTATTACTCATAAAAATCATGTAAATTAGATAATTAATGTAATAAATTTATTTAGTATTTTTAAAATTAAGTTTGATAGCTAAAACCTGCTGACATCTCCGCACTACAGCCTGGAGCAAGTCGACTGCCCACTAGCATCGTCCCTGTTGAGAACCACCGATTTAGACAGACCGAACGACTGATTTCATAGTGTTAACAATGGCTTTCTTAGTGATACACATTAACATGGATAATACTGGACTGAAGCAACAACTTTAAGAAATTAAAGATGATAAGAACTATTGTTTACAAAGACACACTTACAGAATTTAAGAAACAAAAATGTCTCTTTAGTTTCCTAGTAATTATATTAAAATGTTTAGGGAGGTTTGAAACCTTTCATGAAAAGGAACTTATATAAACCTATGCATTCACCAGTTATACATGAAATTAGCCCCTATTGTTTTTTAATTGGCCAGGCTTATAGGGCAATGATAAGCCTCATTAATAATCCTAATATTGAAGATGCAGTGGGGCCATTCCATAAAAAGACACAGTGAGTCCATAGTGGAACTTAATTTTTATCTAAGATCTAAGAAAACATCATTTACTCTGCAGAGAAGGGACTCTCAGAGAAGGGACTGATGCATGAAAACATTAGCTGGGGCAACACACCGAGAGGATGCAACCATATTCCCAAGCAACCACCAGCTGAGTCGGTGAATTTAAATGTTAGAAAAAAGCTTGGATCAGTTGGAAAAGTGAACTGGAGACACCTCAAAAATGTGGTAACTGGAAGTTCAGATTCAGAGATAAGATTAAGATTCAGAGTTAGCTTTGGGAAATGGTTTTGACCAGGATTGGGAAAAAAAATCAGATTTCTTCGATTTTTTTCCTGAATACTAAATTTAATTATTGTTTTTATGTTTTTTGAAATATACATAGAATAGTCTGTCATAAGAAGTAACATCTTGTCTATTTAGTATATTCTACACACTGATTACCTAAAATGAAATATATAAATTTTAATCTAAATACATTCCACTATTTTGTACTTGGATAGTGCAAACTCAAAAAGATGTCAATTTAAAGAACAAATTAAATATTCTTTTAATGAAAACTATTTATTTGAAAAACAAATCACCATTATTTCAATATTTTTTAAGAACCGAATGATGGATTTCATTGTCTCAATAAAAACACTAACACTGATGCTTTATCCACTCCTCATTGGTTACGAAGGTTAGAACGAACAATACCAAAAGTAGAAAACTGTCTTTCCATTCCGGCAGACGAAGCCGCGGCTGTCATTATTGGGTAGACAAACTGGATTTCGAGTTCTGTAATACTCTCTTTACCTCCCATGACATAAAATGAATTCCACCAGTATTAACTAGTCATTGTACCCACCCCTACTCCATACATTCTGATAACAACCCCTCTATTCTTGGAAAGCACATTCTATCTATTGACGCTTATTTACTTATTGGTATTACTATATAAACTGATTCCCAATTCTCCTGTCTTTGGAATATAGATTTTAAAAGAAGTAAAAAAAAAATTATTTAAATCAATGATTTTTTGACTGATTTAAATCATGCCAACCCTGGTTTTGATGAATTCAAGTTGCAGCCACTCCCTTAGATAAGATATTTTGTGGCTGGGAAAATAGATATGAAAGAATTGAGAAGGTGAAAATGACAATTATTAGATAATTAGAGAAATATTTCTCATGTAATAATTTTGATATATTACATATATATATATTACCAAGTGTTAAAATAATGTGTGATTTTTTGTGGCAGAATTGGTTTCGTAATAATTTTTCTTTAATCTTAAGGCAAAAAACATTTTAAACAAGCTAAAAACAAATTTATCTACATTAGAGCATTTTTAGATACATTAATAGTTGTTAAGTTACAAATTATGTAACCTATTTTTATTTTTACAAATTATGTAAAATACAACATTGGCCAGCTTTTACTATTTACTAACAACTATTTGGTTGTATCAACAAATGTCTGCCTAAAATTTAGTTATGTGGAATTGCATAAAACAGACATACACAAAAATGGACAACACTTTCATATATATATAAACACACTGAGAATGAATAATATATACTATTTGAGAAAAATTATTTCCACAGTAAGGTCAAGAAAATATGATGATAAGATTTGAATTATGTGACAGTCGAAAAAACAAAAGGGAAGAAAATTTGAATGAGACATTTGGATGGACTGCACTAAATACCAACAAAGCTCACAAAATGTACTGGAATGCATTTGGAGTAAACACTGATGTGTATTCATAAAATCTGAGAACTGGAATGTTTCGTCCTCAATGGCAAAAAAATATCGCCAAAAAACACAAGTATTACATATGTTCCATGGACTCGTATATAAGCTGATCTATGATCTATGATAAGCCTTTAGGTCTTTAAGACGCCCCAAAAATTCTCAGCTTATACACAGAAATATACAGTAGAAATTGAAACTATATAAGACCAGGAAATGCTGAGGGACTCATGTAGACAAGGTAAATAACAAAATAATGCAATATGCTTAAAAATATAACATGAAATGGAATGTATAATAAAATTATGATAACAACAACATATTTTAGCATTTTAAATTTTCTGAAATTTTTTAACTGCCTGTCCAACAAAGACGTACCTTTTAAACTCATCAGAATCAGAAATTAATACAAAACTTGTTTCAGAAAACAAATTAGTACCACAATGCCTTCCTTTAAAAGTAAAACCCGTTTAAGAAGTTTATATTTTCGGTACCCATTTTTTCCCCTATTCATACAATGTTAAAAACACTTGTTTATAAAATTTCTTTCCAAACTCTTTCCTGCTTAAAATGTTTTCTCACATTTCTAAGTTTACTTACAGAACACGTTTATAGCTGTCTTTCGATGACTGTTTTTTTTCTCCTCTCTCTCTAGGTCAATGTTTATGGCAGAAAACAATTGTTATTTTTATTTAAAAATGTGACTGAAGAAGTTTTTAAAAGCTTCAGACAAGTGGACTGTTATCAATTACAAATTGCAAAAACAAAAAAATGATTTTTTTTTCTGTAAAATCGATTCCAGTAATGTTTAAAGCAAAACTTCTTATCTGAATTCTAAGATATTCTAAGGTAATTATGCTGTTATCCTTTATTAGCTGATTTTTTAAGTATGCAAAAAATGTAAATTTTCGAGGAAAACTAAACTTATTGTTTATTTATTATTTTATAAAGAAAAAAAAATCTCTTCTCATTATCTATGTAATTATTTTGTTTAAAAAAAAAAATTAATTTCTTTTAAGAAGTTTTCTCTTTCTATTCCCTTAGAAAACGTCTTAAGTGGGTTTTACTGTATATATATTTATATATACAAATATATATATATATATATATATATATATATATACAAATATATACGTGTATATATATATATATATATATATATATATATATATATATACACACACACATACATACACATACATAAATAATGCTTATTGCCTGATTTCTCATTTAAGAAGTTTTCCCACTTTAGTAGTTTTAATCTGTTAGGCTTTTGGAAAACTTCTTAAGCGGGTTTCACTGTATATAATAAAGATTTCAACGGATTTTAAAGCATATGATGGAAGCATATTTTTATAACCTTAATGAATAATTCAAATTCAAGATTTTTCTAAAAAAAAAATCTTTAAATACTGTATAATTTAATAGTAATATATAATTAATAGTAATTCATATAGAATTTATTTATTGCAAACAAAAATATTAAAATTTGGTATTACTCACTTGTAGAACTTAAGGCACATAATTTAGATGTAATATTTAAAGATCTCAAACTCCTCAGTAAACTGTTCATTTTTGAAGGCAGATGAAATTTGCTTATCTAACACATCAATAGGAAGAGAGTAAACTGAAATAGAAAAAAAAATTTAATATTAATTTGGTTGTGTCTAACAAATAATTTTTCAGTTAATTAATTTAAAAGACATGTGGAAGCAAGAAAATTGAACTTAATTTAAAATAGATGAAAGATATTTGGTAGCAAAATATTAATAAAAAGGTGATTTTTACTAGAATTCATAATGTTTTGTCCATCAAAGTACTAAATTTTAATAAGTATTAGTTTTTTAAGAAAAGATAGGTTTTCATAGGGGACTACATTTAGTGTTACAGTTATTGAATTATTTTTAATTTTTTTTTTCTTCAAAGAAATAGCTCACTAAAGCTTTGCAGTTATTTTTAACATATAACTAGATATAATATTCGTCACTGCTCAGGTTTCATATAAAAAACTACTAACTTGTGTTTCTTAAATATCAAAGTTAAAATGTAGGAGCTTAAGTATCAACAATCAACAAGAAATTGATGCCTTAAATCAAAAGTTATAATTTTCATTAATTCTCTTGTTTATATTTTATTTTTACATTATCATTTACATCAAGTTAAAGTTATAATTTTGCTATAAAGCAATTCTATTTTCTATTTTATAAATACCTGTTTACTCTCAGAAGGAGGTCACAGAGTGGAAGTTTGGAAATCTGTCTTGATGAATATCTAGAATTTCTTTTAGTAATTCTCGTAATCGTAGTAAATTATTTTTAATATTAAAAATTCATCTTTAAATACTAAGGTTTAGCAGAAGGTTAATTAAGAACACATTATTTTAACTATCTATTTCTGAGTTGGCTTTCATTTACTTAAATACAAATAGTATCAAAGAAATTAAAATATTAACTATACAGGAGTTAACCCTGATACAAGAACATAAAAATTATATAAAACTTCATTTTGCAAATGGTCCAATCTTGATAAAACCTGGTTAAAAAAGAGCTACACAACAACATCAAGATATATCACTGTAATATGTTATTCATACAAATGACATATCACAGTGATATATATCTTGATGTGCCATATCAATAAGTATAATTTCTATATAAAATGTGTTGGAAATGATTTAGACATATACAGAGATTGCAGTATTTTGTTATGTATGTCCATAGTTGGTTGAATTGTTATATTTCCTAACTTCAATATAAACTATGTGTTCCATTTTGAATAAATGGGTTGTGTTCAGGAATTGAAGTATAAAGATAGGAGTAAGAACTAAAATGTCTTTGAATATCCACTGCTAACATGCTGTCAGAGTAGTAATTTTTCATTAATAGCAAATATAACATACCAAACAATAAAATGAATTGAAGAAATGCACTAGCTTCAATATTGTTAGAGTCGTCACCTTGGCAATATTATTAGAACAGCTACAGCCTGCTTGAAAGTTTTATGCGGCCTGCAGATAGAATTTTAAGTTGTCGGTCCGAGGCAAATTAAAAGAAATATATATTTATACATTATATAGCCATCTACTTTGCTTAAATATTATATCCCAAATTTATTATCTCACCCTAAAAGATCAGCAGTGTATCTGCTTGTATGTGAACAAGTGTGCTCAACTTTGAACTTTAGAAAGAATAATTTCAGAAATAGACTGACAGACGAGCATTGAGCATTGTTCCTTAAAATCAGTACATCTCTCTTCGAACCTCAGTATAAGGAACTTTTAAAAATGAAATCACAATTTTATTCATCTCATTATAGTATTTAAGCTTTTAGGTACTTGTATATTGTTTTTAAAATTTTAGAAAAATTTATCTTGGCCTGCCAAATTTATTTTCTTTCAATTATTGGCCCGCAGCCGAAAAAGTTTGTCCATCCCTGATCTAGAATATAAGGAAAAATTGACATAATTGATTGTATTTACATTATGGTTAGCATTTTATTCTTCAGAATATTTGACCAGTAATTAATATGGAAAATATTTGAGCCATTCCACCTGCTTGCTGACATTTTCAGCTTCTTAGCCACATGTTTTAACATTAAAGAATTTTAAAAAATTCTCATTTTATCTAATATTTGAATAAAAATAGAATTTTTTAAAACACATTTCAATCTCTAAATATAAATATTTAAAAGAAAACCTCCTATTATGTTTTGAAATGGTATAAAAAATACTAGTAATTATGTAAGAAAAAAATTCTGTAAGGGATATCTAGTATTAAATTACCTATTAGCCAGTACAGAAGATTTTTTTTAGCAGATATCTGTATGCAGAGGTACATGGAGCTATCCAGCATTTAGTATCAGACAAAATTACTATCTATTTCATCCCTATTTTATAACTTTAAATAGTATCCACTATTTTATAAAAAATTAGTAATTTGTTGGTTACATTTAAAATTTGCTTTTATTGAAATCAGTAACAATAATAAATTATTATCTGATGAATATTTAACAATTTATTGATAATCAAACATACTTTAGAAACATAAATGCAATCACTGAAATAAATTAGTTTATAATTATTTTTCTATTTACCGATTTATAATTATTTTTCTATTTTCAATGTAACTGAAGCTCAACAATACAGCATAAAAGTATTCTGTATAATGCAGTAAATATATTTATATTGTTAATAAAATTGCACTATTAAAACAGAATCTTTACCAGCCTAATTTAAAAAACGAAAGGGTGCATCAAATGTTTTGAATAAAACTAATATAAACATGATATAAAATGAATAAAAAATGTTTCAAATATTTAGCATACAAAAATTAATAATTTATTCAGACTTTTAAAGGTAAATGACTACTAACCTTAAATTGGCATAAATAAAAATATGTACTTTTGACGCAAGTGAGATTTCATCAAAGAGAAACCTGAAAATAACCAAATGTGTATATGATCATTTACAAAAAGATTTCACAAAAAAACATTTATATCAAGAAATAAAAAAAAACTATACGTTTAAATTATTATTTATAAAGGTAAGAAGAATTAATAAAACTTTTATCATAAAATACACAAATATAACATACGAATTAGTTATGGATTTTTAAAAATTACATACAGAAAATAACATGCCGCAAAAACTTTATTTACTTGAAGAGTTAGATTAATAATAATTCAAGTCGTTGCCAATCCCAAAATGTAAAATCAAGTGTCACCCGCCATGGTAAATACATAACAACATAACACAACGCATTAGATTCTAGCGAATCACAGAGTAATCGTCTACGTCAGTATTTGGCAGACATCTCCAGGTTATAGGAGCTACTACCAATTTTTACAAGGTGTTGTGGTCCACTCAATTGAGAATGTGTAATGAACTAACAAGGTTATAATATTTATTATTAATTAGAAATAAGTACGGAATATGAACTTAACTAAATAACTACCATAAAAAACTTACTCTTTTTTAAACCAAGTTTAAAGCAAAATGCAAGATACAAATATAATTATAATATCCACAATTATAATAATATCAAATGATGTACTTATTATCTAACAATTCAAATTGTATTAAAAATAAATTATTTTCATTTAAAGTTAATTCTTCTGGTAATTAGTAGAAGACGGTCTGGAAACTGTTTGACAATCTTGACTATCTCGGTATATTGTTACTAACTATTAATCTTGCACTTGATTCTAAGAGCGTCGTCTGAGAAACGGAAATGATATAGTGTCTTAATTATATTCATCGTTGATTATGCAGATTCATAAAAACAGCTAGGACCAAAGAATGACATTAAATGAAAGGTAACTTTTTAAAAAAATTAATGTACTTTACTTCGTCTGTTAGACTTTCGAATTTGTTCGAAATTGGTTTTAAGAAGAAGATCCCGGTTCGTTAGCCTTCATATACGAAAACAGTAGACAGTCGCCCTTCAAATAAACCAAACCTCATTGTTGAACGAAATGATTGAAGTAAAGAGCTTTATTGCAAGTTATGCTAAGCTTTTTATTTTGGACCTGCTGCAGCTTACACTCCCACACGCAGACCAAGGCTGAGTACAACATAAATGTTCTAAGAATCTTTATGTATATTAAAAATATTATTAGATTATAGTACAGGAGGTAAATAAATAATTAGATTCTTGACTTCCATCTTAAAGGAAACTGGTCTGCCCTATATTGGGACCAGTGAAGGAGAGATACGATAATATAAAAAAATCGTTTAGTTGGAAAACGTTTGATCCTTTACCGTTCAAACTAATATGTTAAAAAATATCACTTGGTGCTGAAGGGGGTGCACGTAGAAAACGCACATTATTTTGCTGGGCAAACATTTAGATATTGTCCGCAAACATGACGAGGGTGGTGGATAAATTATGTAGAATGTTATTAATAAATAAATTTAATAAATTATGGAACAAGCTTGTAGCTGTGTGGGACTGTAGCATTGTTGGCCTTAAGAGATGAAGGGTAATGCTCATGGTGGTCTATAATTAGACCACCTTATATTGGTTTCGCCAAGCAAGTTGCTACTATTGAATATTTTTACGAAACATATATACCTTTCATTAAATGTATCAAATTCTTTTGAGAATTCATAAATTAGGTAAATTTGTCGGAAGCAACTGATGTCTATGAATCTATCAATAATTTAGATAAATTATCAATAAATTATCAATAATCAATAATAAATCTATCAATAATTTAGAAGCAGAATAAAGATTCGAGTTTCTGTTCACAGATGGCAGCAGGAGCGAATTGAAATGGCATTGTCATTTTAGACCCGACTCATGAAGTAAACACACCGCAACTGTTGATATATTTAAGGCTATTTTGAGGCAGTGATTAGGATTTGTTCGTGAATCTTTAAAGCCAAATTAACAATGTATATTTATCATTCACAGCTCAGTAAGGGCACGAGTTATATCCATGCTGTAGCCGGTAATTTTTCAGGTCTTCGAAAAAATGCAGAAATAATAGTTTCTCGTAATCGAGTTTTAGAATTGTATGCTGTAAATAATGAAGGACAGCTGTCAATTCACTGTTCTGAGTATTTTCATTTTACTATTCGCTCTCTTGCAGTTTTGAACTGGAAACACAGAGGTATGTTTTTAAATCTTACTTTTTTTTATCAGCTGATTATCGTAATAGAACGAGAATTCTTATTATTTCTTGCGATTTATTGGTTTAAATCTTTGGTTTAATGAATATAAAGGGGTACAGATACTTAACCTACACACATATATATGCACATACATTTCACTCATACATTGTATGTTGCCAATACATAGTAAATATAAATACATATTATACAAGTTAATATATTTTAAATACACAACAGTCCTGATTTTCAAAAGTGAGTCTATGGATTTGAATCTTTAATTGCAACCACAAAAATTTTTTTCCTGACCCAGCTGCCATTAATGAACACAGCATATCTTTGAGCAGTTCGAGCCTCCATCCCACTACCCTGCAGTTACAAGATTGTTGCCTTTACCGACTGAGCTATATCGGTTCAAATCTCTATTTCCAAGTATTATGCATATTGTATGCATGCATTATTATGTATGCATACATAATTATGCATGTATAACATGTATTATGTATGCATAATTATGTCCATAATGCTCAACTTAAGCAATCCAATTTTATTTATAAAAATTCTTAAAAGGAATTATTTGCATCACTCATGCTTGTAAATTTATATGAATACCATTTTTGAAAAAGATGCTACAATCTTGTAATAATCTTTATTATTCGAATCATCATTGGCTGTTAGTGTAGCTGCATATAAATATATTTATATTGTTACAAAGCATCATTTCTGCTTTATTTTAAAATCATTATTTATGAGATCTATTTAAAGAAAGAGTATTCACTAATATTTCAGCAAATTAGTGGCTTTTCATTATAAAATTATGTATGAATCTCCAATTTAAATAATCTCCAAGCTCAAAATGTACAAAAATACTCGACAAACTTAAAACATCTTTATAATGATTATAAGACTGTCTGAGTATGGGTGTATTCAAGTGCAAGTCGAATTGTTGAATGTATGTATATTTATCAATTTTATTGGAATTGTAGATATTTTTGATAAGGGACACTTTCTAAATGGTAGTATTTACTTAAAATTTGCAGTTGTTTCATTCGACTAAGGTATCAGTAAGGCAAGAACTAAAGAGTTTTAAATTCTCTGAATTTGTGTATTTATATATTTATTTTTCATATCAGGGTCAGGAAAGTAATCGGGGTTCCCACGATCCTTAAAAGTCCTTAAGAACTCCTTAATTTTAACTTTCATTTTTAAAGGCCCTTAAAACTCCTTAATTTTTCTCAAAAGTCCTTAAAAACTCCTTAATTTTTAAATTGGAATGTGATCCATTTCTCCATCAACGCGATCCATAGTCTCATGTGATTTCCTGTCAGTTTCCTTATGGGACAGTGTTTTTTAGTTACTTATTATTACCAATAAATAATCTTTCGCATACTGACAGCTGCCCTTTCCTAATAGCTAACAGTCATGCAGATTTTAAGTAAGTAAAGCATGGAGGGTATGTAGATATTTCAGTTACTTATGGGTTTATTTTTTCTTGCATTGAATGCAATCTAAAACTTTCTTCTTTCCCAGGGAATGTCGGGTATAATCAGCTAGTATATACATGCACAAACACACACACCTATATATGAGACATTTTTATGTGTAACCTACAAAAGTGGAATTGGAAGACATTACAATACAAATAATTTTTCTTTCCCTTTCGTACCTTCCAGTTATATTCAGGGTTCCCACAATCCTTAAAAGTCCTTAAGAACTCCTTAATTTTAGCTTTCATTTTGAAGGGCCCTTAAAACTACTTAATTTTTGTCAAAGGTCCATGATTTTTAAATTTGAACGCAATCGATTTCTCCATCGACAAAATCCACAGTTTCATGTGATTTTCTTTGAGTTATGTTATATGAGAGATATATAATCTTTCGTATACTTAAAAGGTTTAAAGTATAAAGTCAGCTGCCCTTTCCTAATAGTTAAGTCATACAGATTTTAATTAAATGAAAGATGGGGGTTTGTAGATATTTAAGTTACTTATGAAAGTTTCATTTTCCTTGCATTGAATGTAATAGAAAAGTCTAAAACTTTCTTCTTTCCCAGGCAACGCCAGTATAACCAGCTAATATATATTTCTATATATATATCTTATATAAATATGTCATTTTTAAATCCTAAGAAAGTACTGTTTATAATGTTTTTATTCACAATTTATTTTCAGCTTGATCACTGAAAAAACTTTAGATGTACATTTTTCAAAATTAGGTTTGTCAAATAGATTTATCTTATATTAATTTTTAGGAACTTAATTTTGAAATATTGTAGGGCATTTATTGAACATGCCTTGTCTGGTTCATAATCATTAAAATAGGTTCCTCAGGAAATGGGGTTTATGCCGTTATGTCATGTATTTCAAGTAGGTCCTTATAAAAAGTTGCTTTGGTCCTTAGAAAGTGCTTAAAATATCCTTAATTATTGTTCTGGCAAGAGCGGGAACCCTGGCAATTATTAATAAGATATTTTATAACGTTGTTGATGTTTATATTTCCTGAATAAATTTTATTTGCAACTGTTTATTGATTTAGTAATATATAAATAAAATAATATAAATATCATTGTTATAAATATTTTGGCTAGTAATTTTATTTATTTTATTACTTGTAAAACGATAAAAATCAGTGTGTATTAACATAGTGCATGCTAGGTAATGTGTTTATCTATAATTATTTCTGAATATCAACACTATTATCTGAATAATTTTCTGATTAAGTGGGAATTTTCTGTATTTTTTTCTGCAAAGGTATAATTTGTTATCAACTCTTCGATTACTTCTAGTTACTATCCAGTTTCTAATGCTGATGTTTAAGTTAATAAATTAAGGTGTTAACACAGCCAAAAGACATATATTGTTTATGTAATAGTGTTAACGTCTTGTAAAAGTAAGAATTGAGATTTTTTATCTTAAAATATACTGAAAATTTTTAATTGCTCATTGACTGTTCTTTAAGAATATAGTAAGGTCTTTTGAACATATTTCTATAACTTGAACTTATTTGTTAACTACCATATTTACTTTTCTTATTTATGCCTTGAAAATTCAATTATGAGTATGTATTAATAGAAAAACATATTTGTAGATTTTGTGGTGATTGCTTCAGATTCAGGTCAAGTATTTATGTTATACTATAGTCCTGAGAATAATGGATTTTTGCCTGTAAGTATTTTGTTATACATGTCATTTTTACATAAAAATACCAATGTTTTAGTAAGATTATGCTTCTATTAATAAGTACAAACTACCTTCTTATTACATAGTACTTTGAGTTTAGTTAGAGGGAATTATAATTATTTCTTTGCTAATAATTTTGAGCTATAACCAGTCAAGCAATACTAATATGCAGAGAGGTGGCTGCATTAGGCAGCATAAGCAGCAAAATCTAAACATTTGAGGGGCAGTATTTGAAGACTTGCTAGGGAAAATCTTATGATTCTGGCTGTAGCTTTTAATAATTAGGAATGTGAAGTTAGTGTTTTATGCCACAAAATATATTTAACAAGGCAAAATATTAACCTCTACAAATAATAAAGCTATAAGAAATAGTTTTATTTCAAGCATAGTTTTTTTGCTTATATTTTGATATCTTACTACTTACTTTATCAGAAGTATTTTTGTTCTTCCAAAGCAGTATTTTACGTTTTAACTGTTTCTATATTCAGTTATTTTGTTTGTTTAAACTTTAACTTTTTTAACGAATTTTATTATACTTTAACGTTCTGACTGCTTATTCCACGATTTCCATGGGCAATTGAAATATAACAAAATTTGCCATCCTGTGATTTTTCTCGGGCAGGTGTTTTTCTTCCTTTATTAAGAAGCACATTCCACCTTTTCACTGTTTAACCAGTGAATAAATTATGTACAGTATTAGACATTTAATTAGGTAATAAATAGAATTATATGAGTAGAACTATAGTTATATCAGATAGTATGTCATAAATAGAAATTAACTGTGTTTCAATTGAAATTTATTAAGAATAAATTTTTTATGTGATAACATCTGAAATGAGTTTTTGGAAAACTTAGTTTCTCATGATAAAAGTCAATATAAAAAATCTTTTCTAAAAAAAAAAATTAGTATTTCAATTCTCCAGAATTTATATATATTCTTAAAATATTCAACAAAAAAACATGCAATTTTTAAAGATATCTCGGTTTACAAATTTAGCAGCCAGAGGGTTAAAAGCAAATGTTGAAGTTTTTTACATCTTTTGACTTTCCTTTCTTTTCCTTATTAGATACTAAAGAAAACCCATGGGATGCCTGTAACTTTACCCGAACTTCCTGGACATTTTATAGCAACTTCTTTTGGAGGGTTTGCAATAGGTTTGTTTAATCTCTACAGATTTTCATTAATCTCATTTTATTGACACTGATCAGTAAAAAATCAGTAATATCAAAAATAAAAAAATATAATTATAAAATATCATTATGATTTGATTTTTTAAAATCTGTATTATATTTCTATCTATTTGAAGAGTAATTTCATAACTTTCTATAGTTTTAAGATTTATCTAAAAAGGTAAAATAAACATTATCTGTTATAGTTTATGACAATTTTTTAGCTAATTATTAGTAATTCTAAGATTTTTTTTTCTACTTTTACAGATTTTGGTAGAAATATTATATATTAAAAGTGTATTATAAATAAGTGTTAAATACATTAAAAAAAATCATTTTAAGGTTTGGTGGATATTAGATAGAAATATAAGCTGTCAACATTGTAAATATTTTTAATACTTTTTAATTATTGAATACTAATAAGAATTTAATGCTAAGGGGAAGTGCAGACATTTTTATATTGCTTTTTTTTAATTTATGTTGCTTTTTCTTTTGTGTTTTATTGTATTGCTTTTTTTTCCTGGTAGCCAAAATGCAATATACAGCTGGACAGTACAGCTTGCAATATGCTCTTTTTGTGTTTGCTTTTCAAATTTCACACATACACATTCAGTTAATGTTAAACTTATGTACTTACTGATTAAAATGTTTGTGATAGTATAGGGGAAGGTGGCTGAACCAACTCCTTACACTCAGGTCCCATCTAAGCATTATTAAGCTGTGAGGGGGGGGGAAGGTAAAACAAGGTAATATTGAGATATTTGTCCGATTAGGTCAAGATTGTTCTTTAAGAAATTCTTCAAAAGAAACCAAACTTTAGTGAACAAAGTATCTTAAATTATATGTATTAACCTGAAACTTTTCTAAAGTAAGTTAAAAGATGAAAAAAAAAGTAACATTTATCTGTTTATATAAATGGAAGGTTTTATTTACAGTCTTTATACCTTCTGAAGGGATGATTATAGATTGTTAATAGTCTCTGTAATATAAGTATCTGTAGATGTAATAAATGAGTTTTTTTGGGGACATTTTATGCCATTGGTAACAAAATATTGCCAAATTAGCAAAATATAATGGAACAGTAAAAGAAAAAATAAATAAAAAAAGTAAAGAACAGAAAAGAAAATTCATGACGACAAAAAGTAAATAAAGCTTGTAAAATTTTAAAATGTAAACTTAAAAATTGAAAAATGAATTTAAAATTACTATTCTGTGTGTTATAATTTCTTCAAAACAACAGTATAATAACGGTAGCAGATTGGCTAATCTTAACACAATACTACATAACTTGGAAGTAATTGATAAATTGCCAAACATAGCATCTTTTATCCTTTTTTTTTCTTATTTCTAAGCTCTTATACTGCTTAAATTTGAGAAAAAGTTATCTTTATATAAGGTTGCCAGAAATAAAACTTGTTATTAGTGCCTTTATTGTCTATTTTGTTTCCACCACACGCTGATTAACCTTTTTGTTAATGTAACCTTCAGTTTAGTTTCTTCAATTTAACCAGCACTTTCTGATTGTTTTTTCTTCTATTCCGTGAAGAAGCCCTCATGGCATGCTAATTTGTTTTGTAAACTGTGTATTTCACAACCAGCTGAATATACAAAGGCAAGTCGCTCGTTATGTTGTGTAGTGTTATTATTTTGACGATTAGAGAGCTGTGTCTCGTTTCTCGATATGTCCTATGCTTAATGAAGATGCCTGTTTTTTTATTATGTTAAACTTCATGTTTTTTTAAGAAGTGTTTTTTTTAATTTAGTGATAATATTTTAAAAATAAAGTCACTTACCATCGCATGTGGAGTGATCATCTTTTATTCTGCAAGGTTAATTTTATCAATGCGTTGGGATGGTTCAAAAGAAACCGTGTATGATGTCAAGAAGCTTCCACATTATAAAATGTTTACAAAAGTGCCATTGGTCACATGGTCTAGTGTCATTATCTGTGCTCCGTGGCAGTAATCTAGATAAATTAGTGTCAATTCGGAAATTAAGTAAGGTGCATAATGTTAATTAAAATTTAAAATGTAAGTTGTTTTTCCTCACCATTTTAGAAACATGCTAAGATATGTCCTTGTATTTATCTCGAAATACGACCAAACCTCTACCTCTGAGGTATTTAAATTTTATGCTGTGATGAAAAAGGTTTGAGAAGTGTTAATCTAGCATTTTAATTTAAAACAACTTGATTATTAAATACCCCCCCCCCTTTACCTGTTTGGCGACATATTTGAACATTCTGGAAATTGTTTTTTTTTCATTTTGTGTTATATATGGGTTTTAATCTTTTGATAAATTTTTGAAGGAAAATTGTACCATTGGCTTATATTCGGAAATATACAGTACCTATTTTCATACAATAGTATTTCCTTAAATTTTCATAAATTCATTGCAAGTAAAATTTTGTGATAAACTATATTAAAGAATGTCATAATAATATCTAATCTAATTTTCAATCTGCTATTTTTCTAATACATTATTATATATGTTTGGTTTCACGTTGTACTGACTGTTTTCCATCATTTGTTATAAAAAAGTTTTTCTTTTAATAGGTTCTTTGGCTGAGAATTTCAAATTTTATAGCCTAGCTGTAGAAGATATAAGGAACAATGACTCATGCTTAAGCATATCACAGCCAAGATGTATAATATTTGATTTCATTGGAATTCCAAAAAGAACCCCAACATTTGCTTCTTTGGAGGTGCTATGTGAAGTAATTATCATTATATATATATATATATCCTTGGTGCAATAGCCATAGGGGGCCAGAGCCTACAGTGCAAATCTCCGTATCTGAGACCAAAGGCCTAGGGTGCGAAGCATATATTCCGGCTAGGTGGTCAACCTTACATGGAACCCCCAGTGTTGAGTTCCCGAGCACGCTTGATCCTCAGTTTGTCTACCCACTGAAGGTATGATAGGCTGAGTCAAATTTGTCCAGTCCAGGGATTGAACCTCGGACCTGTGTCATGGGAGCATGCAGCGCTACCCCAGTGCCATTGGGCTTCAGTTACCATTATATAAAACATTTAAATTTGAATAATATCTTCCTTCATTAAAACATAATATTTTATCCTATTTGTATGATTATATATTGCTTTAGTTTGTATCAAGAATGCAGGTAAATACATCAAATGAATGCAGTAACTGGATAAAATATTGCTTTATATTGATATATACAGAATATTTAGGATGTCTTTTGGCAACTGTATTGCACAAAGAAAAATAGTATTGCTGATGATGGATATATCGGCAGAACATAATTTTAAATATTGTTATCTTGATATTTAAAGAATATCAGTTTGTCAATATATTGATAAACAATTCAGCCCTGGTTAAAATATTAACGTCTAAAGATTAATCGACTGTGTATTAGGATTACCTGGAATACTTACTATTCAAAAGTATATTTTACATAATATTTGTATATAAAAGTATATATAAATTATATTTAATAATATAATTGTATGTACTAATATTTAAATTTATATAATATTCATCGTGAAGACTCCCATATGTTCAGAGCACGTGCCAAATCAGCTGATCAGAAATCCCACCTGTTGACCAGTTTACAATAGCATGGCATCGCAGAGTCTGAGATGTTGACAGTTGGATTGAATAGGCGTTACACCTTTGACTGATTATGTTAATGAATCCTCGGGAATTCCGGAATCGGGACAGCTAGTGAATGAGAATTTAACTAAAAAAACTAGCTGTAACTTTAGCTGGAGTTCTCAGGTAACTGGAATTGTAACTGACCCAAAAACGGTTGGTGGGACTGTCACTGACCCCCAGGTATAAAAAACCTAGCATTTTGCAACTCAGGACTTTTCGACATTTTTTACATATGTGCTTTGACCTCGTGGGTCATTCTTTTTATGTCATGAAACATGAAGCTCATTTCTCCAGTAAGAACATTTTTCTTCTAGTTGTTACTTTACACTTGTTAAAAAAAAGTAGTCTTTCCTTAATATTTTGAGAAATTTCTCTGAATAGATAATTTTTTTCTCTTCCTGAGTATATAATTTTGCATTTTCTCATAGAATAATCAGTCCTTTGAAAAATTTAGAATTATTGTTTAACATTTCAATTAAATCACATGAAACTTTATTGCTGTTCTTGATTCAGCTTTCATATATATGACTGCTTATGGTAACTGTATAAAAGCAAATTTTTCAGTTTGTATTACATTGTTTTCTGTAACCAAAATATATTTTAGAACAGGGATGGACAAACTTTTCCGGTTGCAGGCCAAAAATCAAAAGAAAATAACTTTGGCAGGCCAGGATACATTTTTCTAAAATTTTAAAAACAATATGAAAGTGCCTAACAGTTTAAATACATTAATGAGATGAATGAAATTGGGTTTTCGTTTTTAAAGTTCCATATACTGAGGTTCGAAGTGAGATGGACTGATTTTAAGGAACGATGCTCAATGCTTATCTGTCAGTCTACTTCTGAAATTATTCTTTTTAAGGTTCCAAGTTGAAAACACTTGTTCACATTTAAGAAGCAAATATACCGCTGATCTTCTGGGCGTGAGATAATTAATTTGGGATATAATATTGAAGCAAAGTAGAAAAGGAGATGGATATATAATGTATAAATATATATTTCTTTTAATTTGCCTCGGACGGCAACTTAAAATTCTATCTGCGGGCCAGATAAAACCTTCCAATGGGCCGTAGTTTTCCTATCCTTGTTTTAGAACAACTATTTAATGTGTCATTATAATAAATCCAGTCTACTATCAGGCAGGTTTGATATAACTGGTATTAAGGATAAATTTTTATTGTATAAAAGAAAACTATTTTTTTTCTTTATGCTCGATTTAAGCATAGCTGCCAATAGTCTGTTTTGGGCAGCCCAATACAATTCCCTAGCATTTAAAAAGTCAATGGCAGCATTAATAGCTGCCATGCTACAAAGTATAGTACAGAAATCTTTTGTCAGTGTGCATCAAGCAAAGTGGACAGGCCAAAGAATCCATCATTCCAAACCTAAACAGATGTTTTCACAAGTAGTCATGTCCAGTCCTTATTTTGAAGTTTTTGACAGAAAAAAAAAAAGAAAATTCTGTGAGGAGGTTAAATTATACTTTTACAGATACTACTGTAGAAGTCTAGCATATAATTGTTTTGAAATTTTGCAATATTTAAAACCTTATTTCTAAAATCTTAATTTAAGATCTGTTGTGCTTTTCTGGAGTAAAAGAACTAGATATCATTTGTGCTTTCCCAAGATTTGTTCCATTTTCATTCTAATATTATTAAAAAAAAAAAAAAAAAACTGATAGCTATGTTTTTGTATTTAAAAATGCTCTTTAGTAGGATTTTTGATATTTTACATGACATACTGGCATCATATAGTTGTTACTTTTATTTCAACTCTTTCTTTAACTTTTCTAATAACATTCTTAATTTTTAGGAAGACGAACAAGATCCTGGTAAAATGAAACAATACTTAAAAATATATGAAGCTGATTTTAAAAATAAAGATGTTGCCACACATTCTTATGCGTTACCTTATCATGGAAATAAGCTAATTTATGGTAATTATTAATTTTCAGTTTTAATATGCTTTTTTTGCCACTTAAGGAATTAAAAACAAAGCAGGGAAGTTAATCTTACAGATACTTTCTTTAAATAACTTAGATACCTCTTTAATTGTTTAGTTAATATTCTTTCATATTGCACTGTATAAAGTAGGTAAACCAATTAAATTAATGTAAAACAGCATTGTAATGTCTTGATTGTAAAGATATATTAAAAGGTAATTTATACAAAAAAATCTATTGATCTAAACTTTAAAAAAAAATACTCTTTAAATGTGATTATATAATAAAATATTTAAAGTTTGATTTTGTCCTATTGTGTAATACAAATACAAATAAAAAAATTATTTTACTTTCTAAATTTATCTTTTTTTATGCAGAATTATTAATACTGTAAATTATATTTCAGTTCATTTAAAATACTTAAAAGAGTTCTATGTTAGACATATTTATAATTTGTTTTCAAATGACAAAAAAATCATAAAGAATATACTTAAAATATATTCAGTACCAGATATCCATATTGGGTAGGAAAGTGAACTCCAGTGTCTGGCAAAGTCACTACACCCAACCTAAAAAAAACAAGAAGGAGGGGGGGGGGGGCTTTTATAAATCGTTGGTAATAGCTTGTTAATGTAATTCAAAGTATTCATGCACTTTTGTATACTAATTTTGAAACTTCTTTTTTTATGCACATAATTTGCTCAGACTAAACTATCAAAAGTTTTTTTCGATACTATTTTATTTGCTAGGAGAACGAATAAATGTAAATTAGTATTTTTATTGAGCTGTTGAAATGCCTTTCTTTTATTCTAGTGCCAGAAGGAGAAAATCATCCAGATGGATTCCTTGTTTGTTACGAAGACATACTTACATTTCATCCACTAAAAGCAGGTTACAAAGAAATAGAACGCTATCTTCCTCAAAGAAATGTACGTATCTTTATACATATATATTGCACAAAACTGTTACAAAATTTTGTGGTCAAAAGAGATAGAATAATTTGCCAATCTGTATTTTCTTTCAGCATAAAATTGATCTAGTCAAAATATATTATTTTTGACTTGTTCATTCCTCACTAAATAAAGTTTATAAATTTTGCAGCTAACTTTTTACCTGAAATGGCACAGTCATGTTTTCTTGATAAATATGACTAAAAACACCAACATCTTCAGTGTGATAACTTAAAATATGCAATTTCTGATTTGGTCAGTTTTACTTGCATGCTGATATGAGGTTCTATATTAATTAATTTATAATGTATTTACTAATTAAAAAACAAACCACTTAATAAAGTAATCATTTGTGCTAGGATTGTTTGAAACTCCATTCTATAAATAGACAATATTACTTGAAAAGTACTACTTGTATTTTAATAATTTGGCTACAGTTTTAAGAATTCTAGATTAAAATGGCTGGACATTGGGTCAGGCATCAGATTATAGTCCATTACATTCTATTGTAGTCTCCACGTAATATTCTGCCGAACGCTGACCAATTGATTAGGGTGCTGATCGTCAGTACTGGAGTTCATGGGTTTGAATCCCATTATGGCATGGATAGTCGGAGCTGTTCGGAATCAGCTTTAAGCAGTAGGTCCCGGTCTCATTAGCCCTCGTGTGCAAAACAGTAAGCCATCGTGCTCCAAACCAAACAAAGTAATCTTCCTAATATGTACTCTCTGAGTAGCTCCTAACCTTACTAAAATCCTAATTATTGATTCTTATCCACTAAATTTTTTTTATTAATTGAAAGTAATGAGTTTCTTGAATTCAGATGAGAACAAGAATTTTTCATTGAGTCTGGGACTATTTCATCTTTTTAAACTTTAACTATAAAATGATAAATAAGAAATGCTGTAGGGATATTTGCGTTGTTTGAAGCTAATTGTTTTGAACCCAATACTGTTAAGTCAAAAGAAAAAAATTGATGTTTTTAATACATTAATTTTTTAAATTTTTAGTTTATTAAAAATCTTAACCTTTGGATGACATGGTAAAAATCTGAAACATGTAAGAGTACAAGTGTGATGGATCATTGACCTCCATTGTTGAAAAAAAAAGGATTTATTATATTGAATAAAATCAAAAACTTAGCTTTTAAAATCATTTATTAATATATACATTAGATAGTATATATATACATAAGAGTAAGAGCATAGAAAAGAATAAAACATGCAATATGGTTACAACAGAATAATTTAAAAGGATTAAGTCACTTTAGAATTCAAAATTCAAATGCGAAATTTTCAATTGAACTTAACTGTTTTGATTTTTATACACTTGACATATTGTTGTTCTGATATTAAGATGATTTTTATAAAAAATATCAGTTGCACTTATCCTATTTTTTGGTATGACCAAGTGAGGTCATTTTTAATCCCAAATTATAATTAATTCTTTATTTTTTTTATGAAAGTGGTAACTCTACAATCCATGATAAAATATTGTATTTATTATGAATTGCACTGTAAAACTTAGCTATAAAAATACTGAAGATATTTTTAACACTAGATTGCCCGAGATTTCTTGTATACCTATATTGCCCAAAAACAGTCAAAATGACTGCATTGTGAAAAAATAACAAATATGTAAAGAAATTTGTTTAAAATTAATTTTTAATATTTCTTATATTATTTACAATTAAACAACATGTTTGATAATATAATTATCTATTATCAACGAGAATGCACTGATAAGGTTATCTGCAATAATGTTCCTTTTAGCGTAGCCTGTTGGCCCTTTCACATCCTTGAAAATACAAGCAGATGGTATCCTTCCAGGAATACCACCTTCGTCAATTTTTGTCCACACAGTACCATCAGCAGCTGTTTTGACCTCCTGAAACGTATTTTCAGTTTCTTCATCAGAATCTGAACTAGTTAGCACCCTACACCTTTTCCTGGGCATATTGATGACACTTTCATTTTCATCATTGGTGATCGACTCTTCATCACTATCTTCAGCATCAGATGTTTCACTTTGAATATAATCCGCTTCATCTTCAGATGATAGTTCAGAATTTGTTGCATTTGATTCTATATCGGAGCACTCTTCACTTATGTTCGTTAGCTTTTCCAATAACTCATTTCTGTTCGACATTTTTTTCATAAAGTTAGGGCGCAAAAGAAATAAAATAAACAACTTGTTAGAACAACACTTTATAAAGATTCGAATAACTAGTACTACTTTAGCTTATTGAGCAACTGACACTTATCAAGTATACGCCCAAATCGACAATTTATCATGCATCGGTATGTTACCATAATAATAAAAAAAAAATGTTATTTCAATACAAAGCCGGACAGGTCATATAAGAAATTTACTCAATTCAATAAATAAAAATTTTTTGATTATTTAAAATTTACCAAGCAGTCAAAATGACTGCTTCTGGGCAATATAGGTATAACACATATATATATACGGAAATAAAGGAGGGCGGAAGTAACTACAATTATTCATAAACCCATTTATATGTTATAGAAAAAGTCACCAAATTCTAAGAAATTGTGTCATTATATTTCATAATTGTTTTTCTAATTGAAATTAAAAAACAGTCAAAATGACTGCCTTGGGCAATCTAGTGTTAAACATTCAAAAGAAGTTGGTGTTGAGGTCATTTTATGTTCCCACTTAATCAACAATATAAATTATTGTTAAAACAAGTAAACTCTTTAATAATTGAAAAGCATGTTATTTATTTCATTTAAATTTATAAAATCTAAACACATTCAAAAAAGGAAAGCATTGTCTTGTTTGCAACTCATTTAGCATTTCTTGGTTAGATCCTTAAACACTCAAACAATGAAAAACAAGTCATCATAATTAATGTTTGTATAGTAATTTCTTTTCATAAATTTTTACGAAATTATTATTTGCTGTTTAAAAATATTTTTCCCCATACTAAACCCTTTGTATCATTAAAAAAATTTTTTTGTCAATGAATTTCCAATTTTGTTTTAAGTATTTAAATTATTTGTGACTTGTCATAAATAATTTATACTAACATTTCAGGAAATTTTTTTTTTAATTTGGGTTTGTTGAGATACAAAGGGTTGAACATCTCATGATATAAAATTTAAAATTTTAGATATTTTTATTTTTTGTGAGTATTTTGTTATTTATTATAGTGATTGTATATAACTCAAAATATTTAGTTTTAGATTAATATTATTTATTCATTAAATAACAATGTAAATTATTTATTAAAATATAATATTTTTATAGAATGATGCTTTCAATTCAAAAAAAGGATTTATTTTGGTCTCCAGTACTATATATGAAATGAAAGTAAGTGTTCTTTTTCATCTTTCTAGATATTTAGTACAATCCATTTTCATTTCCATTTTTGTTATTAACTATTGATTCTTTCAGGAAAATAATGTAGTTCTTGGACAAACTGAACAAGGGGATCTTTTTTCTATTAAAATAGAAAAGAATGAAGAACAGGTAACAAAATTCTTGTTAATTTTGATCAAGTTGGAATATGTTCCTCTTTTATTTTTTGTTCAGGGATAAGTAACAATATATATATATATAATCGTACAAATTACCAAAAATATATATTAGATTTAAACAGAATTTGGATAATATATATATTTTTTGTTCTCTCTCTCTCTCTCTCTCTCTCTATACACACACATATATATATATATATATATATATATATATATATATATATATATGTATATATATATATATGTATGTATTCCCTAAAGCTATCACATTATAAATTATCCAAATTAAAACTATTTTTTCATTTTGAACTAGAGAAAAGTTTATCGACATGCAAAAATTTAACACAGAGACAACATTTAATTTTTATGAAAGATTTTATGTATAGCACCAGAAGACATTCCAAGTTTCGATACAGTGGAACTCTGAGTAGATTTATTATCTTTTAGGATTAAGCACTTCTTTTGTAAAATTTATCTCTGTTCAAGCAGACTTAGGATGAAACTTAATGGTTATCCCTTTTTAACTTTTTGCTAGATGCTTTTACCCTATCAGTTTATTAACAGCATTTTTTTTTTATTTTTATTTATCAATTCGTATATTTTCTGTTTGATAGCTTGTTTATGTAACTTTGAGTCATCTATGAATTTTGAGCCATTTTTAAAATAAATCTTTTATTCTAGATTCCAATCAAAACAAAACCATAAGAGACATTTATACTGAAAAATTCAATTCAAAATTGTGAAAATATCAATTATCTATCTTTGCTCTTAATTTGGCTAAGTCTGTTACAATGAACAATCAAATAAATAAAATCTTTATAATAAATATATATTTTTATCGATAATATATATTAAATATATTATATATTGCTATTATTTAAATTATTATTGTCATTATTTATTTAAATATATTTTGAATCGATATTTGAAAAAACATCTTGTCAAATTAAGGGTTAAAGTGTTAGAAATATAAGATTATAATTAGATATAAATATGATTGAAATATAATAATATATTGAAATATAGAAATATAAGATTGTTTCCATGAATTGTGAATAACCTGTACATATATATATATATATATATATATATATACAAAATACATATATATGTATATATATATATATATATATATATATATATATATATATATATATATATATATATATATATATGCAGATTGAAATGATATATCCTATTGTAAAAAATTAAAAGAAAATATAATAATACAATATTGAATGTTTAAATGCGCTATGCAGCAATCAAAAACATCCAAAGTTATAAATAACAATAAAAATAGATAAAATAGAAAAAAAAATAGAAAAAATAGAACCTCATATATGGACCTTAAACAACTAGTGATATGTTTTGAAATGACTGGGGGGAGTTGAGACCCCCCCCACTCTGGTTAAAACTAGTTTTTATGATGCATCAACTCTCCCAGATGTCGGAAACATCATACAAACTCAATAAAAGTAAACCAAATATAGATGAGTAAAAATATTGGAAGAACATCAAGAAAAGACAATTAATGATAGAGCAGAAAAGCCAGAATCAGGATACGAAACACTGTTACACATTGTTAAATATCACTTAGCTGTACAGAAAAAATCTATTGTAGCATTCGGTTATAGTTAAATTGAAATAATTGTTTAAAATGTTGATCATATATATATATACACATATATACGTATACACACACAGACACACACAGGGAAACCTCCCTTGTACAAAGTTGAGGTGCAATACAAAATTCTTCATTGAAGGGAATACTTTGTATATGTGAGTAGTAGTTGTTTCCACCTATGAAAACAGTACTATACTGGTTTTTACATTGTTTAATGAATAATCACAGTTTAAGTGTAAAATATATATAGTGCAGCGTGTTTGTAAAATATATATAGTGCAACTGTGATTATTATTATGGAATATATTTAACTCATTATATGATTCTTTTTCTTATTTTCTTTTCCTTTCTTTTTTAATTCGAGGAACTGGTGATGGATATTCTATACATAGATACTATACCTGTTGCTTCATCTATGTGTATGGTCGCAGGAAAACTATTTATTGCTCCCGAGTTTGGAGACAAGTAAGTAACATAATTTAGAAAAAATAAAAAATACAGTGAGAAATATACTTTGACTTTCAAATTGTATTTGTACTAAGTATTAAATTGGAACTGTGGCTTTATAAGGGATTTATAAATGAAAAAGAATTAAGAAGCTTTTGCTTTGTATATATGCCATAAGGAGGAAGTTTATTTTATCGACTTTTGTTTTCATTACTTTTTAAATACAAGTCATTGTTTAGTAGATAATTTTTATTCTGTGTGATAATGATAATAATATAAGTATAAAATATTACTTATCCAATTTAACAATAGCAATGTTATATTTCTGAAGAAAAATAATTGTTCTACAATAGATCTTTCATGTTTCTCATTTCACAGGAGTGATTTTCAAATATAATTTTCATATTCATTATATAAATCAAAGTTATTTGATCTTTGTTGGACATCATAGCATAAATTCTACGCTTTATGTATTAGTATATTAGTCGCAGGATTTTTAAAGTTGAATGTAAGATCTGTCATTTGTATTATTTTCTTCACTTTCAGTAATTTTAAAATTTATTGACATTGTTGTTATTTATATAGTTATCTGTTGTAAAGTTTTCAACAGTTTATTCTCAGTTATGATAGCCATCTATCTTTAAGCCAAGAATGACATGCGACTTTTCTCGAATATAGTAAAATTTATTATCAGAAGAATTTTCCTCTTTTTTCTTTAGTATGTTTTAAATTCTTCTTAACATCACATTATCTAAGATACAGGTAATAATTCGGATGCATCTGTGTTCTTTGCCCTTTTTTAATGATTGCTATTATGGATTAATAGAATAGGTTTATTTATATAATTGGTGCCTCAGCATTTTTCTCATTCTATTTCACTTCAAAAGGTTAGAACTTGTTGAATCTTGTTTTCATTGTATAATATGTATAATAAATCCAGTAACTGCAGAATTTTGCCTAAAAATGTTGGACATTCTTTCTCAGAGCGATAAAAATATAGTTATGATATCTACATCAAAAAGTAATTAAAACAAACCAAAGACATTCTAATAACTTTAAAAGAAATCACATTAGATAGCAACTGCCATATCAATATGTTGCCATATTAATATATTATCAATACTTGCCAACTTAAATGTTTTAGCCATACATCATATGGGTTTTAACTTCTCTGTAAAATTGCATGACTTTGAAGTATTTCAAATAGATTGTATGATTCCAAAATATAGGAAATCAATTTAGCACAAAACTAGAGGGAGTAAAAATATGTGAATATAAAATGTAGGCATTTCTACCTATGTGGACTCTGCTAAATACCATCACGGTTAATGTTATCGAAATCACTGGGTCCCGATTTTCTCTATTTGTATGTTAAAATGATTGTTACATCGGTTAATGTTATCCATTTTCGAACCTCATTTTAACTGGTAATGGAATATTATGTATTCAGAAGGAACCCATTCTTTTCTGTCCCTTCTTGTTTTAATTTCCGAGAATTCTCCCTCTTCCACATAAGGAAAAGGGGAAAAATCAAAGAAGTGAGGCATTACATGTTCCTGGAATTTTTCAGAGATACGCACACTCTGCTGGTTTTCAATAGTTGTCAGATAAGTTGAAGGTAACAAATCCTATTTAGAACTGAGAAGGAGCATATTCACATTTTATGCTTTGCTCGCTTACATGCAATTTGTCGATATGGAAGCCAGAAAGTGAAATGATTTAACATTAAAACTAAATACCAAAATTTTAAATCGTTATGATAGGTACCATATATGCAATGCTGCATTTGTATTTATGCCACTTGCACAAAAATGGCAAACATTTATTTCTTTTTCGAAATACATTAAAGAAAAAAAAAATTGGCAGGAAAGTATTAAAGTTTTAATTACCATTCATTCAAAATTTAGGAACTTTTTTATGCTCTCTCTTATATTTTATTATTTCATATTTTTTTAAGTTCAATAATTTTGAAAGTGTTTTAAAACTTACTGACTTGTATGTTAAAAACTTCTTATCTGTGTTTTGAATTCATCTGCCATACACCATAATGAAAGAAAATTTTTCATATACCAACAAAGTAAGTTTATGTAATTTAAATCATTAAGTCATAGCATTTTACCATGGATTTAATCTTATTAGATCAGGTAAGTTGTATCTCTTTTTCTTATAAGAGGTGTGCATGTGTACAATTAATTGGAAATCTTGTTGTTCTTTAATACTGAATTATTTTTCTGAATACATATTGATGAATTTCTTTAATCTAAGTTATGGGCTACCATAGGTGAAAAGAAATTAAATTTAACAATAGAATGATGGTATTTTCAATATATATAAAGATACAAAGAGCAGTCATCTCTTTAATCTCTTGAAGATCAGCAAGTAAATGCTATACAAGTCGACTGTTGTGAAAACTGTTGCCATTTATGCCATCTAGTAATTAAATCTTGCATTTAAAAATTAAAATAAAAGGTTCAGATTTTACATATGCAACACTGATCTCTCAATATCAACCGGAGGTCATCGCATAGAAGTGATGCTGGAGTGATAAGAGTGAAATCACTGCGTCGCGTATACGAGATGTTGGTTGTGAAGGGTTTAGACAATCTAAAACTACCTTTTTCATGATTTATTTACTGAATGTTTTTGAGTATACATAGTTATTGAATCTAACATTTACATCACATTAATTCTCCTCTCAGATCATGTTTTATTTTTTAATTTTCATGAATATACAATGTAGGCATAATCTGTTATTAGTAAAATGCAATAACTAAAAAATAAAGTACATTATACAAATGAATTTTCCTTGAATTGCTTAAATTTAAGTTAACATCACATTTGATAATTACTTTAAAAATATATGCATATATTTTCTAAGTATAAACAAACAATGAAAAAATATAAATATTACATCATGGCTTGCTTGCATTAATCCTCTTTACATTTATGTATATATAAATGAATTTGTGTCTGTCTGTACTCGATAGACTCAAAAACCATACATCCAATCTCTGGGAAAATTTGGGAAATTATTAGGTATATCCCAAGGCAAGTTTTTCAAAATTTTTAACATTCCAAATCCATTCCTTCCCCCTTTTTCAAGCATTTCATGTCATTATTCCAAGCATTATTTTTTCTAGTTAAACACAAACGATTAACTTTTTAATTTATTGCATCATAACTAAGTGAAAGAAGCAATATTTCTAGCAATGGGGCGTCATCCCAAGTAATTGTTTTAAGTGCAGTTTTCCTCAGTTAAAAGTGGGAGATTAAAATTTTCAATTTATCACATAATAAATAGGTGAAAACGATATTTTTTTATCATTATGACATCATTCCTTTAAATATCTCATTTATTCCTTTCATATTTTATATTATTTAAACATCGTCTGCATCGTATCCATTCGATTTGACCTGGAAATGGAGATATAAAGTGATTCACTTTCATTTCTATGTGACGGAAATTATAGCATTTTTATATAAAAACTAATTTTAAATCCAATTCTGTTAATTTTTACGTTACAATGAAATGTTTATCTATAATATTCTAACAACAAAAAGTACAAATATCATTGACTCTTATGGGCAAATAAAAACTTATCATTTTATATAGTTATCTTTATATTCATATGGTTGTCAGTATGAATATGTGTTTCTGTTTCATACAAAACCATGTGGTTTGTCATAAATTTCCTTCATTTTGGACAACATTTATTAATACCTACAAAATTAGCACTGTTGTCAAAACCTCTGCTTCCTATTCTAACCCTTAATATGTCAAAATCTATTAACGTTGCTAATCAATGTACAGAAGCAATACAGTAGTATAAAAACTGAATATTGTTAATAATACTCTTATAATAAAAATATATAAATATGCCAATGACTCGAACTGTGTTGTGACGAATTTAGAGAGTTATGAACGAAAAAAAATCTTTGTTTAAAAGTAATACATTAAGTTCACCTTAGCAAAGCATGGGCACACTTGCTAATTCTCTATAAATACTTATCGCTTTGCTATTTATCGTTTTGCTTGAACAGGATCCATAAACTAGCTTTTTGCAACAGGAACAAAGTTCATAGCTTTATTTTTGCATCAGTTGTTTTCTGATTGAAATAGTGATGTAATTTATTTTTCCATTTCAGTATTGTGAAATGACTCGAGCAGCATACTGAATATTTTAAAAAGGTGTCATCAATGGGAGCACTTTAATTTTTGTTCTCATTATCATTCAATAAATATTTTGACAATATTTTTTTATAAGAAAGTAAACAATTTTCAATAAGTGTATTTCATATTTCTAATACTAGATTAAATTTATCTGAAGTCTTTCGAGTTTTGTTAAATTCAATGTTTAGTGATTTCTTTGAAGCTATTAATAGCTATTGGTTTGGAATAAATGTTTAGATCCCCTGTCATACTTTTTTTTTTTTTTTAAATTGAGATCAGCTGGCATGAAATTAGTTTGTATATTTTGAATCTCTAATGTAAATGATTAAAGTTGTGTTTTTTAAAAATAAACATATCAGTTTAAGGAAATATTAGCTAATTTAATGAGATTTTAAACCACTTTAAAATAATTTTTTTTTTACATTGGCAGCCATACCTAATGTCTGAGGCTGAGAAAATCATATTCACTTATTATTGATGTATATTTCTATTGTAATTAGGAAATATGAAATGTATTTTTACTTGGTTTCTTATCTAAATTTTTAGTTCATCGAATTTCAGTGATCATAACTTACTTTCTAAATGCTTGATTTTAGTTTACCAAAGAGTTTTGTATGCATGTATTTTATGTAGTGTTGGCTAATAGTTTGAGATGAGATAGTGTGTAAATTACATTTTCCTGGATAAAATTTGAAGCCATTTTGAAGTTTCCCTTTTTAGCACCAATGTCACTTAAGTTTTTCTTAAATTTCAGCTTTTTATATGAGGTAAAATCTCTTGGTAAGGAAAGGGAAATGATACCTTTCAAATTTGGAGATCGTCTGGCTTCTTTTAAAGCTAGAAAACTTGAAAATCTTTCCATTTTGGGATGTCTGAAAAGTTTATCACCCGTCATGCAGTCTCAGGTTTTAGACACTGTATGCAACAATTTAAAACAGTTTGCTTTTGCTTGTGGACATGGCGAATCTTCTACATTACGGTTACAAAGATGTGGTATTAAAGTAAGTTTAAACTTTTTTTTCCTATTATATTGCTAGTTGTTCATCAATAAGGCTATCCAGGTGTATGATGATATTAAGTAGAGAGATGAAGGGCCAAAGTATGTGGTCAAAAATTGAATCGATATTTATATCTTTGTCTGCTATTATAAATTTTCAATCTTAGTTAAAAAAAAAAAAGCATGTATTGATTCAACATTTAATGACAATGTAAAGGGATATTTGATTAACTGCATCATACTTGTTTAATAAGAGATGCTAAAAGGTCTTTTATATTCACTTACCTAATTTTATTTTTATTTTTTTAAAGTATACATAATTACTTTGTCTACAAATTCATTTTTCTGTAAAATCCATAACCGTGCTTCTGGTTTTAAAACCAATATTGATGTAATATCCAAACTTATAGAGGGAGTGAAATCTATATATATATAAAAATGAATTTGTGTCTGTCTGTACTCGATAGATTCAAAAACCATACATCCAATCGCCGTGAAATTGTGGGAAATTATTAGGTACATCCCTAGGGAGGTTTTTGTAAATTTTTAACGTTCGAAATCCATTCCTTCCCCCATTTTCGAGCATTTCATGTCACTATTCCGAGCATTATTTTCCCCGGTTAACGCAAACGATTAAGTTTTTAATTTATCGCATCATAACTAAGTGAAAGAAACAATAATTTCTAGCAATGTGACGTCATCCCAAGTAATTGTTTTAACCCCAGTTTTCCTCGGTTAAAAGCAGGAGATTAAAATTTTCAATTTAACATAAAATAAGTAGGTGAAAATGATATGTTTATGTATCATTATGACGTCATTCCTTTAAATATCTCATTTATTCATTTCTTATTTTATATTATTTAAACATCGTCTGCGTAGTATCATTTCGATTTGACCTGGAAATGGAGATATAAAGGGATTCACTTTCATTTCTATGTGACGCAAATTATAGCATTTTTATATAAGAACCAATTTTAAGTTTAATTCTTGGTTAATTTTTACGTTCGATGAAATGTTTATCGACAATATTCTAACAACAAAAAGTACAAATTCCAGGGACTCTCGTAGGCAAATAAAACCTATCATTTTATATAATTATCTTTATATTCATATGGTTGTCGATATGAATGTGTATTTCGGTTTCATACAAAACCAAGTGGTTTGTCATAAATTTCCTTTATTTTGGAAAACATTTATTAATACCACCAAAATGAACACTGTTGCTGTCAAAACCTCTGCTTCTTATTCTACCACTTAATATGTCAAGATCTGTTAACTTTGTTAATCAATGTACAGTAGTAATACAGTGATGTAATTTAAGGTTAAACTTATGTTACCATAAAAAAAGTTTGAGCAAATTTAAGACACAAATTCGATTACAAAAAATTGAATAATGTTATAATATGCTTATGATAGAAATATATAAATATGCCAATGACTCGAACTGAACTGTGACGAATTTAGAGAGTTATTCACGAAAAAAAAATCTTTGTTTAAAAGTAATACATTAAGTCCACCGTAGCGGAGCACGGGGACACTTGCTAGTAAAATATAAATCTGGATTAAACATTGTGTTTATAAGTACAGAATTGCAGTCCATTTCATATGACCTAAATAGATGAATTCTTTTGTTTTCTAAAGTGGTACTTTTTTATATTTGACAAAATTTCCAAGTTTTTCTTATTAAAAGCTTTAAAGCTTTACTTTAACAAATTAATATATTTTTTGTTTTGTTAAAATAACTTTTCTGCTAAATGTTTAAAAAAATCGTACAGTTTGCATTTTAAAAATTTTACATTCTAAACAATTTTAAAACACAAAATGTTGCCTTATATAAAATTAAAAGTTAATTTGCATTTGATTTACTCGCAACATATTGTAAAGTGTTATGCATTAAATAGCCAAGTGATACTTGGTAACACCTAGTTATTTATTACACAAAACTGTTGGTTTGTAGCGTAGTGTTGGGTTGGCAACTAAGTAATTGCAGATTTTACTCATAGATTGCGTCAATTGAATTTTTAGGTTTGCAGACGTAGTACAAATGTAAAACATATTTTTTATTTGATAGTTGGCAATTCAGCTGTCAATCAGTAAAAAAAGTTTTTTGATCGGTTGAGTAGTTTCGCTTGGCCTTCGTTGAAAAATGGAAAATCAAAAGGAAAATTTTCGTCATATTTTGTTTTTTTATTTCCGCAAAGGGAAAAACACATCGTAAGCTCATAAAAAGTTATGTGATGTTTATAGTGACAAAGCTTTAAAAGAAGGGCAGTGTCAAAATTGGTTTGCCAAATTTCGTTCTGGTGATTTTTCACTCAAAGTTGAAAAACGCTCTGGTAGTCTAGTTGAAGTTGATGACGCCCAAATCAAATCAATAATCGATTCGGATCGTCTCAGTACAACACGTGAGATTGCAGAAAAGCTTCATGTATTACATACATGCATTGAAAATCACTTAAAACAACTTGGCTATGTTCAAAAACTCGATATATGGATTCCTCACGAACTGAAACAAACGCATTTAACGCAACGCATTAACAGCTGCGATTTGGTAAAGAAACGTAATGAAAATAAACCATTTTTAAAACGACTGATAACTGGCGATGAAAAATGGGCTGTTTACAACAATATGAAGCGGAAAAGATCATGGAACAGGCCACGTGAACACAATCAATCAACATCAAAAGCTGATATTCATCAAAAGAAGGTTTTGTTATCAGTTTGGTGGGATTACAAAGGAATTGTCTACTTTGAACTCTTACCACCCAACCGAAAGATTAATTCTGATGTCTACATTAAACAACTAATGGTATTAAACAATGCAGTTGAAAAAAAAGCTGCCCGAATTGACAAATCGAAAAGATGTTGTATTCCATTATGACAATGCAAGGCCACACACATCTTTGGTCACTCGACAAAAACTATTGGAGCTTGGTTGGGATGTTTTGCCACATCCACCATATAGTCCTGATCTTGCACCATCTGATTACTTTTTGTTTCGATCTTTACAAAACTCCTTGAATGGTAAAAATTTCAATAAAGATGATGATGTCAAATCGTACCTGATTCAGTTTTTTGCTAATAAAAACCAGAAGTTTTATGAACGTGGGATTATAATGCTGCCTGAAAGATGGCAAAAGGTCATTGATCAAAATGGGCAATACATTACAGAATAAAGTTATTTAGTTCCATGAAAAAATTGTCTTTGATTTTCTAAAAAAATCTGCAATTACTTAGTTGCCAACCCAATATAAAGAATTCAGCCTAGGAAGGAGGCATTATGTAAAGTAAGTATTAAATCCATGTATTTAATAATTTGTGTAATGGAGCTATATGTACTTTGCATTACATGTTTAAATTTGATGATTTAAACCACATCCCAACTTATGTCGGTACAGTATATTTAACATTGGTTTTAAATACATCAGTAAGGTAAGTCGCTCTTATTATATTAGATTAGAGAATTATATTTCCTAGTATTGTTAAACTGGTTATTTCACTGTCTTTTTTTTAATACCAAAAATATATTGTGGTGCATTGTCTTACAGGTAAGTTTGTTTTATACTGTCTTTATGAGCCTCTTTTAGACTATATATATAAATATTTATATACATATATATACATACACACATAAGGCCTTTTTAAAATTACAACTTGATAGTTTGAGTCTGCAGTTTTGAAATATCCTTATTAAACCTACATTTTTACATACAAATAAAAACTTGAAAAATTTGGTTTTTGTCTGTATAATTATTTTGTGATGATTAAATTCTCACTTATATCTGCTGAAATTTTCCTATTAAATTTTTATTTTAATAATCTAATAAAGTTCATATATATTAGTTATAAATGCCTTCAACCGGTCTTATCTAATAATTTCAGTTCATATTTATTTCTGCAGGGAGAATATTTAACAACATTTTGAAACAAAATCAGTTACTAATTTTTATCTATCAAAATTGTTTAAGCTTATTCCTATGTTTAAGAAATGAACCTGAATGCTATTAAGAAAAGATTATGAGTTGTATATATTTAGACAAGAAGTAATTTGAACTAACTTCTTTTTTTCTCCCTGAGAATGTTTTTCCCTGTTAAACTTAGTGGGCAATGCAACTTATATGTTACAAAAATATACTTTATATATTTTTTTTTACCTTATTTCTTATAAAATTGCATTAAAAATTCTTAAAACTACAGTCAACTATTGAATGACATCTCTTCTCGAATTAAGGACATTTTGTGTGCAAAATAAATACTGTTTCCAAAATAAAAGTAGGTTAATGACTAAGCTTTATACTTTAATTTTTTTTCAAAGGTATCAACAATGTATCATGGTACACTTCCTTTTTTTCCTATTTCTGTCTGGTCAGTCAATACAGAAATTGAAGGCAAGTATACAAATTTTTTGAAAGATTGTTGGACTTAAAAAAAATAACATTAAATTTCTCCATAAATAAGTTTCTTAAATTTTAACAAATTTTGCTTAATTTTCAGGTCAATGCATTACATATATAATTTTTTCTCATATGAGGTCTACTATAGTGCTTACTTTGGACAAATTGTTGGTTGTCGATTGTGATACTGCAATTAATTACAAGCTCCCCACTTTAGACTGTGCTCAGTGTACTCGAGATTCATTCATTCAGGTAAATGGGAAGTATTTAATTTAACTCTTATGGCTCATATTCAGGATTGGGAAAAATAATCAGGATTTTTTCTGAATACTCATTTTAATTGTTGTTTTTATGTTTTTTACAATATATAATCAGAATAGTTTGTTATAAGAAGTAACATCTTATCTATCTAGTATATTACCTAAAATTAAATATATAATCTAAATACATTCCATTATTTTGTAATTGGATAGTGCAAACTAAATGTGATGTTAATTTAAAGAACAAATTAAATATTCTTTTAATGAAAACTATTGATTTAAAAAAACAAATCACAATTATTTCAATATTTTTTAAGCACCAAATGATGGATTTGTTTCAATAAAAACACTAGCTTTGATGCTTTATCCTCTCCTAATTAGTTACAGAGGCTACAATTAACAATACCAAAAGAAGAAAACTGTCTTTATATTCCAGCAGACAAAGCCACGGTTGTCGTTATTGGGTAGACAAACTGGATTTCGAGTTCTTTAATACTCTGTTTACCTCCCATTGCATAAAATGAATTCCACCAGTCATAATCAATCATTGTACTACCCCTACTCCATACTTTCTGATAACAACCCCTAAATTCTTGGAAAGCACGTGCTATCTATTGACACTTATTTACTTATTGGTATTACTGTGCTGACTCATTCCCAATTCTCCTGTCTTTGGAATAGAGGTTTTAAAAGAAATGAAAAAAAAAAAAAAATGATTTAAATCAATGATTTTTTTTTTTTTTTTTAATCAACTGATTTAAAATTGTGTTAAAATTCCTGTGATTGTTTACTGAACTGTTACCAACTGTTTAAATTCCTGTGATTGAAAACTGAATGATGGCTTTGTAGTACCAGAGTGCAATCCCACAACTGGTATGATGATGGTTCATAGCCAGTCAAAATTAGCTTTAAGTAGTATGTTCTGGTCTCATTAGTCGTCTTGTAGCAAAAAATTAGACTATAGTTCTCCAAACCAACCAAATAGGATTAAAACTTTGGCGTTAATGCTATACATAGTAGGATTATAATATTCTTGGAATTAAGTAAAAGAAAAAGTCAGTTGTTTTACTAATTAGTTTGTTTACATGAAGAAAAAACTTTAAAACATCAATGGCTTAAAACGTAAGAAAATAAAGTTTTAAAATACACCATAAAAACATAAGAAAAATATTGATGAAAAAGTTGTATTTGTAATTATCAGGCAATTTTTAAAAAAAATTTCCATATTAAAAATAACTTTTAGTGTGGCATCCCACTGTATATTATTATAAGTTTTGAAAATAGTAAATTAAAAAGTAACTTAAAAGTTAAGTATTTTTTAAAATTGTGTTTGTGAATTGAAATTTTTTCCTATTTTAATAAATTAAAGTACTTTGTCAGATAATCATGGATGAATTTAGAAGGTAAGATCTTAAAATTTAGATTAAAGTTAGAGTTTATTACTTTTGGGTTATTAAAATTTTATTTTGTCAAAATAGTTATATTGCTCTGCTTTCATTACTCATTTCCATACATATGAAGTACCCTATATTTCAGTGAGTTAAATGAGTAAAAGCAATGATATTATTACTCAATTTTAAAAAATGGAGTTATTTGATGGGACACAAAACTCAATCAAAGGGCTGTGAGTTGGACAGTGCTGACCAAAAGCATAAATATTTTATATGCAGTTTAATATAAAAAAAACTTTAATAAAAATGCAACTTAATTTAAAAAGTTAAATTTTGCAAATGAAGTAAAAGTTTTATTAATTTAATGTGCTTCATGTAAAATAGTAAGTATGATTATCTGCATTTGAAGTCTCTGTGTTTCAAACTTTTAACAAGCATTCATTTGCTTGATATTTAGCTGCAAATTATGTTTATGTAATAAATCTTTTCTGTGTAGGTTTATCATAAAGGTTTTCGTGTGATAAGAAATAATCAGTTCACAGAATACAAGGTGAAAAGAAGTGACATTTTACAATGTGCTATTCATTCGAAGCAAATTGCTTTAGCTTTAGTTAACAAAGAGGGAATGTATTTTGAAATTGAGGTAATGTATATCTTTAAAAATGATTCATATTTTTTTATTTTTTTTTGTCCTTAAATTCTAACTTAACATAGGAGATTGTAGAATTAGTTGCTGTTACCAGAGGATATAAACTTTACTTTGTTGGTTATATTACTGTCTAAATATATCAGAATTTCAAGTGGTTATTGTTTACTTAATCAAAATTAATATTTTATAGATCTTACAGGCAAAGTATGAAATACAGGTCACCAGAATGCCTGGCATATTTCAGCAAAGTTTGAAAAATCCAAAATATTAAATAGTTTTGATGAACAGGCTTTTATGGCATAATATAGTTATTACTATAACATACAATAAAGCCATTCTAACTTATTACAATTTTTTTAAAACACACATTTTGTATTTTATGAAGATACATTTTTCATGGCTGCATGATTTGCCCTTAGAAGTTTAAAATCAATTAACTTATATCATTGAAGCATCATATATGCATTGGAGTATCCTATATCCTTGGAGCATTTTCTATAAGGCTGTTTCAAAACAAATAATTTATAAATTTAATATTAATATTTTTCCTTTTAATGTAGCCACTTAAACATTACATTAACTTTTTAAATGCTGCACTATGATCCAAAGTCAAAAAGTGATATTTGATTATTAAACTTACATTAAGAGATAATTATGAAAATGTGGAAAAAGAAATTCCCAAGAAAAAATTTTTTATTATGGAATTTCTTCATGTTCCCTGTTGGTAACATTGGCATGTAATTCTATACTTTTTAATATATTTTCAGTGATTGAAAACTCAATTTAAAACTTCATTTCTTTTAGCAATTTTTAAACAATTAGAGTTAAAATTTTAATTTAAGGATAAATTTATAAATTTTAAATGTAAAAATTCATTAATTTATGATAATTTATATAATTCCACCTGCATTCAAGAAATTTAGCTGCCCTCTATCAATATAGGTTCCTAGTAGATTTATAATTGAGCCCAATGCATAAAATCTGATTGTTATGTTTATATGAATGCTCCATATGTTTGAATAAGACTTAAAAAAGTTAAAAGAAATATGTACGTATCATAAACTTTAAGTTCATTAAAAAGCATATCCTGTCAAATAAAAGTAACAAAATGCATACATAAACTGCACTCTTCCTGTTTTCTTATTTTCGAGTTCATCAATAATATCTGATAATTATACTTTTTTTTACATAATTTCTTTTCAATTGCTAATAATTCTCTATAAACATATAAGGAGACAGTTGAATTCAGTATCAAAATTATACATTACAACTAAAAAATTATTATTACAAACCTATGTGGATGTTTTATTCAATATTTATAAAAAATTTTGAAGGGAAAAATTCTTTTTGAATGGAATTAATATAGTAAACATCTATTTCTAATTTAAGTAACAAAATATATAAGTAATCATTAAATACTAACCAAGTTTATGACAACAATTATTCTCAGAAACTAAAAGTAAGAGAGGAAAAGTAGGTAGATTTAAGTATTTTCTATAAAATCTTCTTTTATTAAAAGAACTTTAGTTAGCATATTTTAATGTTATTTATTCCATCAGCCACTCTACAAATTTGACCATCTGAGTCTGTGCTCTGCACACCTACTAACTATGATTCTATATAATTATATAAGTTGCTTAGTAAGGAATTTTGAGCATACTGACATTGAACTTATACAGTGTATTATGCCTATAAAATGATTAATAATTATGTAATATATAATAATTATATTTTATTTCACTCAAATGTTTTAGTGTTACATGTTTGCTGAAACTGTTTTGATTGAAACATTATTTTTATTTTTCAGGATATAGATGGACAAATCAGTTTCAAGCAAATGCAGAACAATGTTTCAAATAAATTTAGCTTTATGTCTATTGTTCTGTGTATGCAGTTTATTCCCAGAGCAAATAAAGCAAAACATCTTGCTGTCTGCTTAGACAACTGTTTGAAATTGTATTCTGTGGACATCATGGTATGTTTTATAGCAGTTATAAAAAAATAGAAATATGGATTTAAATTTATAAACTGCTAATCAGTTACTGAACTAATTTTTTTTTCTGTTTCTATTATTATTTATGTCTAACAATAAGCTGACTATAAAGTATAATCATTGAAATTTTTAACAGATTGTGTTTCTCTTTAATTTAAGTTTTACTCTATGTTGTCTCTAAAAATGTGTCCTTAAATTTATAATATTAGGTTAAGGAAAAAGAAATCCATTATTTTTGCTTGAAATTAATGACTTTATTTAACATGTTTCGGATTGTCCGATTTGAGTCAAATATGCACTTTTTTATTTTATAATTTGTTGCCATTTTAAAGGTAGCTTCATAATACCTCTCTCATAGAAGTCTTGGTCCTTATTGGCGAAAAACTCTAGTGATAGATTTTCACAATCTCCTTTTGATCTCAATTTCTTATCAATCAGGAAGTTTTGTAATGCAAGAAAAAGGTGGTAATCGCTAGGTGCCAGGTTGGGACTATATGGTGGGTGCATTAAAACTTCCCAACCAAGCTTCCTGAGTTTCTGGCGAGTCACTACAGACGTGTATATCCTGGCATTGTCCTGATGGAACCCAACACCTCTTTAGTTGGCCGTTTCTGGAAAATTGCTATCTTCAAACAGTCCAGTTGTTGACAGTAGAGATCTGAATTTAGTGTTTGACCATACGGAAGCAACTCATAATAAAGGATTCCTTCTAGTCCCACCAAATACACAGTAGAACCTTCCTGGCCGTTAGTCCTGGTTTGGCCATTGTTTCAGCTGCTTCACCGTGCTTTGACCATGATCGTTTTCGCACAATATTGTCGTATGTGACCCATTTCTCATCCCCAGTCACCATCCGTTTAAGAAATGGGTCAATTTCATTCTGTTTGGCTAAGACTTTGCTGAGAGAAATTCGATTCATCATGTTTTTTGGTGTTAATAGATGTTGGACCCAAACATCGAACTTCTTTCTGAATTCAACTTTACACAAATGGTTTTAAATTGTTTTATGGTCGATCTTTAGCTCCTGGACTACTAACATGACGGTCAACTTCGATTATATCTGTGATTTTGTCGACGACTTGCCTGCCTGTGCAAAGTGCATCTTTAACATCAAAAATGCCTGAACAGAATTGACAAAACCAAAATTGCACATAATTAGCTGTTCCAGTATCGACACCATAAACACTGTTCACAATTTTACCCGCTTGGATTGCATTTTCGCCTTTATCAAAGACAAACTGTAAAATATACCGAATTTTCTCTTTGTTGACTTCCATTTTTAATACCCTGTAACTCACAACTGAATGAACAAAACAAAAAACAATAAAAACATTATTTTAGTGTGAAATGTCACCTTGGTAACAAGCATAAATTTGAAATTGTTTGCTCGATAGTTTACGAGATATCGATCACTACAGCCCTCTACCGAAAAATAATGGATTTCTTGTTCCCCAACCTAATGTATATTTATTCTATATTGTAGTATTCTGTAGTTCAGTCATTAAGCACAATATGCAGAGCAAAGAGTTTGATTACAGAGGGATTGACAAGCAGTATAATAATCATAATTGTTGTTTAATATCCACCGACTTTAATATTCTAAATATAATACTTTGTGAAGATGTTTTAAAGGGTGAAAATCAAAATTAATTTCATTAAATAACACATTAACTGTTCATCTATAGTCTTTATCTTGCCCAATTTCTGAATTTACCTAGTGTTTTGAGAGTTAATGTCACTGTCTACCACCACATGTTCACTAAGCAGTCTTCCTTATTGATATTGTCTAACAAACCCTTTATTCAGCTGAGATGGCTTAGGTTAGATAGACCATGGAGTTTCCAGGCTATTTTTGTGGAAAATCTGAAACGTATGAGTGAAAACATGAATATAAATAAATATTTCAAAAAAGTGTCTATTATAAGAAATATTAACCATCCAAATCTTAGACAGACAACAGTATTTGAGTTCTACTCAGACTACACAATTACTTTGAGCAATTTACGTACTTTGAAGTAAAGAGAATATGCAAACAGTAATTCACTTCTAATTCATCAATATTTTGATTTAATTTTTTTCAGTCTATAATAATAATAATAATAAATACTGTTGATTCTCAATATCTCAGTCTGGGACCAATAAAAATATCCAAGATATTGAGTATAAATGCATATATTTTTATCTTGTATTGGGCTATTGTGACAAAAAATATGCTATAAAAACATGTGAAACAAAATAAATTTACATTCATTTTGAGAAATTTGTTGATCACGATTATGTTATGAATTATCATTCCAAATAATCAATATTTTTTTCTGTAGGGAATGGAATGTTTAACTACATTTAACTTGGATCACATTCCTGAATCTATTGCTATAGTATCATGTGATGAAAATGAAACAGAATTTAACTCAATAATAAATATTGGGTATCAAGTAAGTTTCCGTATATATTTTATTTCTTTACAAAATTTTCAAACTTACTAAAGATTCTGTAGAATTTTACCTTATATATATATAATCTATTGTAAGATCCAGGAATTGATTGGCTCAATTTTCTGAGCATAAATTCTATGTGATTAAAAATTTTTGAATTCTCAAAAAAAAAAGTTCAAATCTTTCTTTTTCTTCTTAAAATCATTACCCAAAATACTTAAAGAAAATAATACATCGAATTTCATATTGTATACCATTATAGTTGCATATTCTTTTTAACTTAATTCACACTTTCCTTAATAAAGACATTTGAAGGACATGTTCATGAAGTTGTTTAAAATTTTCTGTTTTATGAGAACTTGGTTTTCATTCTTTGAATTTGAGTTCTTATTCAGATATTTGTGATTGTCTTTTCTAATCTCATCTAGAAAATCATATATACTAATTACAGGCTTGCAATTCCGTCACTTTTCTCACCTTTTGTCACTTTTTTTACAATTGATCACTTTTAGTCACTTTTTTAAGTAAAAAGTCACTTTTAGTCATTTTTCATGGTGTATCACAGCAAAAGTGTGTTGTTGAAAAAAGAAAATCTGAATTAATAACAAAATATTTTAATAAAAGACCAAAAATGGGATGCGCTAATCTTATTTTTCTTATTAAAATGTAATGAATCATAGGGTTTCCAGAATGGAGGGATTTTTAAAAGTCGTAAAGAAGTTCCTGAAATCTACATTTGTACTGTAATGGACATTTAATACATTAAAGTAATTTACGTCCAAGCACATATTTCTCTTTTTCTTCACAATTTTTGTTTAGATAATCTAATCTAGCTATGTACATATTTCAAAACATCATTAAAATGTGCAGAAAATTGTGTTATAAAATTAATGTATTGTATGTATTCAAATTTAATTTATAGATTTTCTCGAATAAAAAGCAGTGTCGAGTTGTGTTAAACAAAGTTTTTAACCTTTTTTGTATTTGACGCTGAAATCATGTCTTGCATGAATCATTTGATTTCGAGTTAAAATAAATAGAAAAATCTTAATAATGACATCTGTAATCAGGAGGGGAAAAAAATCGCTTTTTTTTTTTTCAATGTTTAGTCCCTTTTAGTCAGTTATTCTGTATTATTTGTCATTTTTCTCACCTTTTTGAAAGTACCTCAGCAGTTGCAAGTCTGTAATTATTTATATTCATAATAGATTGACATGCGTTGGCTGAGATAAGTATCTATACTAATCTGTGTACCCTACCTAAACTTTTTCTTATTATTAGCAGTAGTAATACTACACAAATTTTTTCTCTGTTCTTATAACTTCACTTGTATTTTTTTAAAATGTAATTTTTACTTAAAATAATAATCAACCTTTAAGAAATAACAGTAATGTATGGGTATCCTCATTACTAAGATTTAAGGGGTATATAATAGAAGTGTAGATTTAACTTCTACTTTGACTTGAAAGATAAACTTGTGTTCTTGTTCAATATAAGATAACTTTTAATCTGAATTAAAATAATTACTGTATGTAATCAGGCTTCCTATCTTTTATTTATTTATGGCATCACAATAGCATTTAAATTTAAGAAATTATCAAAATCAAAAATTCATATTAGTATTTTTTTTATAAGCCAATGGTTTAAATGAAGATAAATTTTCATAATTTTTTTTAAATGAGTTAAATTTTTCCCCCTTAAAAATGTAATTGTCCTCTGTTTGGAACTAACAATTGTGTATTACATATTTTGTAAAGCATGTATAAATATTTTATATTTCACAGATATTTTGGAATAAATGAGTGTTTAACTGTAACTTTGATGCCATATAGTAAGGTTTAAAACTTTTAATTTATAAATTTTTCTGTTTTAAACTCATCAATATCTTATATTTCATATAATTATGTATTTATACTTTAGAATGAATTCTTGTTTAATAATAGCTTTGATGTAGTATGATTGTGTTAGAAACTTACGAGTTCTTCTATTTAAAATTCATTATTATTATAGGATGGCTTTCTGCAGAGAATAGCTGTAAATGAACAAGTGATAGAAAGTGAATATTCCATGAAGTTGGGTACGAAGCCTGTTAAGTTATGTGTTGGAGAATTCAATAATAATGTTGCTGTATGTTAGTTTTTCTATTGAGTTTTAAAAGAATAAATTATAATTAATTTTATGTGCATGCTTATTTTTTATTTGTTTATTTATTTATTTTTTAAGGTTCTTGCCCTTTCAAACCGAGCTTGGATTAGCTTCTATGATCAAAAAAGAATGCTGTCACTTGCACCATTAGATTTCAAGGAGGAGATATACAATGTTGCCTTCTTATCAGCTGTTGCCAGCCCCAAATCAAACATAGTGGCACTCTCGAACACAGATTTATAGTAAGTTATTTACATTCCTTGCTTTTTAAAATGTAATTTTTAAAAATAATAATCAACCTTTAAGAAATAAGAGTAGTAATGTATGGGTATCCTCATTACTAAGATTTAAGGGGTATATAATAGAAGTGTAGATTTAACTTCTACTTTGACTTGAAAGATAAACTTGTGTTCTTATTCAATATAAGATAACTTTTAATCTGAATTAAAATAATTACTGTATGTAATCAGGCTTCCTATCTTTTATTTATTTATGGCATCACAATAGCATTTAAATTTAAGAAATTATCAAAATCAAAAATTCATATTAGTATTTTTTTTATAAGCCAATGGTTTAAATGAAGATAAATTTTCATAATTTTTTTAAATGAGTTAAATTTTTTCCACTTAAAAATGTAATTGTCCTCTGTTTGGAACTAACAATTGTGTATTACATATTTTGTAAAGTATATATAAATATTTTATATTTCACAGATATTTTGGAATAAATTAGTGTTTAACTGTTACTTTGATGCCATATAGTAGGGTTTAAAACTTTCAATTTATAAATTTTTCTGTTTTAAACTCATCAATATCTTATATTTCATATAATTATGTATTTATACTTTAGAATGAATTCTTGTTTAATAATAGCTTTGATGTAGTATGATTGTGTTAGAAACTTACGAGTTCTTCTATTTAAAATTCATTATTATTATAGGATGGCTTTCTGCAGAGAATAGCTGTAAATGAACAAGTGATAGAAAGTGAATATTCCATGAAGTTGGGTACGAAGCCTGTTAAGTTATGTGTTGGAGAATTCAATAATAATGTTGCTGTATGTTAGTTTTTCTATTGAGTTTAATAAGAATAAATTCTAATTAATTTTATGTGCACGCTTATTTTTTATTTATTTATTTTTTAAGGTTCTTGCCCTTTCAAACCGAGCTTGGATTAGCTTCTATGATCAAAAAAGAATGCTGTCACTTGCACCATTAGATTTCAAGGAGGAGATATACAATGTTGCCTTCTTATCAGCTGTTGCCAGCCCCAAATCAAACATAGTGGCACTCTCGAACACAGATTTATAGTAAGTTATTTACATTCCTTGCAGTTAGAAAATTTTTTTTAATTCCTTCATATTACTTTTCTAGGTGTGAATTATAATGTATTCTTTTGCACTTTTCTTTCCTTTCAGTCTTATGATGATATGTTAAAACTAAAGTATTTTTACTGTGCGAGTCCTATTAAGTGAACTAAGAATAAAGTATAAACCCTTAGCACTCTGTTGGCTCTGCTATGGAGCCATCCGTCTTTTGGCTTGCAATTCTGTCACTTTTCTCACCTTTAGTCACTTTTTTTACAATTGATTACTTTTAGTCACTTTTTAAAGTAAACAGTCACTTTTTTCATGATGTATCGCAGCAAAAGTCTGTTGTTGAAAAAAGAAAATGTGAAATAATAACAAAATATTTTAATAAAAGACCAAAAATGGGATGCTCCAATCTTATTTTTCTTATTGAAATGTAATGAGTCATAGGGTTTCCAGAATTCAGTGATTTTAAAGTCTTAAAGAAGTTCCCGAAATCTACATTTGTGCTGAAATGTACATTTAATACATTAAAATCATTTACGTCCAAGCACACATTTCTCTTTTTCTTCGTAATTTTTGTTTAGATACTCTAATCTAGCTATGTACCTATTTCAAAACATCATTAATATATGCAGAAAATGGTGATTATAAAATGAATGTATTGTACGTATTCAAATCTAATTTATAGATTTTCTGGAATAAAAAGCAATGTCGAGTTGTGTTAAACAAAATTTTTAACCTTTTTTGTATTTGACGCTAAAATCGTGTCTTTCATGAATCATTTGATTTCGAGTTAAAATAAATAGAAAAATCTTAATAATAGCATCTGTAATCAAGAGGAGAAAAAAAAATTGTTTTTTTTTTCAGTGTTTAGTCACTTATTCTGTATTATTTGTCACTTTTCTCACCTTTTTGAAAGTACCTCAGCAGTTGCAAGCCTGGTAACTCTGTAGGCTCCGCTGCGGAGCCCAATGTTTTTAGCATGATTAGGCTTAAGATGTTACGGAGTCGTCGGTGCTGGCAATTGTTATCTGTAGTTAAAACGTGCTCAGTCTCGCTACTGTTACGATCGAAACATTATTTGACCCATTTTATGGTTAGCAACATGGACAAAAATAATTATTGTGATGAGAATATAGAGTTGAGTGATAGTGAAGATGTGTTTGATTTTTCATTGTTAAAAGATATTGTGGAAGTCAATGTTGATTGTATTTCTGACACTTCAAGTAGTGGTTCTGAAATTATACTACCAAAGAGATGACAAATGGTAGTTATTGAAAGTGAAAGCAAAGAGTCGCCAGAAGACTTAGATGAATGGAGCAATGTCACGGAAGAATTAGATATTCTGGATAGAATACATTTTAGTGTATCCCCAATAGTCATTAGACCATAAATTCCTACAAATATTCTACAGTTGACCCAATATTTCAAATAGTATTTCACAAACGAACTGGTAAATGAAATTATGAAAGAAACCAACAATTACCCAGAAAATGTTCTAAAGAATAAAGAAATATCTAGTAATTCTATTTGGCAAATGTGGCGTGTGGGGGATGAGGATGAGTTTTGGGCTTTTATTGGAGTTATTATCAATATGGGTACTGTGACACTTGACCCAGAATGGATATGGGAGATTGTTTCCAAAGATATCACACCATGGTGAATTACAAAATTTAAAATTGACTTTTCATTTACAAGAAGAAGGTGCATATGTATAAAATAAATAAAATCAAAAACATTCACAAGTACGTGTCATTCTTCTCACTTAAAATAAGACTCCTTCTTCACACTCGTTCCGCTGTGAAAATGTGCCGGAGTGGCTGGTAGGCAGTGGTACAAAAGGCTTAAGGTTAACTGATGTCAGTTTTAGTACTTGTTGATTAATGGCTTAATCTTCAAAAGACAAACATTTTATTATTAACTTGCTGTATTCTTGTGCTTTGCTATGGGGATTCTGTGTTTATTAAGGCATTTAAGAAAAATCTCCTTTTACCCATGTACAAAAATATGTTGTCATCTAGAAAACTTGGAAAGTTCCCATTATACAATTGATGAATTGATAAGAAATAAGTTGTCTAAATCTAATTTAAACAATGATAAAAAAGAATTTTGCCTTTCGTTAGAGACATACTGGAGTTCATTAGAAAATTTTCAAACCTATTTTGTATTTAAATTATAGAGAAAAATCATTTAGTGTACTTAATTCAATTCATATTACTGTACTTAATACTCGCAGACAAGCAGTGTGTTGGACAGATTCAAGATTTTTTTTTTTTAAGCACCTAACTGCATGCATATTAAAATTAGTACTCAACATATGCAATAAAGGTGGAATTTTTTTCACTTTTATGACAAACGCGCAATTTTAAAATAAATTATTACTCTATTTTCAATAAACTATGCAATTAATATCAAACTTTAAAATTATTACTTTTAGATAAATTTGAATTATAATTAAATCAAGTTTATTTCAATTTGAATTATACATCATTTTATGTTAGTTATTTGGATAATATATAACATTGCTTTGCATAAATGATATTTAATAATGTATCTCAGAACAGTGCACATATTGCATCTTTTTCTTAATATGCTGTTGTGAATGTGTTGATTTGCTACTCTTTCTATTTTATTTTTGATCAATTTACATAAAATTATCTATAGTGCTTTTGAGTTTGCAAGGTCCTCAAAATTATTTTTCTTTTTTAGTATACTGTCTGTGGATCACTATGAATCATTGATTGAAGATGCTGTCGTGAGACTAAGCTTCACACCAAATATGTTTGTTACCGATTCTAAAAGTAATTTTCTCATAATTTGTGAAAGTGATCGAAGACCCCCATTTCATAAAGAAAGAGAAATAACGCCCCAAAAAGCTATGGTAATATTTTTACTAATTATAGTACTTAAATGAGCTCTACAAACTAAATAATTTAAAAGCTACAAATTTAAATAGTTTTTTATTTATTTTATAATGAAAGCTGTTGTGAAGCCATTTATGAAATGCTAACAAGTTTAAAAAAACTAAAATGACTTTAGCTCTTTTTATGTTTAATTATCCTTTGTTTACCTATGTTTATATATTTACTAGCTAAAATATTCAAGACTCATTTTCTGAGCTGTGTTAAATCATAAAATTATCAGTTAAAAGTTAACAGAAATAATTTCTAGAATATGTATTTCTTAAATGAAGCATTTTCGGTGCTTCTTGATCACTGTAGTGTGTATACACTTGTTTATTTATATATTGATTCTTCAGATTGAGATGATTATTTCATAACAATTATTATGATTTCATGTGTTTTACTGCTCTTTTATGTAGTAAAAGATTTCCAGAAGCCTCTTGTCAAAAATTAAAAGCAGTTGCAATGTAAGAAAGGTTTATTCAAAATGACTGAAAAAAGTTATAGCAGTTAATATAGTTTAAAATCAGAATACTTAATTTATTTTCCCTAATCTTTTTAGGATTTATCATTATATCCATCTAAATCACCACCAAAGACAGAACATAAGGAGAAACGACTGGCAGCAATGTGGGATTCACTTCTACATATCTTTGATCCAGTTGAGAAGAAAACTCTGTTCCAACAGCCCCTACCAAATAATATAGCTGTTGTTAGGTAATAACTATGGTTTGCAATACCAGTAAACCAGTTAAGTAAATAACAAAAATGTACTGGCCAATTTTAAAAAATTTTACCAGTAATTTCCAAATTGAAAATTTGTATTCTGAATTTTTATTTACAATATTCATACCATATCGCTAAACAATGTCGGAATGGGTGGGGCACTGCTCTTCAGTAAAGAGTTCTCAGGTTCAAATCCAGGGTTCCCATGGTCCTTAAAATTTCTTAAGAACTCCTTAATTTCAGCTTTCATTTTTAAGGGCCTTAAAATTACTTAATTGTCAAAAGTCCTTAAAAACTCCTTAATTTTTAAATTGGAATGGAATCAATTTCTCCATCGACGAGATCTGCCATTGTCATGTGATTTCCTATTAGTTTTCTTATATGAACAGTTTTTTCTTAGTTACTTATTTGACAAATAAATAATCTTTAAAAGGTTTAAAGTATAAAGTCAGCTGCCCTTTCCTAACAGCTAACAGTCATGCAGATTTTAATGAAACGAAGCATGCAGGATGGGGGTTTATAGATATTTCATTTACTTATGGAAGTTTAATTTTCCTTGCTCTGAATGTAATAGAAAAGTCTAAAACTTTCTTCTTTCCCAGGCAACGTTGGGTGTAATTAGCTAGTATATACATACAATATATATATATGTACGTATATATATATATATATATGTGTATATATATATGAGTCATTTTTAAACACTCAGAAAGTACTCTTTATAATGTTGTTTTTATTCGCAATTTGTTTTTAGTTTAGAAAAATCTAAAACTTTGTTCTTTCTCACTCAACATCGGGTATAATCAGCTAGTATGTCAGTTATTTTTAAACCCTCAGAAAGTACTGCTTGTAATATTGTTTTTATTCACAATTTATTTTTAGTTTGATCACTCAAAAAACTTTAGATGTACATTTTTCAAAATTAGCTTTCATCGAATACATTTATCTTATATTAGTTTTTAAGCATTTTTAAAAACTTAATTCTGAAATATTGTAGGGTATTTATTGAACATGCCTTGTCTCATTCGTAATCATTAAAATAGGTTCCTCAGGAAATAGGGTTTATGCCGTTATGTCGTGTATTTCAAGTAAGTCCTTATAAAAAGTTAGTCCTTAGAAAGTCCTTAATTTTTGTTCTGGAAAAAGAGTGGGAACCTTGAAATCCTGTTGATGGCATGGATGTTTTTAGCTATTCAGAATTGGCTTTAAGCAGTAGCTCCTGGTCTCATTAGACCTCCATTAGCAAAACAGTTGACTATGTGCTCCTAACCAAGCCATACTATGTTGTCTATTTATAGTTTTTGTAGCCTCACAAATTTCTGTTTATATTATCTGCAATTAGCTCATAAGATTTATAGCATGTAGACATTCTGGGTACGGCAACAGCTCATCCTCCATGTATGCAAAATGAAACCTGTCTTTTAGCAACAGTATTCATTTTCTGTTATGTACTTTATTGGCACAAGAAAATGTAAGGAGTGTTTCACACATTCAGGGGTGTTTGTGCTTCGGAATTCTGAGATTTTTAATTATCCATCCAGGTATGGAAATAATATCTGCTGGGTTGAAAATTTCTACCATGGTAGTTTGAATTCAAAGAAGCCAAAAAATCAAAAATGCTTCTTGTCAAACTTTTGTTACCTCTTACATTTTGTGTTTTAGCTGCAGAGTGAATACAGACTACAGTAAGCATTTCTGGCCATCATGAGGGGCAGAAATGAAGAGGTGATTTGCTGAACTAAGCTTTGACCTTAGATTTCATTTGGAGCGCTACAGTCTACTGTTTTGCACATGAGGGCTAATGAGACCGGGACCTACTGCTTAAAGCCAATCCTGAACGGCTACGAACATCCATGCCATAGTAGCATTCGAAACCACGAACACCGGATTTGACCTTTGAGTGGGTGTTCATTGATTGTGGGGACACATTCTTGCCACTCTTGTGAGTGGGTGTAGGGGTAATATTTTACTTCTGTATCTAGTGGTAGTTTAATCTAGTACTTATTGTATCAGAAAACAGATTTGTCGTAAATAAAATGTATTTGATATTCAAAATTTAAAAATCTAATTCTAAGAAGGCTCATATGTTTAACATCTAAGTGAGATTTCCCAAAGGAAGTTTGGTAAGTTTACATTCTGGTTGTTAAAATTAAAGAAGTTATTGCTTTAATTTACTAACAATTAAAACCACTGCTTGACATTTACCATCAATACATTAAATTTAACATGTTACTTGTAATTAACTTTTTTTTAGTTCTGGGTTTTTAATTACTAAAATGATATAAATTTCAGGGTTTTTTACTTGGCACAATCACCTTTGCCCATTGGAGTTCAATCTGAAATCAAGCTTATTAGCCTCACGTTTTCAGAAGGGTGGTAGCAAAACTAGGATAATGGTCATGCAATTCCACACTCCCACTGTACAATCTATTTGTTAGTAAATGAGTATGAGTACACCATGAAAATTTATCCTGTCCCCCGAAAGAGGGATAATGATTCTTGAAAATTGTCATTAGAAGGAAGATTCAAGAATTTTATTTTCAAATGAAATCTTTATCTTATGCAAAGTTTTTAAAATATTTAATGGCTATCCTGATTTACTAACTTGTAATGAAAGTCAATTAGCCTCATTTTATATATATATATATATGTGTGTGTGTGTGTGTGTGTCAGGTCTAAAAAAGGGGTAGTTGGAAATGATGTGAGTTAAAAGCGATTTTAAAAAGGGAACTCTTTTATAATAATAAAACAAATGAAAAAGACCCACACTCGCATAAACCTTTAGGATCATCCTGTTAGGCGGAAGCATTTTGGCGCTATTTGATGAGCTTTTAAACAGATAAGTTTCAATGAGCACTTGGACATGGAGCTGTCAACAATACTCTACGCATGTCTTCAATGAAAAAGTGAAAATGGTGCAAGTTTTACTTTAATGATGGTTTAATAAACTTATTGTCAAGAAGACTGTTTTCCATTCGCCTTAACTCTGGATCACGACATGTCACACATACACACACATATATATATATATATATGTAATAAGACAGACTTCTCAATGGGTGATTGTACTCATGGCCATAAAAATGACACCGTTTTAGCTAAAGACCTTTATTAAGATAACATTAGAGGAAGGGTTCCCGCTTAATCATAGGGACAGGACAAACCAAAGGGTCAGCTAGCATGAGTTATATGTGCAAGACCCTTAACACCTGGGTCAACATCTGTTGGAAAATATCTGCCTCCGACAGCGTGCATCTTCTTTTTATTTGGCAATTTCCTAAATGGTCTGCTAAGGCCATGTAGAGTTATAATGGGTCTGGCCCCTTCTCCGAGGGCGTCAACGGTAGCCTCAGTGGTCCATTTAGGTTAGGGGCTAAAAAGGGGAATGCAACAGGACATGGGAATTTTTATCCCTTGATTTAAGTTTTGAAAACCCCTGAGAATTTTCTTTACACACACACACACACACACACACACACACACACATATATATATATATATATATATATGGTTTCAAATATGTAGAAAGGGGAAAGAACCATTAACTCAAAATGACAAAATAGTTTAGTGGAAGAGAAAATTAATCAAAAAAAATTATATCATTGTAAGAGACTTCCTTCTAAATTTAGATTTAAAATATAGCCAGTAGAGTTATACAAGCATAAAAATGGTATGATTTGTCAACCCTTTTGTTTATTTTTGGTCTCTTGTCTTGATTAACAGAATCTAGTTTGCTAGCCTCTTCATTGTTGTACAAGTATTCCTGCCACTTGTCATGTGAATTTAAAATGAATGACTAGAACATATTTTATTTCATTTGATGTTTTATCATTTCAGCATGACCTTGGTGCAGTTTGGTGCAGAAAATCCTCAGTATCTACTTGTTGGTGTTAAGCAACAATTTTCGATCCAGTGTCTTCAGCCTAAATCACTTATTTATATCTATGAATTATCTGAGGATGGAAAGTCCTTCTCACTTGTGAACACAACAGTTGTAGAAGATGTGCCTTCTACAATATGTCAAATTGAAGATTACATTTTGATTGGCATTGGAAATTTGCTATGTTTGTATAGTTTCAAACAAAGTACAAAAGATTTAATCAGGTGTGCTGTTGAGGTAATCTATTTCTGCTTATAATCTCATGTTTTTTGAGAGAAAATATACATTTTCAAAGTATCTTTTTGCATTTGTTGTGAAGGGGGTAAAGTGTTCTTTTGCTTGAAATCAAACTATAATTCTTATATTTTCCATTTCATATTGTTGTGTATTGGGTCCCCCTTTATTATTCTTGTATAATATGTTGAAACAATTTGATTAATCAGATTGAGAATATTGCTATAATCATGTTGACCATATCTGGAACTTTCAATTTTTTATTTACTGTGTAATGCTAATAGTTTAATGATTAAATCATTTTTAAAGCATTAGATAAAATAAAGTTGAACCTATAATTGGTTTAGCTGAAACTGTTACTGTTTTTTTATCAAAAATTGAAACATTTCTGTGTCATTTTGCATAAATCTGTTTTAACAGGGTTCCCACTGTCCTTAAAAATCTTTAAGAGCACCTTAATTTTAGCTTTCAATTTTAAGAGCCCCTAAAACTACTTAATTTTTGTCAAAGATCCTTAAAAACTCCACAGTCGTTATGCGATTTCTTATCAGCTTTCTTATATGACAAATATTCATATACTGAAAAGGTTTAAAGTATAAAGTCAGCTGCCCTTTCCTAATAGCTAACAGTCATGCAGATTTTAATGAAACGAAGCAGGGAGGGTGGGGGTGGGGGGTTTGTAGCTATTTCAGTTACTTATGGAAGTTTTTGCATTGAACGTAATAGAAAAGTTTAAAACTTTCTTCTTTCCCAGGCAATGTCGAGTATAATCAGTAAATATATATATATATATATCAGTCATTTTTAAACTCTCAGAAAGTACTGTTTATAATGTTGTTTTTATTCAAAATTTAATTTTAGTTGGATCACTCAAAAAACTTTAGATGTACATTTTTCAAAATGAGTTTTTGTCCAATAGATTTATCTTATATTAATTTTCAGGCATTTTTAAAAACTTGATCCTGAAATATTGTAGGGCATTTATTGAACATGCCTTGTCAGGTTTATAATCATTAAAATAGGTTCCTCAGGAAATAGGTTTATGTCGTTATGCCATGCTTTTCAAGTAGGTCCTTATAAAAAGTTACTTTGGTCCTCAGAAAGTCCTTAATTTTTTCTTCTGGAAAAAGAGTAGGAACCCTGTATCATTGTTTTTTTTTTAATAGTAGTTGTCAGGATTTTTGAAGTAGGATCAGAATCAGCCTTGGTACTATTTGGTTAAATATTTTTTCATTGTTTTTTGAGTTTTAATTGTAAAGTTTTTTTGATATTCTTTAGGAATCAGGAAGTCCTATACTTGCTGTTTGGTCCAGAGGAAATTTCTTTATTGTTAAAACAGTTGATGAACACATAACATATGGCTACTTAGAAGTGGAAGAAGTATCCCTCATCATGATTCATGAAGACAGATACATGCGAGGTGTAACTTGCCTTTGTTTTTGGGATGACGATATCATATTTGTAGCGAACAAAAGAAGCATTTCTGCAGTATGTATCAAAGCTATCAAAATTATTTGCAAATTTTTACTGTAATTTTGTTTTAAAGTTCATATTTAATAGGTGTTGGAAAATCGAGGACAGGGGTTTCCAACTAGTAGGAGTTCAAAAACTCTGTTGTAAATCTTATGCAGATACGCCTACTACTCTGGAGCAGATTTGGAGAAATGAGAAGATTTGATAACTCTGGAAACTTCTCAGATTTCTCTGGAAAATAACAACACTTTTGAACAGCTAAAAGATTTCGATTCAGCAATTAAATACAAAGTTTTGCAAAAAATAATGCTGAATGTGACTCTTTTCACACAGTAATGTTAATACTAAAAGTTTGCAGTACTGTGCAGTGAAACCAAGCTGAATTTAGACCAAATTTGAGTAGATAAACTCTAAAATCCCTAATGTAGAAAAATGTAAATATTTTAATCAAGGCAAATGTTGCTACGAAAAAATGTTTCTGAAAAATAAGTTATTAAAGCTTAAAAAAGCTACTCATACATTTTTATATGCATAAATTTTAATTTACATTTCACAATTGACTACTGTATAAATACTTTAAATTTAATTTTAATTTAGAAACTAATAAGATATGTACTTATGTATAATCTGTAATAAGCATGTTAAAATTTCAAACCACGCTGTTGCTCTGGACACAAGTACCTGATTGTTGGCATGTCTGCTTATGCATAGTTTCAGGCTGCACTTTCATAATTCTTCAATTTTTGTAAAATTCTGCAAGTAGGTCAGCGATACTATTATAAAATGTGCCTAATTGTTTAGTCATTTAGTTGCTTAAAACGTATAAAAACCACTGTGTTAACACATTCTTGGGGGCTCATGAATAATTGTATATTTTATATGTAAAAGTAAAGAGGATGCAGAAAATATAAATGAACTTTTTTAAACAAAAAAAATTAAAGCTCTTGTGAGGCAATAATTTTACAATAGCATAAAAAAGGAAAATTAAAAGTATGAAAAAAAAATAAACTCTTGCATTGAATTGAGAAGGTAATCACCCAGCAGTGTATCAATTGAACTAATATTAACAAATGACAAGGAGAAATAACTAACCTGAATGCTAATTAAAACGAATAATGCAGTCAAAATAGAACTTAAAAGAAGATAATTTGGTGGTTGCTTAAATGAACCCATGAACGGATGCCCATCCCAATCTCTATTAAAGGCCAAGCGATGACCAAATGGTTAAGGTGCTGACCCTCGGCACCAGAGTTTGTGGGTTCCAAAATCCAACTGTGGTATAGATGTTTGGAACCGTTCAGCTTTAAGCAATAGGTCCTAATCTCATTAGCCCTCGTGTTGCTAAAATGTAGACTATAGTCCTCCAAATGAATCTCTATTAAGGCTAATCTCAGAAGATGAAATAAGGATGAATCTGCAAATCAAGTTCTGTACTGATTTGTTATGAATTTTATCAAAGAATAAACATAGCTATGAATTATTTTACTTTTCTTTTCTTTTGTGCTGTTAGTTAGAAACCCTTGATTTAGAGTCTTTAACCTATGACCTGCAGATTGTTGAGGGATCCTTTGATAATTTCAAGGGATTCACCTGAGTTCCAAAAAATAAAGTAGAATATATAAAAATAAACTCAAAGTTCTCTTTAAGTAAGAACTGGAGCAGCTTGACAACTGAAAATTCAGATCCTTGTATACATCTCAAACAACTTACTAGAAGTCTGACTTGACGAAACTGAAGTTACAAGTTCTGCACATTAGGGGAGCCTTTGCTAAATAAAGTTCATTCAATTATGTTTGTTTTTATAATAATTTTGAATTTTATTTTTGTATTTAAGGCACTTCTTATGTGTTTTTGTCTTTTAAAATGATAATACTTCTGACATAAAGCATTTTCCTAAATGCTCTCATTTTGGTCGATTTTGACCTGCAGCTGAAAAAAAAAATGTGCTGATTTCACAATAAAAATACTTTTTTGTTTCCCATGATGTTAAGTATATAACTAGAACAACTATTGTACTTTTGCATATGACTAGATATTATAATTCATGCTTAAATCCTTTATCTTTTAAAAATTTTCTTAGTTTTATAAATTTTTCGTTCTCTATTTTTAGCTTTTCATAAATAAAAAGAATAGAATAATCTTAATATAATGGCCTTAGCCTATTTGCTTTCATTGAAAGGGAGGCAGAACCTAATATTTTATTTTAATGTCTCTGAATTGAGATTAATATTAGTGTTACAAAAAATATTAAAATTTATTTTGTCATTACTTAAAATGACAGTTTGTTAGTATATTGCCATATTTAGCTATTTGAATATATTTTTATTTTAGGTATTTCTTCCATATTATGAAGGATGTAAAAAACGTTTGACTGAAGCAGACATATCAGAGGTTTGTTTTATCTTGTTTAAAAGTAAATAAAGATTAAGATTTTATATCTTTTTTATCCAATGTTTCAATATTATAATTTCAATATAAATTTAATAATTTAAAAGCTTATTTTGCACACTTCTATTATAAGGTAAATTTCTTAAGGTATCCGTCTACGTTCGGAGAACTTTTTTCTTTAAACGTACAAACTAGTTCATGTTTTTACATTTATTTTTTATATTATCATAGAGAATGGCATTAAAAAAATTATTCCTAGAAAAGTTTTTATAAAATTTCTAATAAAGAAAATTGAGTAAAAAAAATCGAGTTTTTTCAAAAGATCTAATTTTTTAATAAATTAAATTATATCAATATTATTTAATGCAACCCATTTCTTATACACTGGACTAGTGAATCCCCTAAAATCTTTGCTTAATTTACATTTGGTAAAAAATTTTGGTCCCTCAAAATCATACACATTGAATTTTGAATGAATTTTCATTGATTTTATATCTAACTATGAGTGTAACATCATTAAAATTGATCCAAATTGAAAACTTTTAGGTCATTCACTAGTAAATACTATCAAAAGCATTCATACTAAATTTCAACACAATATTTTAAGAACTTTTTGAGAAATCCCATTTCAAGTTTCAACATTTTATTAAAAATACCATTCTGAGAAAAACGTATTTGAAGTTTATGAAAGCAACTTTAACTATTAAAAAGTTAAAATACATGTTTAAAATTCCCCATACTTTCTATTTCAAAACTTTCTATTTGCCCAGTTGCTAATTATTAAAAATACTAGAAAAATGTTTAAACTAATCTTCATGAAAATTAAAAATGTTTTGTGCAAAAAATGCTCTTTAAAAGGCTTTAAATTCACAACTTCTTGTTCCAAAGTCGCTACTTCCATTTTGTTTTGACAGCTGTCACTGATGTTTAAACAGCTGTAACTTTTCTTTTTAGAAGCCTAAAAGTTGAAATTTTACAATAGAGGAATAAAAAAAAAATTATAATTTTTGGCAAAAAATTACGTTTTTAACGTAGATGGATACCTTATGGTTCAATTAATATTTATTTTGAAAAATTTTACATTTTAAAGCCTAAAACCAACAGGGCAGAAAGCCCGCCAATGTATTGTGGGATAAAATGCAAGCAAATTTATTTTAGGGACTGTCTTAAAATCTTAATTTCTGTAACAGCAGTTCAACTAGATGATGACTGAATCAATAAGGTCCTGTTTTTAAGTACCAGAGTCCGTGGGTTTGAATCTCATTGTTGGCATGAATGCTTGTAACCATTTGAAATCAGTTTCAAGCAATAGGCCCCAGTCTAATTAGCCCTCCTATAACAAAAATTTGATTGTAGTTTTCTAAACCAAGTAATAATAATTCATTGTTAAAACCTCATTGGTTTTGTTAAATGCATTTTAAGTTATTAGCATATATTGTACAGATTTTAATCCTATTTTAAGACATGTTTATGTGCCAAGTTTGTATGGCTTTGGTATTGAAATGTTTAATAAGTAGAATTTAAAATGCATTTTTTTTTATTTCAAAATATAGAAAACATATTTATCATTAGACTGAAATAACAGACGGATTATTCAAATAAATGACCATTGCTTTCAAATCCAAAATAATTCTTGTTCAAATTTCCACTGCCAGATACATAAAAAACATTTTAATTTCCTTGTGTTAATTAGCTTTCCTTTCATTAAAATGCCATTGGGTAGAATGGAATTCACTGCATGTTTGAATTAGCTTAAACTTGCCTCCTCTAATACCATTATGGGGATGAACACCTTCTGGGGCATGAAAATAATAAATATTTTGTGGAGAATGGAATAATATTTCTAATTATATTTGAAAGATGTATTTGCAAACAAACTTTTTAATAACAGAAAAAAACTTTAAATGAAAAATAAGGGTTATAAGCATATTTTTTATTTTTATGTTTGGCTAAATAAACTAAATTAAGTTGAAAATTCATTAGTACTAGAAAATAACACATTTCATATTTCAATATAAAATTGTTGCCACTGTCATGTTTCTTTTTTTTTCCCTTAAAATTTTATTATGGCTTACACTGTAACTTATATATGTGATTTATAATGACTTTTAATCATGTATTATACATTTAATTAAGTCACTATAAATCTCACTATCTATTTTTAAATACATGTATATATATTTATACATTGCAGCTAACTGAGAGAATGGATATTTCTGATCCTGGTCCACCGATATCGCAGCCTGATGAATCCTCTGTTGAACTTGATGACTTGAATTTTAGTAAAGGATTATCATCTTTTCAAGAGAGACAATCAGCTTCTAGAGCTGAAGCATCAACTGAAGTTAAACCATTGTTTAAAATTAAATTGTCTGCGGAGAAATCTGGAGAATCCCCTGAACCTAAGGCAGGACCTTCTCACTCGGTTCCTAAAAGCTCTGTTTCAAAAACAAAGACTTCTAAGACTTCTCCATCGGGATCATCTCCTACTGAATTAGATTATTGCTATCCCTTTGCAAGATTTTTAGATTATGTAAACAGCTTTTTCATAATTGTAAAAGTTTAATTTTTGTTACAACATGCAGGAAGATTAATCTTGTTTTAAATCTTTACTGTAGCAGGATTCCTAAGGAACTGAAATTTAAAATATATTTATCAATCAATTTCTTATGTAAATCAGGTTTTTAGATTTAAATTGGATTTATAATTTTAAAAATATTAATGAATTAAACATTACAACAGGGTTTCCACTCTCCTTAAAAGTCCTTAAGAGCTCCTTAATTTTAGCTTTCATTTTTAAGGGCCCTTAAAACTACTTAATTTTTATGAAAGGTCCTTAAAAACTCCTTAATTTTGAAATTGGAACACTATCCATTTCTTCCATGGAAAGATATAAAAGAAAAAGTAGCTTAGTTACAGAACTGGAGCAAAAAAATTTCTGATACAAAAAAAGAAATCTGTTGAACTTTCAAAATGAAATTATTTATGTATGTGAATTGGCACTATTGGAAATTTCTTTGTAAATAGTAAATAAATATTTGTTAGTGTTCATAACTTCCTTTTATATTTTCTAGCCAAAAGTGCAGTATTAATAGTAAAGAAAATCCTCAAATATATATATGTTGTCAGTATATTATTGTAGTAGTTCAAAATTCCTTTCCTTGATATTTTTAAAAAATTATGAAAATACTTTTAGTTTATTAGTATTTTTTATGGTCACGAGTGAGAAAACTTATTTGACACATAAATAATCTTTTGCATACTGAAAAGGATTAAAATATAAAGTCAGCTGTTCTTTTCTAATAGCTAACAGTCGAGCAGATTTTAATTAAACAAAGCATGGAGGGTGGGGGTTTTGTAGATATTTCAGTTACTTATGGAAGCTTAATTTTCTTTGGATTGGATGTAATAGAAAAGTCTAAAACTTTCTTCTTTCCTAGGTAAGGTAGGGTATAATCAGCTAGTATATAAAAACATATATATATATATATCCAAGTCATTTTTAAACTCGCAGAAAGTACTGTTTATAATATTGTATTTTATTCACAATATATTTTGAATTTAATCACTCAAAAAACTTTAGATGTACATTTTTCAATATTAGGCTTTGTCAAATAGATTTATCTTATATTAATTTTTATACATTTTTAAAAACTTAATTCTGAAATATTGTAGGGCAATTTTTGAACATGTCTTGTCTGGTTCATAATCATTAAAATAGGCTCCTCAGGAAATAGGGTTTATGTCGTTATGCTGTGTATTTCAAGTAGGTCCTTAGAAAGTCCTTAATACTTCTTCTGCAAAAAGAGTGGAAACCCTGTACAAATATAGTTATTTAAATTAGGTTTAAATTTATTATAATTAATGATTAATTTTTTGTTATCCTATTTATTTTTTTAATCTATGCAATATTCAATATAACAAATCAGGGTTTCACCAAAGCTGCACTATTATTAAGGAAAATATGAATTTGGATTGTAGTGTTAACACTGTAGATATTTGTAATGAAAATTTTAAGTATTTATAAATCAGAATTTTTGATAGTATGTCAACAATTAAAACTTAAAAAATATGTGAACCATTTTAAATGTCAAATGCAGTATGAAACTTAAAGAACCTTCAAAAATTTTTGTTGTCATTTCATTAAAATAATTGTATGAAGTTAATTTGAAACACAATCTATTTTTCAGAGCTATACTTTAGTTACATATGAAGTTGGAGAATATGTACGATCCATACAAAGGACATCATTAATTGAAGATGGCCGTGATCTCATTGTATATACAACTATGTCTGGAATGGTTGGCACTTTAGTACCCTTTCTATGTGAAACAGTGAGTATCTCAAAATATTTGTAGCTATACATGTATATATATGTGGTCCATGATATAGTCATACTACTTACGTTACACCAATATTCCATTAATTTACAATAAAGCTACATTTTCTGTTACCTGAATGTCTTGATTTACTTCATACTTATTATGCATTGTTTGTAGATAAACTGCTATAGGCTCTGTGCAATCTTTGAAACTGTTTAATTTTAGTTACCCCTAAAAAAATTCATTTAAATATAAAGCTGCAAATATGTTTTCAATCTAAATATGAATTTCATGCTTTCAGTGAGTAAAATTATTAGATTTTCCCAAAGGACTTGTTGAGGGATACACATGAGAGGTTTTATGAAGGGTTTACAACCACAGTGAACTGAGTCCATTTTTTCTTTTACAAAATAAAATTGTCTGCCAGGGTTAATAATTTGTTATTTGAGGTACATTCAATATGTAGGACTGGTTTTGGGCTGTTAGCCATCATGCAGTATTCGGCCAACCCCTATCATACGTAATATCAGCTGCATGCATGCACACCTGCTATCCCTTATTTTGGTCATATGTACATATGTTGGAATATTCCCCAGTTATTTTGCATTTAAAAAAAAAGTAATTTAACCTTTCAAGGAATAATTATGATTTTGTAAACTTTTTCAAATGGACTTGGTTCACTGTGGTAGTAAACCCCTCATATGTTCTTTCATACGTACCCCTCAACAAGTGTTTTTGGAAAATCTAATAATTTTACTCACTGAAAGCATGAAATGCATATTTAGATTGAAAACATATTTGCATCCTTATATTAAATGAATTAGAGGGGAAATTATGAATTTAATCATAATTTTCAAGCAAATTATTAATAAGTAAGAAAAATGTTGAATTTGTTCTAGCAAAACAAACTTAAAGGAAAAAACAACAGTTGATCCATTTTTAAATATTTTTGCAAATAATTAGCATGAAATAATATAAATTTGTATAAATGTTGGGTTATACCGTATATTTCTGAATATAAGCCTATTTGTATATAAGCTGAAGGTGCGATTTTCCCTCAAAGATTTACCTGTATAAGCCAAAATGAAAATATAATTTCAATAATAATAGTAATTATAAAAATAATAATAATAATATAAGATATGGATTTTATACCAAAGTTATTCTATAAAGCATAGTTCTTTACTTTATAAATGGACTTTTCATATATGCACTGATCCAATATATGGTTTCTAATTTGTGTGTGAACTAATTGTACCTTCATACACATTCATAAAAATTTCAGGGGACAGCATTTTAATTTTCATGCCTGTACCAGTGTTGAATGCATAAAAAAAATAGGCTTACCTTTGACTTATTTTTTCAGCATCCCAAAGTTTTCGGGCCTCTTGAATACCTGATTGCCAAATCTAACCCTTTTCTTTCAACTGAATGGCTGGCTCCCACAAATCCAAGTGGCACAGATGTACATGAACAGTGCTACGATGATCAGGTAGTCATCCATGTTTTTTTCTATTGCAGTCTCTATAATTAAGACAAATGTCCCATCCACACCTAGGAGGGGATATTTTCTTTTTATGTAAGGCATAAATGTTTCAATCTCATGCTCCTACTGTTGTCAAAATCGGAAATCAAATTTGAAACCTCGTATGATGGCTTTTTATACAAGATGAGTCAGTGAAAAATAACTTTAAACATGGTTTCCGTGTACATGGAAAGTCAGGGAAAATCATGGATGTAGACAATGGATTAATTTTGTCATGGAAAGTCTTGGATCTGCTAAACTACCGATTAAAAAAAATGCATTGAATTGTTTAATTCTATTTTTACTTGTCATTTGACTGAAGTTACCGAGTTTGGTATTTACGTATTATTCTATTGACCCTATTGCCAAGTAAAATTTATTCACCAAGCAAACTCAAAGCAAGAAAGCTTAATGGGTGAGTAAATGTATATTATTCTGGTTTTTTCTTAAATTGTAGAATAAAATTTTATTAATATAATAATAGTTATTTTTTAATAAAAATTAAGATTTTTGCACAAAATATAAGTTTATCTCTAGAGATATTGTATATAAACATTGCAGGGTTATATTTGGCTATTATCCATGGTCACCTGGATAATACCAAAGTACCCTGAATTCAAATTGGAAACATTTTGATTGAAAAATGGCTATAGGATTAAACTTAGGTATGTAGATACAACAATTTATTTTTATGTGAGTTTATTAACACTTATAAAGTAAGTATATGGTTTTTTTATGATAAAATTTCTGTCATTTCTCTAAAAGCATATATTTTATTTGTATGTACATCAGAAGTTTTATTCATATATACTTTAACGGAAGCTTATTAAAGTCATGGAAAATGATCTGCTAAATCAGGGAAAGTCATGTATTTGAAAAATTTTATTTTGGCAGATACCCTGTTTAAACTTAAATCGGGAGACTCATGCCAGTTTCAGATTAGCAACACAATTAAAGGATCTCAAAGAATGCGAAGGGATCCGACTGAAATGGCTGCATATTCAGAGTGTGTCTGCTTAGACCTGTCATAAATTTCTAAATACCGTAATTTCACACGTATAGTCTGCAAGCGGGATTTTTTATTAAAAAAATTTCATAAATCATCAGATAGTCCACACCACTCGATAATCTGCAGAATATACAAGCAAAAATATGTATTTTAGTATGACAATATTAAATCATTTCAAGAATAAAAATCTAAGTACAGTAGAGTGCTGAAAAGTCTAGTTTAGACTCCATTAATTCCACATCTAAAATTTGAAATCATTTCTTCTGACATAGCCTTGGAAAAAAAAATTTTAACAGAAGAAACTGAGCAGCCTACATTTCTCAGTTCGAGAACCCAGCTATGGAAATTGTCCTCTAATGCAGGCCATTGTAATTTTCTACGATGATTGGATCGCTTTCTTCTCCTATTTTGAATGTTTCATTTTGCTTGCACCAATTTCTACTCTTTCTCAGGCTTGCAATTCTGTCACTTTTTTTTTTACAATTGATCACTTTTTTAGGTAAACAGTCACTTTTAGTCACTTATTTTATGGTTTATCATAGCAAAAGTCTGTTGTTGAAAAAAGAAAATCTGAATGAATAGCAAAATATTTTTTAAAAAAAGACCAAAAATGTGATGCTCTTATTTTTCATATTAAAATGTAATTAGTCATATGGATTCCAGAATGGAGTGATTTTAAAAAGTCGTCAAGAAGTTCCCGAAATCTACATTTGTACTGAAATGTACATTTAATACATTAAAGTAATTTACGTCCAAGCACACATTTCTCTTTTTCTTCACAGTTTTTGTTTAGATACTCTAATCTAGCTATGTACATATTTCAAAACATCATTAATATATACAGAAAATGGTGATTATAAAATGAATGTATTGTACATATTCAAATCTAATTTATACATTTTCTCAAATAAAAATCAATGTTGAGTTGTGTTAGACAAAATTTTTAACCTTTTCTGTATTTGATGCTAAAATCGTGTCTTGCAGGAATCATTTGATTTCGAGTTAAAATAAATAGAAAAATCTTAATAATAGCATCTGTCATCAAGAGGAGAAAAAAAATCGCTTTTTTTTTTTTTTTTCAGTGTTTAGTCACTTATTCTGTATTATTTGTCACTTTTCTCACCTTTTTGAAAGTACCTCAGCAGTTGCAAGCCTGTTTCTCATCGACCTTCTGAATGACTTTCAGTTTGAAATCAGCAGTCAAACTGCAACAATGTTTTAAAGACATAATGAATGACCAATATGACCGCAAATCAAAACTTTGAAAACAAAACACTCTGTTACGAGGGATCCTCGTGTTGAAATGATCTTGACATCCTGCAAGTTGTGCTTTTGTTTACATTTGATCATCAGCCGTTCGCACTATGTGCTTCTCTTCCCCCCTTTTTCTGATTTTGATGATTTGCTATATAGCAGATAGTCTGCATCTGAAGAAATTTAAACATAGATAGTCCACAGACTATATATGCAAAATTATGGTACTTAATAAAATTATGCAAAATTTTGTGAGATATTCTAGACTTGTTTTATCTGTTATAGTGTATATAACATTCAATGTTTATAAAATGTCAATAATTTATGCTACATAATCAGTGGATAGCACCTTTTTTTATGCTTTCAAAAAGCTAGCTAGGTAGTGTTGTTCATGGTACTCCAAAGGAAAGTATATGAGAAATTTTAATAGGACAGACCAGGGTTGCCATGATTTATAAATCAGTTGATTTTTTTTTTTTTTTTTTTTTTTTTTTTTTTTTTTTTTTTTTTGAAAAAATTGATTTTTTTTTTATTTCTTTTTTTTTTTTTTTTTTTTTTTTTTTTTTTTTTTTTTTTTTTCATTTCTTTTAAAACCTCTATTCTAAAGACAGGAGAATTGGGAATCCGTCAGCACAGTAATACCAATAAGTAAGTGTGAATAGATAGCTTGTGCTTTCCAAGAATGGAGGGGTTGTTATCAGAAAGTATGGAGTAGGGGCAGTACAAGGATTGATTATGACTGGTGGAATTTATTTTATGTAATGGGAGCTAAAGAGAGTATGATAGAACTCGAAATCCAGTTTGTCTACCCAATAACGACAGCCGTGGCTTCGTCTGCTAGAACAGAAAGACAGTTTTCTTCTTTTGATATGGTTCATTCTAGCCTTCGTAACCCATTAGGAGCAGATAAAGCATCAAAGCTAGTGTTTTTATAGAAACAATTAAATCCATCATTCGGTGCTTGAAAATATTGAAGTAATTGTGATTTGTTTTTTTAAATAAATAGTTTGCATTAAAAGAATATTTAATTTGTTCTTTAAATTGACATCTTATTGAGTTTGCACTATCCAACTACAAAATAATGGAATGTGTTTAGATTAAAATTTATAATTTAATTTTAGGTCATCAATGTGCAGAATGTACTAGATAGATAAGATGTGACTTCTTATAACAAACTATTCTATGCAATTATTGTAAAATACATAAAAAACAATTAAAATTAGTATTCAGAAAAAAATCAAAGATATCCAATTTAAATAAAAAATCTGATTTAAATCAAGTAAATTTGATTTTTTTTATTTAAAAAAAAAATCATGATTTTTTTTTTCCAACCCTGGAATAGACTGATATTATGTCCTATATGTAGAGGTATGTGAGGAACAACCTTCACATCTTCACAAGTTTAAAGTTTCACATATAAACTGTCACATTCATTAAGCTTGTTTTCTAATCATTAATGTTTTAAATTTTAAAAAACTGTTGTCCATCCTATTTAGTCAGCAATATATATATATATATATATATATATATATATATATATATATATATATATATATATATATATATATATATATATATATATATATATATATATATATATATATATAACTTTCAAATCTTACTCTCTGCTACTCATGAATTAGTCCCTATTATTTTTAATTGGTCAGGCTCATTGGGCAATGAGAAGACCTACGTAACCTTGAGGGTTATTTGCAGTTTCTCCATTCTGTTAAAAAGAAGCAAATCCAACATGGAAGCTAAAATGTTTTATTTTCACTTAACCTAAAACAAGTTGTCAACTTTACAAAAAAAAAAAAAAAAAATGGAGAAAGAAAATAATTCATTTCATTCAATTTTGAACGGCTGTTTCTGAGATGTTGGGAATAATTTGACAAAATAAATTTTAATTTTGAACATGTTTGACCAACTCCATAATTTCAACTGTTAAGTTGCTACGAATTGGAGAGAACAGCCTTTATTGATGTTATTATCACCAATATTTGGTATTCAGTGTAAACTTTATATGTATAGAATCCTCTATGTGTACATGTATTCCTAAAGGAGTGAACTGATTTTGACAAACCATCTTGATCTTAGTGCATTTTGAACACCAATTTATAAATATTACTTTTAGAAAGCCTGTTGCATAACTAATTTAAAATATTTCTTTTTTTTCTTTTAATTACAAATTAAACTAGATAAAATATTTTAGATTAGCTTAATGTATTTGACAGTGTTTAAAATGTGTTTTGGGATAGTACATCTTTTTAACCATATTTATTTTATTTTAGCCTATTTCTTTGACTTTTAATTCAGTAAGGCTCTTTTTATCCAATTTTTAGAATCTAATGTTATTTCATTGTGTTATCACAGGAAAAAGTATTTAACATTTATGTCACATGAATAATATTTTCATTTGCAGATATATTGAGTATCTTTAAATGATCTGTCAAAACATTTTAAGAACTTTTCCATTAGCCTAAAAAATTACCAAATATCTCTAAGTATTTCTTTAGATTATACTTTTTAAGTTTACAATGAAAAAAAAAATTAACGTATAATTTTTTTTGTTAATGAGATTTATGTTCAAAATAGCTTATAATTTTTGCGTAATATAATCTAAAAATTAATTTGAATTTTAAAATAAATATAACTTTCAGTTTGGAATCTCAATTAACCAGATCAAAGGCTAAGTGTGATATTTTAACCCAAACTAACTAATTTAACTATAATTGCATTTTAAAATAAATTTTTGGTGATTCTATTCCTAAAATTATAACCTTTTGGCAAAATATCTTTTTTCTCTTCTGATTGTAATAATCTTTGGCAGATTCTCAAACATTAAATTTATTTCTGCATAACTCAAATATTCTTATATAACTCCTTTACACAAAGTTATTTTGATTCTTGGGTCCCCCATGTGACTAATTCTTAACAATCTCATTGGTTGGCTCATTTTATAACCTAATGTAAGGTGTTATGTAGCACTACGTTTATTTTCGTTAGGCATACAGAGCACCAAAGACAGGTCTCACTAGACTCTATTTTTATTATCATTTTACTTTCATGGACTTATGATTATTTCTAATGAATATAAATAAGTTGAGCATAAAGCACCCATTACATATATACACTGTCTACCAATCTGTATAAGTAAGGACACCTGTGATAAAAAAGAAAAACTAACTTTACTCAAAATCAATAAATAATAGAGCCTCCATGAGAGGCTATTACAGCCTGAACCCTCTAGGGCATACTTGTCTATCTTGTCGTACATTCTCCAGGCAGACGCCAGACCTAGACCCTACCATCCAAACAGTAAAGGGTGAAAAAAAACCAAAGAACCCGTTTCCACTGATCTACGGTCCAATTTCGATGTGCTTTGCATCCCATTAACCGAGCATCGCAGTTGGATTTTGGGATCAAAGGCTTATGGGCAGCAGCATGATCATAAGAACCAAGCAGATGTGCTTCCTTATGGATGGTATTCATTGAAAGAATACTTCTGGATGCCTGTTGAAACTCCTCGCACATGAGGGCCCTTTGTCAGCCCAGGAGGGTTTAGACAGAATAAATATGGAAGCAGGCACTAGCAGAGTCGAAAATAAAAAATAAATACTGTTTTATTCAGTACTAAAAAGTTTCGTACAAAAACAATAAAGATAAGTTAAAGCCAGACCAAATTAAAAAAAAAAAAAAAAAAAAAAAAAAAAAAAACATGCCGGGAGGCGAAATTAAAGTTTGGCGTTCTTAATTGTAAATACTGTCATTGCCTTTCCTACTGTCGAGCCCGAGTACCCCGAGTATCATTTGCATATGCACGTCGCCTTCTTAAATGAAGAAAAATAAAAAACGCAGTTAAATGTGATCGGGATTTCAGTGACACATTTAACCGGAAATTAGATATTACCGAGTAAGTGATGAGAACCAACTAAGGCTAACACCATTGGTTGGGTGTGGTTCTTCCGAATTTCTCTGGACTGCTCTCGTCAGTCTCTATCTCCCAGTTTCGTTGGTTGGGGCACATTCTGACAATCACCACTCACCTTCCACTTCTTAATCCCATAGGCCACTGTCGATTTTGGGTACTTCAGATCGCTAGATATGTCCCTTAAGGATCGGCCCCATTTGTGATACCTGATAATTATACCTTTCTTGAAATCAGAAAGCTCTGAACTGCTCGACATCTTGCATGTGACTAATACTGATACTGTTTCCTACACAATGTATACTGTCGGAGGTTGTGACATACCTTAGGACTGCAGATATCGTCATTTGCATAGGTGTCCAAATACTTATTGGTAGACAGTGTATAATCAGTATAAAGTTAGATTAAAATTAGTACTAAAATATTTAAAATATTTTATACAAAACTGTAGAATTTTCAAAAATGGCATAATGGTCTGTTTATATAAATATATAAAATCAGTATAAAGTTATATTTTAAATATTCTATACATTTACTTTAATTTTTTCTAATTTAGGTTGTTGTCGATGCAAATGTGTGCGAGTTATTCAGCGTTTTAAAAAGACAAGATCAATTAGAAATCGCTAACGAACTTGGAATATCAGTTCTGGAAGTAAGTCTCGCTTTAGTTTTATTAAGTTAGGAAGTTTCTTTTTATACTGTGTACTTAAAAAAGTATTCTTTCTTAGGTACTTCAGAAAATAGAAGAAATGAAAAGAACAAAATACTTTTAAAGTATATTTAAATGAATAATAAAGTAAAGAAGGAAAGCTGCGTAACACACTTTGTTACTGAGATTTTTAAATCTGTTTTTATTGCTGTATAAATCAAATGCTATTTGAAAATCTTTAATTATTTTAACAAAATATTTTTTACTTTGAGTACTTCACATGTTGTAATGTGACTTTTAAATACTTTTAAATTTTGTAACCTGTATCAGGTTATGGTTTGTTTTTTTATTATTAAATCACAAGAGTTGTTTAATAACTCTGTTTATGTTCCTCAATCTTTAAACTTATTTATTTGTATTGTTGATTTGGTTAATTGTTACGCTGTACCTTTAATAACTTTGTTAATAAAGAATAAAGTTTTTTTTTCACTAAGTATTTAAGGTATTAGAATATGTCTCTTTATTTTAATGTTTTTATTTTGCAACCTGTGTCAAATGATGAATTTTAAAAAAATTTTGAAGAGTAGTTTGACAAATCTGTAAGCATTAAAATTGATCTATTTGTAGTTTTACTATTTCGAAACTTTCATGGATGTAGGTACTAATATCATTAGCATTTATTGTAACAATCATTTTATAATATACTAACAGCAGAAGCACCAGCTATTGTCCATATTACTCTTTTCTCCCTATTTATAAGTTTATTCACATATGCATAGATATATACACATGCACCTATGTACATATCATAGTTGCCAACTCTCCTGAATATATTGGGAGGTTCGTAAATTTCAAAGCAATCTCCTAAACTCCCCGCAAAGATTAAAATCTTCCACTTGTTCTTTAAATTTTTTCAAATAATTTTTTAAATGTGTAATCTTTAAAAGTAAAAAATCGTGGAGGAAAAAATATTTAGCCAGTCTATTTGTAATAAGTAGCAGCTCAGTGGTGTTGGGCTAGTGCTTTGCGCTCCCACACAGGTCCGAGGTTCGATCCCCGGGTTGGGCAAGGTTGACTCACGCTTTCATCCTTCAGTGGGTAGATGAACTGAGGACCAAGCGTGCTTGGGAACTCAACACTAGGGGTTCCACGTAAGATTGACCACCTAACCGGAACATATGCTTTGCACCCCAGCGCCCTCGATCACGTAAATGGAGATTGGCGCTGTTACGCCAATGAGTTTTTATTTGTAATAAGTAATATCGTAATCGTAATACAACTTATGAGCATTATCTTATTTTGGTTTAGATTCTTAAATCAATAATTTGCATGAAACATTTTTGAAAAAGGCTAAATCAGGCACATACAGAAATCTAAACAAAATTTCGATTAACTGAACATTCAAATATTTTTATTTAGTAAAGTTTAATTTGTGAAATGTTTTTATTTAATGAGGAATTTTCACGTTTTCTAATTTTGATTTTAAAGGATAGAAGACAAAAAAGTAAGCAGGACAGTAGCTAAAATAGTGCGCGCTTAAAAGCAATACAAAAATATTGGTCTGCATGAACGATGACATCACAACCCATCACGGAGCGTTTTGATGTCACGTGATTTTCGCTTAACTTTAAAATTAATTTTTTAAATGATGGACCCAGTTTTTTACATTATTGAGAACATTTTTGGAATCTACGAGTCTGAAATTATCAGAAAAACACTAAGTTGTTCGAATCCCCCACATGTGCAAATTCCTCATTAAATTTTCTCCTGTCCCGTGCGTGCTTAATTCTGTAATACATTCTATTTTGCAAATTTTTATTGTGGATAGTTTTATGAGCTTATCCAAAACATAATTTTGAAGATTTTAGTAGAGCATTTTTTATTTTAAAAAGGCTAAATAACTAATATATTAATTTTTTTCAAATATTACATTTCAGTGAACTTAATTTAAAAAAAAAATTACACAAACATCAAAATTACATCAAAGTTAAATTGTTTCAGTAAATTAAATTTTTATTGTAGCTTTGCAAAATTTATATATGAAATTTCTGCATTATAGCATTTCATTTTTTATTTTAGCATATTTATTTATATATCATATATTTTGTTGTATGCATTATGTGTAACCTACAAAAGTGGAATTGAAATATATTACAATTACAATACAAATTATTTTTCTTTCCCTTTCCTACCCCTTCCAGCTATAATCAGGGTTCGCACAGCCCTTAAGAACTCCTTAAATTTTTAATTGGAATGCGATCCATTTCTCCACAGTCTCATGTGATTTCCTATCTGTTTTCTTATATGACAAATATATAACCATTTGTATACTTAAAAGGTGTAAAGTATAAAGTCAGTTGCCCTTTCCTAATAGCTAACAGTCGTGCAGATTTTAATGAAATGAAGCAGGGAGGTTAAGGGTTTTGTAGATATTTCAGTTACTTATGGAAATTTAACTTTCCTTGCATTAAATGTAATACCAAAGTCTAAAACTTTCTTCTTTCCCAGGGAACGTTGGATATAATCAGCTGGTATATAAATACATATACATATATCAGCCATTTTTAAACCCTCAGAAAGTACTTTTTATAATATTGTATTTTATTCGCAATTTATTTTTAGTTTGATCACTCAAAAAACTCTAGATTACATTTTTCAAAATTAGTTTTTGTCAAATAGATTTATCTTACATTAATTTTTATACATTTTAAAAAACTTAATTCTGAAATATTGTAGGGCATTTATGGAACATGCCTTGTCTGGATCATAATCATTAAAATAAGTTCCTCAGGAAATAGGATTTATGTCGTTATGCTGTCTTATAAAAAGTTACTTTGGTCCTTCATTTTTGTTCTGGAAAAAGAGTGGGAATATATGCATGTATGTATCTCCCCAATATTCAAAAGATACATTTGTTTCATATTACAAAATATCAAAAGAACTCTTGTACTTGCAAGGTTCAAGTAAGAGCTATATCCTGGGACAGTGAGGTCAGCGAAGAAGTAACATGTGACACCCTATATTGACTATAATTTTCTGATTACATATGACACTGAATGGTTATTTCCAGGTAATATCTAGTTTCAATATTATTGCTGTGATAGTGTTCACAAAAACAAGAAATAAAATCATGACTAACGAAAATAGTAACTTTTCTGTTCTATGAGTATACAAGGTCAAGAAAACTCTATACCCAATTCATCTTCCTTTTTTTTTTTTTTTTTTTTTTTTTTTTTTAATTAAAAAAAAAATTCGACGATATTAACGAAACTACTTAAAGTACGTTAATGAAACTCTCTAGTATAGCCTAAAACCATGTTTTACGCTATTTAGGCAAGTTAATGGCGAGTGCTTCAGTAGTTCGCTTAATTTCGGTTGAATCTCAAAATTGACTTTTATCGTCTAACCAGGCCAAATATACAAGTTCGACGATATTAACGAAACTACTTAAAGTACGTTAATGAAACTCTCTAGTATAGTCTAGTATTTCGTTAATTCGTCGAGAATGTTTGGCATGTGTTACATGGCCTCACTTATTTTTGTAAGGGACTGATGCACATTTCAAGATAATCTGAGTAACGCTTTAGTGTATTAAAAATTACGTAAACGGCGTAAAAAGCGTTTAGCTAGCTTACGAGAAAATACTTTATATCACGGAAAACCACGACAACACGTTTTGATTAATGAATAAAACGTTCTGGATTATAATTGGGCTGAAGAGATGACGTAAAATAGACTCGATAGTTCTAGAAAGAAAGGAACATCTTCGATGAACTGAATTATAGGATGAATATGAGAGAATTGACATTAAAGGAATACGCGAGAAAATAAACGAAGTAAAAGCGACATAAAACCACAGAATTTATACGCAGATACTAAACATAAGTTTTTATTCGCTTCTTGTTGCATGCCGAGTAAAAGGAATAAACCTACAAGATGTAAGTTCAATTTGATTCTCTGGGCCGAGCCCTCTAATCCAGAGAATTATAATAGCGAGCACAGAAATAGGGGAAAAAAACGCACAAAAATAACGAGAAGAAAGATTAAGGATAGAATACAAAAAATATAAGTGGCCAGGGATATCCAAACAAAATTACGTGATAAATAAAATAAAAGAATTAAAATTAAAATAAATAAAAAAAGCATTAAAATTAGTAAAACAACATAAGAAATAATAAAAGAAAAAGCAGAAAATATTAAATTAGGTTCACATTGAGAAAATTTGACGTCATCGGGGATCGAAAAGAGAATAAACAAAAAAGAATTGTATGTAAGTGTACTCGCCGGAACAAAAGAGTGGTATGTAAAAGGAACGAAGACATTTTTTAAATCACCCTTCTAAGAAAATTTGCCGACTGAATATAGCGAAACAATCAAAGTTGAATTTCTGTGACGCAATCCTAAAAATAGCAGAGGAAATAGAAATTGATGTCCCGTTTACAGTGAAATCGAGACCCTAAAAATGATTTAATAATATTACCTGAGTAGTCGGACTTGTTACAAAATTTCTTAGTCTTAGCCGTGAGCAGTTTCGAAATGGTCCTTTTCGACCTCCACTTGTTTTGTGGACCCTTTACCCGGAAAAAATTCGATCACTGTCCTTGAATCTTTATATCGCATAAAAGGCTCCTAGTCTCTCTCTTTCTCACACATATATACCGTGAAGTGTGTTTAGCGCGAAAACGCTTAAGACGAAGTATCGGTTAACACAAAATAATGCAACGGTCCCCACAAACTACTATGTATTTTCATGCAATTTTTTCTCTCATCACAGAACGAAAATCGCTAACACGAAAAGATTTCCTTTCTGTGAATGAACAAAATACGGAAAATACCATCTGCTCAAATATTATTGGACTTGACTATGGATTCATCGGAAGAATTCGTTGCAATTAGATGACGGTAATGTGTGTACAGCCCCAACGATGGCAGATACATTTTAGAATTTAATCAAAGTTTAAAAAAACTCACTGCCAGTGGCAACATTGTCATTCCGGGCCCATTTTTCAGTCATGACGCATACTTTGTGTTTGGTAGTATGGTTTTAAAGCATATACTATGTAGTTCTATTTTATTATCGGATTCCAAGAAAAAAAAGGAAAAAAATAATATACATGTACAAAAATTAAATAAACATAATTTATTGAAACAAACAATTCTTAAACAAATATACCCAGATTGATGAGTTATACTGCCATTTTTTCTCACTTTTAATTCTGCCAACTCGTCGATTAGTTTGTCGTTTAGCGACTAAACCAAAAGAGCAGCTAAGATGCAAATTTCTGGACCGTCATAACTAAATTATTTACCTAACCTATGTGACACCTTACCACTCCGCGTCTGGAACGAAAAGAACATTTAGAACAGCCAATTTTCATATAGTGCCGAGCAATGACGTCAAAAATCACGTGCACCAATAGGATGAAAGAACATATCGGAGCTTACATATCCCCCCCACCAAAGGTAGGGCATATACAGCAAACCAGTCATCGCCCCATAAAATCATCAAGTTTGGCGAGAAAAAAACACGGCGTCTATAATGCATCTGTACTTTCTGCATGAACCAAAGAGGAAGCCCCTTGGCTCAAAGTTTCAGAAACCCTCTACAGAGGGTTTTTTGAATTTCTTGCACCTGGGGGTTTCTTTGATGAAAATGGTGGAAGAATATACCTATATGTATATATCTATACATACACTGATACTTACCTAGTAACGAGTTGAGCCTCCTCTGGCCTTGATAACGGCTGCCACACGACGATGCATAGATTCAACGAGTTTCTGGAAACGTTCCACGAGAATGGCTTGTCAAATATTGGCTAAAGCTGTGCATAATTCAGTAAGGTTCGTGGGTGCTGTGGGATGGTCTTTCACGACTTGTTCCAGAACATCCCAAAGATGCTCAATAGGATTTAAGTCTGGGCTTCTAGGTGGCTAATTTATGACAAAAAAAGTCGGAGGAATGCTCATCCAACCAGTCGATCGGGACTTGTGAGAAGTATATTTGTTTTGCTGGAGAACCATTACCATTGTGGATAACAGAACAGCATAAACGGATGGAGGTGATCATCCAGCAACACTACGCCCCAAATTGCATCGAGGGAGGTTGGTACACCCACCAAGGATCCCAAACAATGTCACGAAAAAAGCACTCCATGAGTGAGCCACCACACTTTTGATGCAGGATCCATGGCTTCACGAGCCCAGCCTCTCGTCGGCGTTAGGTAGTCGGGACTCATCACTCCATGCCACTCGTTTCCAGTCCTCTACACCCCAGTCTCTGTGTTCTTTTGCCCAGGCAAGACGTGCAGCCCGATGGCGAGAATAGAGCAATGGTACTCTCGTAGGTCGAAACCCGTACGGTGAAGCGAGAGTTGCACAGGTCGTTTACGGACTGTAGCCGTCTCTCACCACGCAGACCCTGTGACTTAAATTCGGAAACTTTAAAATAGTTTTATATTTAGTCCAGAATTAAAGCTGTTATTATTTTAAGCTGTACGTCGTGTCACTACAACTTAGACACCTACACGCTAGCAGAGGATCCAATGACGTTACACCACCATCTAGAATTCACTTCCGGTATTGCTCGCGTTAACTCCAGATCCTTTCCGACAAAGCAAATTTTTCATTCCTTGGGTTTTGAAATGAATTCTTTTGAGAAGCTTGCAAACATCGAATTCGGCCTTTCGAGAAATCCCCATCTGAGACTCTCGAGATACTGAAGAAAGCATAAGCAAACGATGTCATGAAAAAAACCTACTGCGTACGAGTGTCATAAGCGTTTTCGTGAAGGTCCCATAAATATTAAAGAGGAGCATTCAAAATGGGCGCTTCTCCTCCTCCACCACAGATGAGAATATTGCGCGCATCATGTTATTACGTCTGAACTTAGAAGAGTGCAATTACCTTACACTTTGCCTGGAAATCCTTACAAGACGAAATAAACCTGAAAGATGGTCAACAACGATCGGTTTCTTTGGCACGACAATGTTCCACCCCATCACATTCTGATTGTGAAAAAGTACCTTGTGCTGAGCCTTTCACCCTTTACTTTAAAAATTTTACTCTTTAATTCTTAATCATTTATTTTAATTTCAATTTAATTAACTTTAAACCCATAAGGTTACCCAGGTTATAACCTACTTATTTTCGACTCAGATTAATTAATTTCATTAAGACATCGAAAAATTTAGATTAATAAAAAAGGAATTTATTTACAATTTACATATGTACACAAAATATTAACTCAATTGTCATTGCTTTAAAATAGTAAAAACAGGACTTACCCCACTGAAGCTGCTGCATTTTAACAAGCTCAAGAACACTCACTAACATTCACTAGAAAAAAATCTCTGAAAATAATAAAAGAAAAAATCTCTTCCTCTATCTCCATGTCTCTCTCTGTATCTCTATGACCGGAGTTCAAATTCTAAACACATAATAAAAGGGAATTTCTTTTTACCTCGTATATATTATATATATATCCTTTACCCTTTTCCTTATCCCCTCCTTGGTTCCGTCCCCATTTGGGAAATTATCCACTCTTGAAAATTCAGGTGGTCAGTTCTCAAAATCTGATGTTTCATTGGATTAGTGCACCCCACGCTCGTATTTGTTCATTTATTTACATTTTATATTTTTATTTCTTCCAGACTCCCTTCTCGAAAACATGCCCATCTTGAAAACGTGCTCATATTATCTCCTCCCCTTTTTTTCCTGGATCCCTTTTCTCAACATCATTTGTACTTTCCCTTCTTTTATGTATTGAAGGGGTATAGTGAGTTATTCGTAGACGCGGCTTCTTTTATGATTTTCCGAAAATACTTTCTCATTCTTAAATCTAAATACTTTCTCCTATTTACTATAAGTGAGGTATCTTTGTACCTATTACATCTGGCTTAAATGCCGTTCAAATCGAGAAGTTGTTTTTCAAAATCTCGCGGTTTTGCGTAAGTTTTACGAGCCGGTTTTCTTTTGAATTATTGACCACAATTTTATATAACTCGGAACTCAAACTGTCCTTTCTTTAATTCCGTAATACCTAGCTACTAACTCCTATTTCTAAGAATTTGCGAGGCATGAGCATTTCTTATTATAACTTTTGCTTTTTCTCTACCAGGTGTGGCAGACCTACACATATGCCGCATTTTCCTTCTTTTTGGATAAAGCCTTAAATTTCTAAAAGGGATTTGTGAACAACATTGTAGAATGTCATTGTAAAATTTAGCATTATACCTTACAGGTGTGGCGTTACTCTACACCATAAGGAGCATATTATATAATTGCGAAGAAAACCCTAAAATGTGGAAGGGGTTTTCCAGCACTTGCCAGAAACAGTGTTACCACTCTGGAACACCCTCCTTATTTTGCACCAGCAGATTTTTTGCCTGTTTCCACGGCTGAAAATAAATTTTAAAGGACACCATTTTGAGGTTTCATATCAGGTGTCCGAAAATGCGATGAACCAACTCATGGACCTCTCAAAAAATGGTTTCCATGAGTGTTTTGAAATGTTATACGACTGCTGGAACAAGTGTCAGGTGGAAGAAGGGCAGTTTTTTAAGGTTAATAATGTAAAACTATTGTCCTATTTTTTAATAACTTGTAATTGATCTATTCCCGGAACTTTTTACCCTCACCTCGTACTAGGGAGACATTCATTCCAGCACATCATTCGAAAATAGCAGTTGTACCCTGTTCCATATCAAAATCACTTTAAGCAGAAAACACAAGTCTATGAAACACGGTCGTGTCTGAAATTGGATCAAAAACATAAATAAAGAAACTGATAACATGTGCTTTAAAATGAATAATTTGAAGAAAAAAATACAATGATTAACTATTGAAACTATTGATTTTTATTAATTAAACTTTTACTATTGTTACAAGAGTTGCAAAAATGGATAGGCGGGAGGCAGATCAGTCGGTGTCGGCAGTAGAGAACAGGTGATGCTCGTCAAGTCACACGTACGTACAATCCAGTCTAAAGTCAAGTTCTGGAAATAAAAGTCACAAGTGCGTGGCAGCAGAAACAGATGGAAAGGCCACATTTGGGGTTCGTAAAAGTCATTTTCGGGAAGTAAAGTCACAGTCAGGGAGAGAGTCAAGTCTCATTATTCATGGTAGGAGGCAGCACGCTAAACGATTTCTTCGGCGCTCCAATTTCAGTTCCATCATGTAAGCATGAAGGTCCGCTGTCACCGAGTTGGCACCTTCGATCCATGACAAGATTTCGTCTTTTAGTCCGTCACTGAAGTACCACCATGAAAGACAGTTTTCATTCACAGCCAGTAGATACTTATCCAATAAAAGAAGTGGGACATTTTCGTCCGCCACTTCGTCCCAAGCCTGCTGGGCCATCCTCTGCTGGACGCGGAACCACTGCTGGCATCGTAGAGTGGCCGAGGGATGTTCGTCTTCTTCGAACGATTGGAGGCGACGAGAAATTACCTCTCCGTGATCTAAGGTAGCGTCCATGGCATCGATAATTTGCTGCCTTTCAGTTTCCAAGTCTCGGAGCCTGGCTTCTTTTTCTAACCGTTTGCGTTCAAAGTACCCTCGGAAAGGCATTGCATCCAGAATCCTTTTCCTTAAGTTTTTCAGCATGTTAAACAAATTATATCCAATTAAAAATCGTTTTTGTGTTTCTTTCTCACAAGTTTGCTCTAGAACGTCTTACTCGCTTAGAGTTTTCGTTAAGAACTGAGAAACAACAAAGAAATGTCGTAACTTTTAATCACAACAATAAAACCAACAATGAGCACCAAATTTTGGGGATGACTCCATTGTTTGCTTCTCGAGTTATTCCTTTTGTTGATATCGTTTGTGTCACTAACAGAGAAACATTTTTGAAAACAGCCGCGCGTCAACAGGCACTGTAAATTACCAAGACTTTTTGGGAGTACCACCTTTAGAAAGATGCGCATACTCGAATACATTTATGGAACTTATTTGAGAGACGTTTTCAAGAATTTACTAGACAAGAACCAGTAAAATCCTAGTTTCATGGGCCAGCCGTCATGTTTTAGCTGTAATTTTTTTGTTGTTCAAAGTGATTGACACAGAATATCACGAGTGGATCGGGACAGCCAATTCTGGTGCTAGTTTCAGGTGGGGGGTAAAATTACTTGGTTCATTGGCGCCTTCTATTCACTGATATATTAACTAAACCTATTTAAGTAATCGTGAGCTCGTATCGAGGATACTTAATACACCGTGTTAAATAATGGAAGGTGAATACAACAGAAATGACATCAACCAATACAGTTTTGATCCCACATATTGCATCTCTAATAAATAAGATTCATTTGTTGGTACAGATGTATTATAGAAACTGTGTTTTTTTGTTGCCAAATTTGGCGATTTTATGGGGCGATGAGTGGGTTGGTTTGTTTGCCCTGACTTTTGTGCTGGGGTATGGCAGCTCTAATGTGTTCTTGCACTCCCATATCCAGCTAGCACGGAAACGTTGGATTTTCGTTGGCTACAAGTTGTCTGTTGGTCTTTGGTTGGGTAAACGTTGAAAAGGGGAAATGAAATGATAGTATTTAGTTGGCAAAATGTTTGGTTGGCCATCGGTAGTTCTGAAACATTGGCCAACCGTTAGGCCAACGTTGTAGATTTTCTGTTTACGCCTCTTGCACAAATATCGGCATACCATTGGCTAAGAAATATGAAAGTAACCGCCTATATCTACGAGCATGTGCAGAAGCTCCGCCAAAAGAGAAAGTTGTGTATCAACCGCCATCTTTAGGGTTACCGCGCCATCGCTGCAGGATTTCAAATTTGCAAGTTAAGTTCTCTTGATATTTTTGTGTTCTATCATATATGCCCTCATTATTATTGATTTATTCCTGAAGAAAACGATATTTGGCTATCTGAACTGTAGTTTCTCTTTTGTGTTTTTAATAGTAACGTACTGTAGTGTTCATCAAATTTCGTTTTCAGTAAACCGAAATGATAACACTCATTAACATTAAAAACAATTTAATAAAAATGTAATTAAAAATATCAGAAGGTTAAATAGATAAAATAAGTAAAGAAACAGTAAAAGTTAGAGCAGTCGTCGGCTCTCAAGTACAAGCACATGGCACTGACTGAATACATCCGTTAACTTCACAGTTATCGTCCTATTTTATTTCACTACAGTTCCAAAAAGTTTATTCTTGTCTAACCATGGGGTTAGCTACGGAAGTTCCTTGGGGACCACCACAGTACCATTTACAAAAGTATATACACGGTGTTTTATTAGTACTCTAGTATAAACACGATGTTTTAGTACACTTTGATCTTTAATACCTTTTAGTACACTTCTTTAGTACAGATTTAAGAAAATAACAAATTTTAAGTCAATTTAAGATAGCTGATTTAATTTTTTTAAAAGCATGCTGATTTAAATTAGCGTTAGGTTCTTGTGTCTTTTCTTAATAACAATAATAAAGTTGTATAATGATAATATGTAAATATTATGGATTTCACTTTATCATAGTTGTTATGAAACTTGTTTAATTTATAACTTAATTTCATTTATTAGATGTAATTATGTTTGCCATTATTTTTTTACATATTCAAATTATCTTTGAATCATTTAAAACAGCTAAAAGGGTAAAAGGAAATGTATGTGGTAACATTAAAACATTTTATAATATATACTTTTCAAGTTACTTATTTTGTTTCAGATGCCATGAAATTGAATCCAGAGAAAATGCAGAAAACTTTGGTAGATGGAAATGATGGCCGAATTTAAATAAAAAAATTGTAAATAAAAGAAAAATAACTAAAATATGTATATATATTTTTTTAACCTCTGTTGTGTTGTGCTTTTCATCAATTATCTCTATTTAGCTCTCAGAAAGGGAAATTTTCGTTTTTCTTATTTAAGAAACAGTTTGTATCATTAAAAAAATAATACAGATTTCAAAGGAATAAAGGGATTGCCGCAGAGTAAGTATTATACGAAATGTGTGGTGTGGACTAAAATAACCTCATTATTTGTTAAATGGAGTTCACTTTTTTTTTCCGGGCTTTTGATAACGAATGATGTAAATTTCAGGAGTTTTTTCTCAGGGGCACAATCACCTCTGTATATATATATATATATATATATTCAGAGTTTGATTCAAATATTCAAGCTATATTATCTCAAAAATGTGGGGATCAACTTCAGGGTTGATAAAAATCATGATTTTTTTTTTAAATCAAAAAAGTCGGATTTTTTTTAATTTAAATTGGATTTTTTTTATTTAAATTAGATTTTTTTTTATTTAAATGGGATTTTTGAAATTTAAATTATTTAAGCACAATATTTGATAGCAGCAAATTAAACTGTTCAAGTTAGATGTCTAAATCAATTAATTCTTTTTTTTATATATATAATAAAAAGTACTTTTAACTAAAATAGATAAATATATATAATATGTAAGAATAATTCATAAATCAGTAGAAAATAATTACTTGCAATAGAGGGTCTTTTGCTTGTTTTAATTATCTCTATCCTAATTTAAATAAAGGATGCTCCATGTTAATTTATACATTTCACTCTTCAACCATAGAATTATTAGAAAGATGAGGGTAGACTAAGGGCTAAGTAATCACAATAATTTTTACTTTTTATGAAAATTTTACAACCCACTTTTTATTTTGTGACAGTGGTTAAATGTTAAATAATTTATAAATGAAAACAAGTTTAGCTGCTTTGTCGTTTCCAAGTCTGTTTCGATGTTTAGATTGCACTAATCCATATGTTGAAAAAATCCTCTCGATAGAAGCAGTCAACAATTGATAAGTGCCTGGTCCAAGTGATCCATTTTTCATTCTTACTTGAGAAAAAATGACTTTTCTACCCATCGAGTGGGAAATCTTACTAATCATTTCTTCATTAAAAAGGAATTCACAGAAAGGATCAGATTTTCCTAGGAATTTCATGAGAACAGGTATAATATCAGGGAGTACTTTTCATATGCAAATGTAAAAGATTCTTTTCTTTCCAAATCGATCAGATTTTTTCCACAAAAACGAGGGTCTACTTGATAAGCTATGAAATTGAAAGCTCCCGGTGCTTGCTGGTATCGCTTATTAAAAGCTGTTAAATTGGATTTATCATTATCCACATCTTTAAGTTGAATCCCCAAAGTTTTCCAAATATGTACAGCTTCAGAAATAGTACAAGTATTTTTTTAATAGAGTCTAAAGCTACAGCAATAGGTTCCAATTGTTTTAAAAGATTTTCTACATTTCTTTTCAGTGCAATATTAACTGCTTTACTGTAAACAATACTATCCATTTTGTCCCTGTGCTCCTCACAAATGTTCAACAGAACAGTTTGTTATGTATTTGGTTAAACAACCTACCATTGTAGGCTTCTTTCCAAGGTATGATAATGAAATTTTTACTGTACCAGTAATTTTTTAATACAAAAGACGAAAACAGCATTTGAGTGAGAGATAAGAAAGAGATAGGGGAGAAGAAATGAATAGCAGGTAGGGTGCTATTTTAATAATACAAGAACAGGCAGGGTGCAGCAGCCTCCCGAAACCATCTGGGAGCAACTCTGGTTGTCAATATTTTCTTATTGTGCTTATTACTAACAGTTTTCTTTTAAACATTTAATCTTTAAAAATTGATTTAAATCAATGATTTAAAAAAAATCAACTGATTTAAATCGTGATTTAAATCACGATTTAAATAGGGCTGATTTAAGTCGCTCAACCCTGATCAACTGACATTGAGACTGAAAGAATTAAAAAAAAGAGAGAGAGTGAGTTAAATAAGTCAGCTAATAGATGGCGCTCGTATTGCGAAACGTTTGGGATGAATGAAAACGGCTGTCAAAAACACCGGCAACCGGAGGGAGAGAGAAAAAAAAAGAAATCCTCGTGGTTTGTCAAACACGATCCCTAATGTCTCACCAGTTGCGTCGCGTTCGCGTGCTGATGTTTTTCGCTTTCTCCCAAAATCGTCTGCACGCGTTCAGAATGAGGTCTCCGGGATTTGATGGTTCATAGGTCGGGATGTTTAGAATTCTGACAGCCTATTTCTGTGTAACCTGAAGGTATAGGAAGCTGGAGTACTTTGGATTTTATTTATTTTAACATTTTCGTTCCACATTGTTTATAATAGAAAGAAAATCGTGTAGTTGGTTCTTTTTTCTTCTCGATTGTGTAACATAGGAAGCTGTCTCCGTTTTCTTCAAGGTAAACTTGTTTTCGAATTTACAAAAAGAAAGAAAAGTTTTTCTGAGAAATCAATAGTATTTTAAAACGTAATTAAAGTAAATGGTGTAGTTCTTCACGGAATATATATAAAAAAGAAGAATGAAATTTAGAATACGTGTTCATAAAAGGACAAAGTGTATAGGAATCAGGAGCCCATTTTCATATTAAAAAAGGTACTTATATATTTTTTATCTTTTAATAACATTTTAAAGATATTTACTTTTTTTGTTATTTGCTGATAACCGCTTATTACTCTTTATTTTCAAAAAGGCCATGAAATATTTTTCAAACTCGTTTTTCCTTTGAAATTTCATTTACTTTTTTAGACATTTTGTTTAAGACTTTTTAAAAGAATTATTATTTCAATTGAAAACTTAGAACAAAATGACAAGTACTTATTCTGTACCAAGGATATTTTTAAAAATCATTCCTTTCTATGTGAATCGGTAAAAGCAGCTGTATATATTTATACTGCTAACATATATTTATATAACTGAAAAAAAAGTATGATAGCTAGAATTTCATAATATTAAGCCCTGAAAATATTTATAAACTCACTTTTTTAATTAACGTAATAGATACAACATTTCTAATAAAACTTTATAAATTTTCATTTCTGTAAGTTTATAACTTCACTGTGGAAATGAATACCACAAAATTTATTAATTCAGAATTAATTTTTGGATTATCTAATTTTTAGTTTGCTCTTGAGTTTATGAGAGAATTCGCTTTGAACTATTCCATTGTTCAGGTTTTAATGATGCATGTCGAATTTTTGTGATTTTAATCCTAGTATTGAACACAGTTTTGGAAAACGTTTAGAATTTTTAGAAGATATACTTTGACCGCAAGCTAATTGGACTCCCTATAACTCCACATTTGTTGTGTAAATATCATTAAGTAATACCTGTCCCTACATATGGTATCTTGAAAACTGTGATTAGTGATTTGAATCGAACGAATACCAGAAAATAGTGTGGAAAATCCGTAGCACCAATCAATCTGTTTGGTTTGATGGATTATTAAACTGACATTGAAAATGCTGCTACGGTTTAAGTGTGATACAAAATATTCGTATGTCAAACTAGAAGGACACATTCTTTATTTTGAAAGCGAAACACCGCAACCTTCTTTTGTTCCGAACCAACTCTCCTCTCCCTCCGAAATATTTTTCTGAAAAAATGTACCCGAGGGTGCATCGTTTAAAAAAATAGATCAAGGCTGTCCGAGTGATGAGAATCGAGCATGGAAGGATTCTAATTTATTCCGTAACATCTAGTTGAAATTAATAAATACTTCCAAATGCTTCGTTCTGAAGTGGCGAAGAACTCCACCCAAAGTTTTGCTTTTTGTTCCGCGCGGTGACTGCCCAACATGACACCTAGGTTATTCTTTTCTTACTTACGGCTATCTGCGAAAGATCAAGAAACATAAAAAAAGAAAAAGAGAACTAATTCGACTGGAAGTAGAAAGTGGCGGGAGTTCTTTATTTCATCTGAACGCGGACGATTCTGACGAAAACTGGAAATTCTCTGGAAATAAACGTTCGCATTTTAAAAACTCTTAATAAAAAAGAAGATTCAAATATCTCTGGTGGAATTTTTTTGAAGTGTGCCATAGAATTTAAAGATAGAACAAGAAGATATCGTCTCCCGCATTTGCGGATTCTAATTAGACTCTCCTGCAAGGTAAGATTATGCTGTTTTTTTTTAATAATTTATTAATTAATAATGTTACTGATTGAATGCTTTATGTAAATTTGGAAACGTCTTATTAATCTCTTCCGGTAAAATGACTAGTCTAACTCGTCATCGGGTTTTCGTGTCCTACCGCATAATGACGAGCTACACTCGTAATGCGATTTAAGGGACTATTGAATGTGATAATTTAGTTTAAGATTTCTAGTCTATTGAATTTGGCAACACATTGATTATTTGTGTAAATATAGATCACTCTCATCCGTTACCGTTAGAATTTCTTGGTACAGTTAACTTACTAAGAGGTGCCGAGTGTATTTCGAGAATCCAATGAGAAGTGAGACACCCTGTCAATGTAAACAATACAGAATTCCTTTGCACGTACAAAGTGTACAGCACGCTCGAAGACTATTAACTCTATACCTAATTAACACATTGTACGCGGGACACGTACTAGTACGTTTTCTGACGATGGATACTGGAGCGCGGGTCACGTACTAGTACGGGTTGGTGTAACAACAGGGTTTGTGGGTGGGTACAAAAATAACGGTATAGACAGGAAAACGAAGCCCAATGTTCTTGTCTACGACATAGATTCTGGAAAAATTTAAATTTAAAAAGTAGATTTTACATCAGTCGATGCGGAACCGCAGAACGGGAAGGTGGTTTAAAAAAATTAATTTACATTTAAAATTAACTTTTTATTTATCCTTGCGGAAATGATATTATACATTTATGTATATTTATATATTATAAACATATTTGTATATATATATATATATATATTTGTTTGTTTGTCTATTTCTATGTTTGTTTATATATTTGAATATAAAATACGAAAAGTTGGTTAAAAAATGAAATAATTTTCGATCTATTGAGATTTAACTGAGTAACTAAATTTACGAGCAAAACGTCCGCTCCAGGTACCATTCCGCTGCAAAATGGACCCGCAAACAATGGGTTAAGAGAAAATATTTTGTGAAGAGTCCGTCCTAAACTGACTCTTAGACTAGTCCAAATGGTTTTGCTTTTTTTTTTTAAATTTTACATTTTTTATATTTAACAATATGTAAAAATGGATAATAATTAAGAATATGTAGAAAATATAAAATGAAACAAGTTCTTTTACTGAAAATGAAAGGGTTGTTTCATGCCGCTTTTCTCATTGAGTAAGGGGTGAACGATGGATAATTGTTGTTTTTCTTTAACAGGGAGATTCCGAATTAGTTTTTGTTGAAATGTCAGAGTTCCATGCAGGCCCCGAACAAGGCACGGTTGGGCTCAGGGCCTGGTAGTCTTTCGACCCTCCTACCCTCCTTTCAAAGAAAAAAAAAAAAAAAAGCTTATAAAAGAGGATATAAATGAATATTTTGAGTAAAGTTTATATTCATTTTTTTATGTTTCCATACTTTTGTAGTACAGTCGAATGCCAAAATTCTATCTATCCTCGAGGACGTAAACTGCAACACTTGCAATTAGGTTTTTTTTTTTTTTTTATAAAAAATAAAATAAAATAACGTAGGTAAGATTAACAAATAAGAGCTATTTTTAGATTTTAAGACAAAATTAATAAGAGAAAAAAATAATGAAATAATAAAATTCTTAAGCCAATAACAATCGTATCTAAGTTTCAGAAATATAATATAAAGTGCTCCTATTTCTTTATAACTGGCCGAAATTTTTAATTTATTACTCATTTATATTATATAATATATAAGATAAATGCTTTTTTCTTTTCATATTTTGTTTTAGATAAAATTGTCAACATTTTAGCTGTTTTTATTTCATTTCTGAATGAGCTTTCACGAAATATTACTTAAAGGATTAACAAAAAACATTTTCAAATTTTGTTAGTTAAATTATTTAAAATTTAACAATTAAGTACCCAATTTTAGGGGGCCTAGGGCCTAGGCCCGTGCCTTAATCAGGCCCTGGTTCCATGCATTTTGTAAATTCATGTATTTATATTTTCCCAAGAACATATTTATCAGGGGTGGGGGAGACCCTCCCCGTAATATTTTCATCCCCCTCAATTTATCTACGTAAGAAAATTTGTAGCCCGTCCTATGATGGGATCACTAAAATTTTTGATTTTCCAGAATTGCAAAGTACCCTAAAGGCAGATAAATAATAATTTTGTTAATAGCGGTGATAAAATGTTCATTTCAACAAAAAAAATAATTGTTGGTTTAATTTAAAATGATCCCATATGTAGCTAATCTATTATTGAAACCAAATATGAAAGAAAATGATTGACGTCCTATCTGAGTTCCCAGTGATAAAACGGATGAAAATAATGCAGACGATATTTAAATAATTTAAAATAAGAAAGGATTCAATGAGATGGAATGACGTCATAATGCTAGAAAGAAAATTTTATTTGAACCTATTTATTATGGGATAATTTGAATCGCCTGCTCTTAACCGGGGAAAATAGGGCTCGAAATAAAAACATAAAAAGCTCGAAAGGAGTGGATTTTGAACGTTTTAAAGACGACAGTATTTTTTGCTGTGATACGAGGTCTATTTATACCACCTTATTTTAGATTCGGATCGATCGTTTAGGAGAAGATAAACTTTAGTCGCTTTGAATTTTGCTAACTCTCACTCATCAGGAATCCAATGTGGACGCCTCTATCTATTCCAGGTCCAACCACTTCCTTCATTCGAGTGCAGATAAAATAGGCTATTATTATAGAGGGGATTGTAAAAGAAGTTCTGATTGAAAATTGAAAAAAAAACAACTTAAGTATTTTGCTTACAACGGATTTCGAATAGGTTACAATAGGTTTTTATTTGTCATCTGGATGCGGAAGCGACATATGTTCTTGTAGCACCGAATTTAACAATTTGGATTTGGTGTGGAGCTCTACGGTCTACTTTTTGAAACACGAGATTGGGACCCGCTGCGTGAGGCCAATTTCGAACGGCTACGAACGTCCGTGCCACCGTGAGATTCGAATCCACGAATTCCAGACCGAAGAGGAGCGCGTCCTGCAAACGAACCATTCGGGAGTCACTAAGTCAAAGTGGTCGGGATTCCTAGGCTCCTTTAAGATGTACATGGGGCAGAGAAGTTCATTTGGGAGAGCCGGCTCAAGATCCGCCGTGTTCATTAATGGTGACTGGGTCCCGTGAAACAAGTTCGCGGTCGCAATGTTCTCCAAGTTCTTAAACGATCTGCTTCTCAGTGACGAGGACCCACTTAGAGCGGGGTTAGTGTTACTCGCGTCCATGGTGTTTCTAAAGCTACACGTGTTCTCAAAGTGGTGCTAAAAAAGGATTACCAGTCAGAGGATTTGCTGCTGAAATCGCGTATTTGATCTGTCTCTGTCGTCGGGAGAGGATGAGGGAAGAAAAGGAAAAAAAAACTAAGAAAAGAACTCAAAGATAAATGCTTTTCTTTTTTTTTTTTTTTTTTTGTTTCATTTTTTTTTTTTTTTTTTATTTCACGTCTGTATGAGCTTTCACGAAATATACTTAAGGTTACAAAAACAATTTTCAAAATTTTTATAAATAAAGTATTTAAATTATAATAGAAATATTTTATTAATCCAGGGTTATTTAATAGTTTTGTTTAAATTCAAATTTAAATTTTTCACAACATCAACTTATAGGTGAGACACTTTATTTTCATCGCATTTTACATTAGCATTGATATTTGTCCTTTGAAAATTCGTGTGAGTTGGTCTATAGATTTCGTATACTTTTGGTGACTGGAGTCTATACAGCGACGAAGGTTTCGACAACTTGGCCTCGAAAGTTACAAGAAGCCATTTATTACTATGAACCGGTATTGGAGGTAAGACATGTTCGATTGGGTTTCACTTCATACAGGGGCATTTTGAGAAATTTCGAAATCAAAAGATGGTTATATTTTTCATAATTGATGTAGACAAGCATCTAGCCCGTCCTATGATGGGATCACTAAAATTTTTGATTTTCCAGAATTGCAAAGTACCCTAAAGGCAGATAAATAATAATTTTGTTAATAGCGGTGATAAAATGTTCATTTCAACAAAAAAAATAATTGTTGGTTTAATTTAAAATGATCCCATATGTAGCTAATCTATTATTGAAACCAAATATGAAAGAAAATGATTGACGTCCTATCTGAGTTTCGATCACGGATGAAAATAATGCAGATTATTTAAATAATTTAAAATAAGAAAGGATTCAATGAGATGGAATGACGTCATAATGCTAGAAAGAAAATTTTATTTGAACCTATTTATTATGGGATAATTTGAATCGCCTGCTCTTAACCGGGGAAAATAGGGCTCGAAATAAAAACATAAAAAGCTCGAAAGGAGTGGATTTTGAACGTTTTAACAGTCGACGACATTTATTTTTTTTTAGATAAACGGATCGATTTAGGAAAAGAATACCTTATCGTTAATTGCTAATCGACATCAGGAATTAAACTCTCGTCATACCAGGGTCACACGCCACTTCCTCTATTCGGTCGAGTGCTATTGATTCAGAGGTAAAAAGATTCTGATTGAGATAAAGAGTATTTTTGCTATTAAGATTCGAATTGTTGCTTACAGGATCGATTAGGTTACAATAATTTGGAATCTGGATGAAACCGAAATGTGCACTTGATTTGTTGCTCTACGGTTACACAAACGCATTTCGAGAATCGTTCGAACGAACGGTAGATTGCCACGAGATTCGAATCCACGAAAAACAAAACACATTTGCAAACGAGTTTTACTAAGTAGATTTTGTCGGGATTTAGGCTCCTTTAAATGTACATGGGGAAACTCAGGTTTGAGCCGGTCAAGAGTTCATTAATGGTGCGTGTCGCCATTTGAAACAAGTTCGCGGTCGCAATGTTCTCTTAAACGATCTGCTTTCAGTGACGAGGACCCACTTAGAGCTTGTTACTCGCGTCCATGTTTTCTAAAATCATGTCCAAAGGGATAAAAAAGGATTACCAGTCAGTGTTGCTGAAAAATTTCTTCATCTCTGTCGTCGGGAGAGGATGAGGGAAGAAAAGGAAAAAAAAACTAAGAAAAGAAACTCGAACTAAGTGCAAACCTAATTTTGCTTTTTTTTTTTTTTTTTTCAAATGTATGTTTTAAAATGTTCCGTACAGAAACAAATTTTACTAAAAAAGTTATTTATAAATAAAAGCTATTTTTAGATCTTTGTAAACCACGAGTCGCTCATTTGCAACCAAGTTTATTTAAAATTTTATGTACAGAATTATGCTTTTTGACGCATAACTTTTTTAAATTCTTTTTTTTTTCTTCGAATTCGATTTTTCGAGTCCATCTCGAGAACATTAATAAGTCGTATCACGTGACACCCGTGGTATGACTTCTCGTGTAGGAGCTTCAGGGAGTCATTTGGGCTCTCATTGGAGCCGCGAAGACGATTCGATTTCGTGAGTGGATGGCGGCCAAAGATCGGCCGTGTTCATGAATGGGCTCGTCCAATAGGTTCGTCGTCCCAAACGATAAAATTGTTGGTGGGTCTTTGGAGGGGGAAATCCTTGACTGTAAATGACGAGGGCTCCTGTAATGTGCAGCCATGAAACAGAACGATCAACAAAATTCGACGAATGCGTCGTCTTTTAGATTCGATCACGATATAGGTTATTTTTCCAGAGTTAAGAAATGTGCTTTTTTTAATTCTCTTTTGGGCACAATGCTTAGCATACTCCCTCCACAGTTTGTCGGACTGACTCCTATCTCTGCTGTCGCCAGCACGATATTTCCGCGCCATGACACAGAGCCCGCGATAGCCGATTCACCCGACGCGACGTTTCCGGCATCCCTGCTCGTGGCAAAGACCTATCCGAGATCGTGCGTGCGTGGTAAGGCAGTCTTGTAACACGCTGGGATCCTCTCGACCGGGTGCCCGCGGAAGAATCGTCGAAATGACGAGGCTGTTAAACATTTGGTTGGATTCAAAATAATGTATATAGAGAGAAGCTTTTAGTCGGGAAAAAAACACGTGCTGCGGTATCGGTGAGATCGTCGCCTGTTGCAATCTCGATTCGTCCATTTGGAGTAGAGCAGAAAAGAAGGAAGCGACTGTTGGCGAGCGATGTCAATAAATCGAACGTCTCAGAATGACGTCGCGTACATATTGAGCGACGGTCTGTATTATTTCTGTAATTTGAAGATGTCTGGGTTTTTTAAATGTAAAGATACAGGAGGATGGAGTAAAGAGTCGATAAAATAAGTAATCTTCGGCATTTCCGCGGGTGACGTTTAAACCTGGTCCGAATTCAAAGCCCCGCTGGAAAGGGAACGATGGCTTCAAACGGGACATGGAGACGATTCTCGGATTCGATCCCGCTGCTGGCAGGGATCTTCATGGCTTTGGGGAATCGGCTTTAAGCAGTAGGCCCCAATCTCGTGAGCCTTCGTGTAGCAAAGAAAGTAGATAACACCTAAGTCGAGCTCGTGTTGGAAGCTGGACGGCGGAACGGGGGCGTCGGTCTTCGATACCGAAGCTCTCGGATTCGAGTCCCAATGCTGGCAGGGATATGCATGGTTTTTTGGAATCGGTTTGAAGCAGTAGGTCTCGATCTCGTGAGCCCGCGTGTAGTGAAAAAAGTAGAGAGCATTTAAGCACAATCCGATTAAGCGTAGGGCATGTTGTAAATAGAACGTCTTCCTGTCTTCGACATTGGATAAACTCGTTCTTAGTCAGATCCTAGCTAGTGATTCGTTTACAAGTTTCATTCTTATTAAAAGCTGATCAGTGTCAGGTAATTAATACTTCAAATAATTCCAGCGAACTGTCATAGGTGTGAATTTTGTCATAGCGTGGAATTTTACGAATAACTCATTAGTCAAGCATGAAGTCTCTGAATCTAATATTCCAACTTTCGTCATAAAATGTGACTTAGGAATTGGAACTTTTAAAGACATCTGCAACAGGCAACCTTTCGTTTTTTACCACTGATCCCTCTTCCCGTGAGAAAGGTCGCAAACTTCCAGGAAGAAACAGAACTTAAACAGAAATGGGGCATATAAGGGTAATGATACGTGTGCCTATTTATAAGAATTGTCGAAAAAATAATGCCGCTTCTAAATTTGCCGCCGTAGGCTATTTTCTACCGCCTCGAACAGACTTCGGGTTTGAGGGGTTACGATCGACACTTTGACCACGAGGGAGAACGGTGTCGGGGCCAATGAATGAAAACCAATTCCGAACAGCTACGAACATACATGCCGTAGTGGGATTCGAACTCTGGTAGTGAAGAGCAGCGCCCTACTCGTTCAGCACTCTGATATAGTAATAAAGCGTCTTTTAATAATAAAGTTCTAGAATAAGGTGTGGTTTCGTACCCCAATTCCTCGACGTGCAGGTAAGGGTCTGACAAATTTAATCATCTCAACCGAACCGTTCTGGGAGAGAAAGAAGACGTTTCATTCTTTGAAATTTGGATCGTTGCAGGAAATGAGATTGACTCAAAAATTGCCATTTGATTCTGGATTATTTCCTAGTATGGCATACTGCTTTCGATGCGCTTCTTTCTAATTTACCGAAAGGAATCCTTCGGTAAATTTTTTACCGAAGGATAAAAACCACCAGATTTGAAGGATTTGACCACCAGACGTGGCTTCCTATTAATGGCGAACTCATTTCTGGGATCCGATTTATATTAAATTCATTTTGTTCACAAGTGGAAGGACGACCTTTTTTGTCCTTATTAGGAAAAAGTTTTCCGCTCGTAATTTTCGTCGAGAAAAGGGTTCTTCAACCGAATCGGCTGCTTTGTATATGTATTTGTTCTTGTAATGGCGAGTTTAAATTATAAATACATGTAAGGAAAAGTAACTTCATCGCGAAGATAATGTAGGCATTTTGTATAAAACCCCTAAGACACCCCGAAAAAATTCTCAGGGGTTTTCAAATCTTAAGATAAAGGCAAAAATTCCCGCGTCATTTTTGCATTCCCCTTTTGAACTCCTCACCTTAATGGACCACTGGGGCTACCGTTGACGCCCTCGGAGAAGGGGTTTAACCCATTATAACTCTACATTGCCCTAGCGGACCATTTAGGAAATTTCCAAACAAAAAGGAGAGGCACGCTGTCGGAGGCAGATTTTTCCACTGTTTTTGACCGAGATGTTGACCAGGTGTTAAAGGTCTTTTACATATAACTTCATGCTAGCCGACCCCTCCGTTTATCCCGTCCCTAGGATTATGTGGGAACCCGTCCTCCAACGTTATCTTAATAAAGATATTTAGCTAAAACGGTGTCAATTTTAGGGACTTGACTGCAACCACCTATCGTGAAGTCCGTCTTCTTACACACACACACGCACACACACACACACACACACACACACACACACACACATATATATATATATATATATATATATATATATATATGGCCATATATATATATATATACATATATAATGTTTTTTCTTATTGCTTGTACTGAAATCAGTCGAAAAGAGAGGAGGCGGGTACTCTCTGAGGAGTTCCTACTCCTGGCAATGAGAACAGTTTTTTTTTTTTCTTGTGACACGGCCGTAAGGAGGCTCTAGCCGTTATTCTTTTGGTAGCTGGAGGTGCGTCGTCCTTTCTTCTTTCCCGAGAGGAGGGGTTGCGATGGACTTCGAGGTGGTCAGAAATTCTTTGTGAGAGCAGACGATTGTAGGTTTTCGCCAGGATGAGTTCGCTATCTGTACAGATGTGTCAATAATGGAAATAGAAATAAAACACCCTTCTATTTTAAAATAAGTTTTCTCCGAGGTCGTAATCAGCAGAACAATGACCGCTGCTCCTCGGTTGAGTTCGCGGGTTCGAATCCCGTTGCTGGCACAGACGTTAGGAGTCATTCGGAATCGGCCTCGAGCAGTAAGTCCCGGTGTTATTAGATGTCGCGTAGCAAAATAGTAGACCGTAGCGCTCCTAACTGGTGTCGTAATCATCGTAGAGTCTTAAGCATCCGCTGTCGCCCTTATATTGGCTATTCTAGAATTGTAACAGACATCTTGCCTTTCGAAGCAAGTTTTGAAATCGTTGCAATAATGAATTTGATTTGTTCATCCGACGTAATGACAATCCCACAGAAGAAAATCGAGGGAACAACGTGCTGATTGCTTCGTCGCCATGTTATAGGGTAATGGTCCATACATTCGTTAGCCTTGTCATGAGAGAGATACGCCGAAGTTTAGGTTCGTGACCGAAGGGTTCATTTTGTTCGAAGGGACACGATCGACAAATCGGATAGGACAAGAAAAATGCGTGGCTAGTCGTCGACTCAGTGTTGTACGTAACGGAAGATTTCTGGAGTAGAAACATTTTTAGCGATAAGGGAAACCATTAAAAATGGGCTTCATAATGGAGGTAACGAGTTTGGAAATGACAATTTCATGTGGACCAGTCTTTTATACTTGTGACCAGACACTTTCCATGGGAGGGTACATCCTCTTATTGGACTACTTTAGAGTGCATTGTGTCATGTCAACTCATTTTCATAACTTTCACATATCAAGTAATAGTTACTCCAGTACTAGAGGGCTTGGCCCAGGGAGTACTGTTGCGAACTCAGCGGCACCGGCGGGTTCATATACAGCCGAGTCTAATATTAAAATCTTAACGGTCTCACAAAATAACCAACGCACCGTTGTATTTTCAGGGTTGTATCGGTTTCAACCGTCCTGGTCTATATCCATTTCGACCACTGACATTCACTTTTACATATATTGAATACTCCTCGAACATTAGATGTATTGTAAAATCAACCCATTTTATGTCAATGCCTTTAACCTTCTTTGTGGCTGCCCACCAGACATCGAGTCCAAGTGTACTGCACCTGGTTTGGTTTGGTTTGGTTTGGAGTGCTACGGTCTACTTTTTGCAACACGAGGGCTAATGAGACCGGGACCTACAGCTTAAAGCCGATTCCGAACGGCTACGAACATCCACGCCCCTGTGGGATTCGAACCCACGAACTCCGGTACCGAAGGCCAGCACTCTAACCAATCGGCCATCGTTCGGTACTGCACCTGGTTTCCATTTTTACAGTTGCACGTGCATGGTTCATTTTTAACATTCAAACATTCTTATTATACTTCATAAGCATGTTCAATCTCATGAACATGTTAGTGTCCTATTTTGTTTAATTGCACTGCTATTTTTATGGCTTGTTAAAAGTCACTTCAAATGACAAAAGATATATGTTAACATTTAAAACTATTTTTATATTATTATTCTTCATTCTTAATGAATGAGAATGTGTTAATGGTATATAAATTTAAAAATAGTTAAAGGTAGACGGAACATAAAAATAAAAGAATTTTTTGAAATGTATTTATTGAATACAATACTGAACTGCAACGTATGAATTTTCAATCCAGTAAATGCTCTCGGAAAAACAAATCTTTTTATAGTAT
>CM063510.1:176866734-176871734 GCA_032207245.1 Pardosa pseudoannulata | reverse complement strand
TCTTCACTGACACGTAAAATAATGAGGATGAAAACGTTAGAAAGAGGACGTAAAGGAGACGTCTTCATTCATTTGAAGAAATGTAGAAACTTTTTATTTCGGATGCAGCTTGCAATGCAGGCGTATATCTTTATGCCATATAGGGATTAAGAAAATATAGAAATACAATAATAATGCAACAGAATACAACTGCAATGAAATTATACAAGGATGTGTTATACAAGAAGAATATAGATGGATAAAAATTTTAACATTAAAAGGGATCTCTAGCTTCCCAGTGTCGGAAAAAAATACTGGTCTGAGAGAGTGCTGGGCAAACGAGATGTTCAGTCTTCATGACTACTCCCCCAGTGCATCGATAACATGAAATCTGTGAAGATGTACCTATAAACAACCATGCTTTGGAGCTAGAAGAAACGCAGCTACAGCGCGGGTAGTCTGAGAGATGACAGATGTTACTTTTGCAGAATTTATCTTTCGTTCTTTCTTTTAGTTCTGACTCACCAACAAAGTTTAACCATTTTATTTAGCACACAAACACACTCACAAAAATCATATCAAAAATTTTGTTTATAAAAATAAATCGCTTACATATATAACTTTAAATGAACTGATAAAAATAGAAAACAAAAGTTGAAAACACGGATTTATGGAAAGCGAACCGAGATAAGCGACGACTCTCGGCGTTGACGTCGTTTGGCTACTGACATTTTAGAAACACACCATTACCAGGTAGTACAGGCTGCTAGACAGTATGTCCGACGACCATAGGAAACCATAGGGTATCCCAACAATTATAGAAAACAAAAGGAAAACGTCTCTAGAACGCTGCGCCAGTGCACGAGAAAAAGCTAAACAAAGCCCAACGGAACGACTTTGAAAAATGACGTTAGTGTCGCAGTCTGTGTAATAGGATTAGAGACACAGTTAACAAAGCGGAACCGGCGGTTACGAGGGAAACGTAACATCGAGGAGAAAGAACACTCTTCAATGAGGATCCGATTTGAAATCAAGATCAGTGGGCTCGCCATAAAAGGAGTCAATAATGCCAAATGGAATATCGAAATCACTGGGTCCCGATTTTCTCTTTTCACTTCTATGTTAAAATGATCACTTTATGGGACCGATACATCGGTTCATGTCATCCGTTTTCGAGCCTCATTTTAACTGCCAAAGGAATATTCGCAATCTATTCAGAAGGAACCCATTCTTTTCTTTCCCTTCGTTCTTGTTTTAATTTTTGAGAATTCTCCCTCTTCCACCTAGGAAAAAGGAGAAAAAACAAAGGAGTGGGGCATGACACATCCTGTAATTTTTCAGAAATACGCACACCTTGCTGGTGGTCAAGGGGCGTCAGATAAGCAGAAAGCAACATATGATTATCGGAACCGAGAAGGAGCGTCTTCCCATTGGATGCCTCGCTCGCTTACGTGCAGTTTGCCGATAGGGAAGCCAAAAAGGGAACTGATTTAACATTAAAACTAAAGATCGAAATTCTAAATCGTTAGGACAGGTGGATTAGGATGACGAACCATTTATCATCAATGAGCTTCTTTGAAAAAATGGTAGACAGTCAACAATTCATGAATTTTTTTTTAATTATGTATACAATTCTTATGTTTTAAAGGATAGTATATAGTACATAAATATAAGGTAAGTTTTTTCATTTTGTTTCGAAATGTAATACGTGTGAATTAAAAGGGGGTGATAAATTTATCTCATTTTGCACATTGTTTATTCTTATCAATCGGTTATTATTATCAAAATCACGGTGTCCCAAACGAATCACATGAAGCGGAGTCCACTCTACTTTCTTCTGGGGATAGAAAGATACTATCACAACACTTTCTGTCGTATGCTAATTGACTTTCTGGTTCGTGCCAGTTTCTTAGAGAGACTTCTGTTTCCGTCGTCGCGAAGACACGTTTGTGATGCGATGTCGTCCATTAGCGTGTCCGTTGCGGTGAAACTCTTCGGCGAAGGGTGGTGGGTTATTGGAAAATCACGTAAGAGGAGAAATCGCTCAGCCGAGAAAGGAGAGTGGACAGCATTTGGCAGGTAGTCGTAGAGGAGCAGGTATGTGTGAAGGCGAAGACCGAGCAAGACGAAAATCGCACGTTGGACAGCTCCGAATCGCAAATGGCGGAAATGGGAATTCCGTGTTAACTGAAGTTAAACGAAGCCTGGCAAAAATCGACTCGAAATTTCTTTTTAAGCAGAGGGATTACTTATAATATTTAGCCTAAAATAAAGATTTTAAAAAGTTTTTTTTTTCTCAAAACAATGAAAAGGAAACTATGATGATTTGTAGAAGATAAGCAGTTCGAATAATTATTCATTCTTAGCTGCTATAGACGGTGGGATTTGGACTGGAAATTCGGGAGTTTACTTTATTGCATTTTAACGGTGATATAAATTTCTTTTATCAAATAGGATTTTTAATTTTTTGCAAAATAGCATTATTTAATCAAAATTTAAATTTTAAATAAAATCTTTTTTATCTCCTGTTTTAGTTTTGATAGGTCTGCTCCAAATTGTTTTACATACATTAAGTGAAACTTATTACAAGTTTGTGCATGGACTTTCATTTGAATGATTTATTAACTGCTTTGGGAATAATTTCAAGCTTAGAAATTTCGACTTGCGTTAATATTAGGGATTAGACTGAGTTGAACTTGAAATTGTTAAAGAATCGATAAATGCAACAACTGTTTTGAGCAAATGGATCAACTTTAAACATTTCCCTCATATATATATATATATATATATATATATATATATATATATATATATATATATATATATATATATATATATATATATATATTTGCCGTATTTTTAAACTAAACCATTATTTTTATTTTGTAAATTCTCGACTTCATATCTCAAAAATTTCAGAGTAATCCTTGTATAAATAGGAAACATATAAAAGGCTTGAGTATAAAATACAATTCATTGTATATTATATGTGATATAGCCCTCTAAGCGGTTCGCACGTACAAATCCGCTAAAGCGGCTGTCACGTACAATTTTCGATCTCCAAAAACGTTCCGAAAATGGATGTATTGTACATTTCTGCTAGTGTTTTTCCCATGGAGATTTGAGGTAGGAGGGTCAGGTCGATTGTTTAGGAACTGCACCCCTCTTTGACTGACATTTATTGAGGGATGCACTCCTACTCCCCGAGGCACATAGACGCTGATAGCTTTTCATGGCTTTGTAAATCTCTATTTCGAAGTATTTCGTTTGTGGTAACAGATTTATCTCTAATTGCACCACTTAAATAGCTTAGATGACTTTCGTAAGAAAATCTAAATCATTCTCTTAAAGAATATTTTTATTTGTACTTTTAGAATCCATTATTTCTTATGGGATGATCTTCGAGACTTGACGAGCTTTATGTGTATTAAAAATTAACAATCTATAATGTCTATTTATATACCTATTTATAACCGGAAGTAAAGGGACAATAACGAGGGTGGGTTTCCCGTATTCCAATCTAGTCGACAAAAGGTGAAGTAAAAAATCATAGAACACTTTGGTCACCGACACAATAAAACTTTAGTGTACTTTTTGGAGACTTTTTTCCTCGGTGTGTTCCACTCGGAGGGATAGAAGCGTCTAAAGCATTAGATATACATATCATATGGGACGTACTGGACAGGCAAAGGGTTAAAGTCCTTGTAATGCTAAAGATTACGTCTTTAGATGAACTCAACTTTCTAAGAGCTCTGCTTGCATAAAGCTATCAAAGTGCGTATTATCCCTTCATTTATTATAATCTCTCTTTTGTTTGACTAAATAAAATGACGATGCCATTAACACTGGAATCACGTATTAAAAGAATCTTTAAGTTTGTTGTCGAAAAACCGCGGAAATGAATGCCCGTCATCTCAAGAATGGCTCATTATGAGAGCACAAAGACATTCCCAAGGATTCCGCTCCGAAACGAAGAGGGTGGCACCTTTGGGTGGGTGCGGCTTTTGTATTTATTTCCGTCATCTATGATCTATCTCACGAAATGTCTAATTATTGCCTTGGGAGTGGATGAGAAATCTGTGAACCAAACGGAATCTTAGCTTCCAAAGGCGTTTCTGCTTTCCACATTTTTCGGGTTCTCTTGTTTCGTTTTCAAATTGAAGTGAAATCGCCGATGTGACTCGATGGTAGAATCTGTTTTCATAAAAAATATTATGTTAAAGCTTGTAAACATCTGATTCCATTCCCCAAATACTGCAAAACTGTGTACCGATTCTAGTGTCACTCTTAACCATCAAGGATGTCATCAAGGTACGTGACATCCAGAACAAGTATTCCGAGTGTAAAATTTCTCTGGACTTTTACTCTTTCTTGACAAAACGCGACTGTTAGCTAAACTAAAGTCACTTTGAACGCCGAATTTTCTAGTCGAAACACGCATTACATTTTCGGTAGTAACTCTTTGCAGCTCAATTCCTGCAGTATAACTAGATCTGTTCTCCATTTTATTCGCAGCTTGTTACTAAGCGTCTTTTTATTATAGAATGAAGACAAAGAAAATAGAATCCCTTGTATAGAATCCTCTTCCTACTGCCCTCTCGTAGTATTTCCGATAAGACGACCCCTAAAAAGGGCGAAGAGTGGCGCCCTCTTTCGGGAGACATCGAAATAGCGCCGGAGCGTTATTCATTTGGTCTAAGTATCAGTTGGTTTGTCCATAAAAAGCGAGACGGTCTCCCGTTGGACCACAAGTGCAGCAACGAGAACGGGATCACTGTGACACATATCCGTGCCAGCAATGGAATTCGAACGCGCGCAATACCTGTAAGTATCGCGTCCGTCTCTGTCGGGGGTCAAGAAGAGCGTCGGTTAACTTTTGTTCATTTTAAGACGCCGAACAATTGAAAAACGACAGTATTGTACCAGTCCTTTTGACGCACGGACGATTAGAAGTGTCAAGTGTGCCGTTTTTGTCTACGCACCGACAGAGAAAAGAAACTGTGCTTTGTGTGACCGCGTCG
>CM063510.1:176856734-176861734 GCA_032207245.1 Pardosa pseudoannulata | reverse complement strand
GCCGTCTTTCGGCTTTACTTCGATTTCGTTCCATTCTTGCAGTTAGAAAATTTGACCATAAAAAGAACAATGATTTTAAAATTGAAGTAAAAAAGGCCAAATCTCTCAAAATATAACCTAGGTAAGGTCTTTCAAAATTTTTTAAAAATTATTCAAAGGATGGTCTTTCCAAAACACGAATATTAAATCCGAACATTTCCCTCGAATTGTTCTTTTCCCTCGAGAAAAACCCACTTACGGTGGATATCCTCTGGCGCAACGGCAAGACACAAACGCTCTGTTTGTGCGTTTTCCGATCTCTTTCACACGCATATTAAAATCGCGTTGTGTGGCGGGATTACCGCCGTAAATCCTGACTTCGAAAGAGAGACCTGTGTGTTCGCTATCCCTCGGATGGTTGATTTATGCATTTAAACGCGGTTGTACGCATAATTTAAGACGGATTGCGTCAGTAATCATTCGAAAGAGCAGAGCAGGATTGATTTTTAATTATTTGTGCAATCGGTGACCACAAACGTTGACACCTGTTTAAAATCAATCGGACCCGAAACCAACATCTATATTTTATTACTTTCTTCTACGAAGTTTATATTTTTAATGTAAAATAAAATTTATTGCTCGTATAATTGAGGCTCACAGAATAAAAGAGATATATTTAGTTTCTAATTAAGTTTAATAAAATTAGTTTCTTATTTTACAAATTTCAAAAGTTATTTTTTATTTTTATCACTTAATGTACATATTTTGTTTTTTAAAAATAGTATTGCTTCCTATAATAAAACTAAATATCTTTTTAAAGCTATAACCTTATTAATGATCTAGGAAAACATTTGAATGAAGACTTTTCAGGTAGCCAGCGAGCTAGCTCCATGGTTTTCGTCAATAAAAATAACTTCTTTTTATTGACATTTAAGTTGTGTTGGTTACACGAGTTTGAGCAAACGATTATTATTATTCCACCGATTGATCTTTTGAGTGAGAGAAGGATTTTTAATTGCATTTACGTGAGTAATAACGTCATTCTTTTTGCATTTATTATGACTTAACATATTTGTCCAGTCTGTATACAGTTTGTAAATAGTTTTTTGTCGGTTAAATTGCATGTAATATTTTATGTATGTGCTGGATTCCTTTTATCGCCGTTCGTCATCTTAAGTTGCAAAGATAATTCTGGTAATAATCAAAATACGAAATTGTGTATTAAGTAAAAGGAAGTTATATGTGGTATCCACTTGAGTATTTTTACCATTTTCACATTTTCCATCCCCAAAATACCATTTTTGGAAATATTTGAACACGATAATTCGAGTACGTTTTGACTTAAAGCAATTAAAATTTTAATACGTATATGAGAACAAAATTGCCATCTTGGGTTACTAAATGGCTATTTCCGATTACAATCTGGTTTCCATTGCTGTTATTTAATAAGTTCATAAAACATTATGTTAGCTTAGGATATTACTTATGTGTTTATATGCTTTGTAAAATTAAAAAAACACTTCTGTAACGAAAATGGCTACTTTTCTTTAAGTATACGAGAAAGTCGAGGGAATTTTACTCTCGATTTTTTATTCGTGTAAAAGTGTTCTCTGGTTTCGGCTTTTAGTTGGTAAAAATAAGTCCTGCTGAACAGATGTGTTCGCCATCATCGAATACGAGATTAGCAACTGTCACTTTTTTTTTCGCGAATAAAAAAGGTTGAAAAACTTGCTTTTCGTTTTCTGATTGCCATAATGCGCTATAGCACTTGTGAAAGTAAATTCTGCAGACAACCGCCGACTCGTCATGTGCGCCCAATACATCACACTCTTATTTTTGCTCGCCGTTTAAGATGTCTGCGTCCTACATTTGCACCTGAGGGAAATGTAAAAACATTTTCCGATGACCTTCTGCATATTTAGACTTATTTCGTCTGATTTGTTTTCAGTTATTTTCTTCTCTTTACTAGGTAGTCGGAAAGCCCTTTAAGATCATCGCAAACGATGTGCTGCTTTGTGTTTAGAAGCTGTAAGTTTTGCCTAGTATGAAACGTAGTATACATGGTGTCCCTAAATTATTGGACCAAATGGGAAGGGTAGGTAAGATCTATATATAAAGAAGCATTTTTTGTCTAGTAAGAGGGGTCGGAAATAGAAAGGATAGGTTGAAAAACAGGAAATATGGCAATAAGTGCTGAAACATCCAGCCGTTGAAAAGAGCCATTTTGACGAATGGCAGAGCGCTACTCTTTGATACTAGAATCAACAGATTAGAATTCCGCTGTAGGCACGGATGTTCGTAACCGTTCGGAATCGACTGTATGCAGTAGGTCTCATTCGCCCCCGTGCAGCCAGAAAGTAGACCGTAACACTCCACGGAAATCTAGCATGGATGATTGTAGCCGTTAGATCGCTAGATAGGAAGCCGTTGAAACGCAGTACACGTTATATGTTATATGACGGTCTTTAAGATAGCCTAATTTAGAATACATGTTGAAGTGATCTCAAAAACTCATAAAATTCATGACTCATGCAAAAACTCATGCATATTTGAAATAGAAGTAGATTCTTTCTTCTTTTTTTAAGTATTCGGAAGATATTTATTAAAAAAATAGAAATTGATTTAATTCATAACGTACTAGCGATTTAAACTTACCACAAATCATTATTCAACGAGAAATTACTAAAAAAAAACAAGATTTTAATTTTAAAGAGAAGTTCCGTGTAAGTTGAGCAATCCCCTTCATAGAAAATGCTCTGTCGCTGGAAGAACCCATTTCGAAGCTCATCCTGCACGTCGTCGTCCCGTTGAAATCTTCTTCGTAAATGTTTTTTGATTTCTTCAAACACGCGAAATCGCAGGGAAACAGGTCAGGAATGGAGGCGGATGGTCGAGAACATCCTGCTGAAATTTCAGCAGCTGATCTTTGACGGCGTATGCTGTGAATTTCAGTTTTTTCACATCCTACTGTAGCCTCCACACTATGGCCAATTGTTCACCACTTCCTGGTAGTGACCTTGAACGGCGGTTCACGCGCCACTCAATGAGCCAAACACGTGGATTCGTCCATAGGGTCTACTGCGCACTTTAGTGGCGTATCTGGCTGCCTTTGATCTTTGGAGAAAAACCGCCTCCGAAGCCACCCTCCACCAAGGCTATTTTATCGTCTGCCACCGTCGACCACGATAAACCATACCCCCACCAGACGGTGGTGATGGCTTGTAGTGGACCATAGTGGGGAGGGGCCTTAATAACGCTAAGAATCGCGCTACGCCTCGTTGTTCCTCTCGATACTTCCATTTCAAAGTGTGAACTGGAAATGCATTTCGGGTTGCAACTTTAAACAACTTTTTTAAATTGCAAAAGTTGTCTGGATTGAAATTAAAAAAAAAAAATATTTAGCGCAACAGGTTCCGGGCCGTTCTTTATTGAATCCACGCTATTGAGAACTCCTATTACCTCTAAAGATCCCGACATAAGCGTTAATTCTATTTTCAGAGTTTATCAACAGAGAGATTTGGGCTTAGTTGGTCTCGGAGAAAAGGTCAACCCGCTTAAACCACAACATATTAAAATGTATGAGATTCCTTCAAACCATTTTTTATTTAAAGACCCTCATTTTAAGGTGCATTTACTCCCACAACAACAACAACTTCCTAGTTCGATTAATCCAACTGAACACATTTGAGCGTAGTATCTCCGCTTTCATTTTCACGTGAACGTGAAACAAATAACGAGACTTTCCCCGCCAGCGTCGTTTTACGCGACCCGTAGTATCCGAACCCAGTTAACTCCCTTAACCAAGAGTTTTATGAATGATTGTTCCCAGCCTTAAGTATAGAGCAAGCACAACCGAGTTATCGCAGGCAGCCGATCGAGACCCACCCAAAAAACCGAACATTATCTTTCGCAGATTAAGGTCAGACAGACCCATATAGCCTGGCGGTGCTGTGCTCGGGAAAACTACTTTTTTTTTAAATGAATGACTCCTAACTATTCGGTCGGAGGCGGCCGGATAAATGAAAAACGATTAGAACGAAATTGGAATCGGAATGAACGCAGAAGTATGTTGCAAATTTATCCGTTTAATATAGTAGTGCATTTTATTAGGATCTTTCACCCAATATGTATCGTAGGAACACAATGTTATGCCTCAATTATTTTCCACAATTAGTCACTGCCAAGTGGTTATTTTATTCATAAACATAATGTTCCGTTTTGGATTTCGAAATCGAAGAATTTGGATGCTCAACGGTGTATTCAATTTCTAAAAAATACACCTTCTATCTCAAAATCAGTTTATTGTATTTCCAGTAAGCCCGGTCTCATTAGCCCTCGTGTGCAAAAACAGTAGACTGTAGCGCTCCAAACCAAACAAAACTAACGTTATTCTAAACTGCATTCATAGTATCGGGAGACTTTCGAGGAGTATGTAGATAAACAAATTATTGAGCGTGTAACAGATAATTGTCATCCAAAAGAAACTGCTTCATAAGGTACTTTACAATTCTGGAAAATTAAAAATTTTACTAATTCCGTCCTATGACGGGGCTACATGCTAGTTTCTTATAGTACAATTTATGAATGACGAAAATCCGCCTATTCGCGGGGCTCTGTCGGTTCGAATTTTTCTGCTGTCACGAACGATGGTAGTTATTCCAATGAGCTTTTACACCATGTTCTTCGAACGTTGTCACAGTTGTTATATTTGCAAGACATATTTTTCGTAATTTATTATTTTTTTTTTCAATCCCCGGAGTCTGGTCATGATTTTGCAATTTCTCGCGTGTCAGAAATGTGCGACATCACGTGCCGACACAGTTTTCCAAAAGTGATGGGTTCCCAGTTTTGTGAAACGAGGCAGCGTGGGATCAGAAAACACACGAACGTTTGGCAATTCGGATTTCGATGTTCAAAAAGAGTTGTCATAGAGCCATAAATACAAATCCGACGTAACTAGGGCAGCCAACTAGAAAAAGATGTTTCGCAGCTACGAACGAACTGCTTTATCAGTGGGAGTG